>VXAZ01002400.1:21801-146737 GCA_013399875.1 Gymnorhina tibicen
TTTGTTTTTTTTTTTTTTTTTTTTTTCGGCCCCACCACCTCCCTCCTTCCCTCCCTCGCTCCCTCCCTCCAGGAATCCAGCGCTGCACCGAAGCCAGAAGAGAGGGAGCAAAACCCAGCCCAGGCCGAGAGCTGCGTCCAGAAACCAAACCCGCCCTTCGCGTCGCAAAGGAGATTTTTTTTTTTTTTAAATCATTATTATTTTTATTATTATTATTATTTTTATTTTTAATACCCCTGACCCGAGCACGGTGGCGGCAGCGGCGCCGGGGCAGGGAGGCTGTCCCGGTTATTTATTCTCTCCCCGCAGAGCTGTCCCTCCGGCTCACCATGATGTTCCGAGACCAGGTTGGCGTGTTGGCCGGGTGGTTCAAGGGCTGGAACGAGTGCGAGCAGACTGTTGCGCTGCTCTCCTTGCTCAAACGCGTCAGCCGGACCCAGGCTCGCTTCCTCCAGCTCTGCCTCGAGCATTCCCTGGCAGACTGCACCGAGCTCCACATCCTCGAAGGGGAGGCCAACAACCCCGGTGAGTGGTGGCGTTTTGCTGCGACCCTTCTCGGGCGATGCGCTAATGCCGTCGAAATTTTAAAAAATACACCCGAGAAGCGGGTGCGGTTGGGAGCCGGGAGCTCCCCCAGCTCGATTGCAGGAACGGCTTCTCTGCTCACGTTTTATTTTCCAAACGGGGTTTGGCTTATTTCAGTTTGGTTTTTCACAGCAAACTACTCCGCTCCATGGCGTGGTGTAACTACGGTAGCATGAATGATTGGTGGGGTTTTTTTTTCCCTTTCCCCCCCGTGCCCCCCTTTCCTCCTTCCATGCAGTTTCCTGTGAAATAAGTAAGTCAGGTCACGTAGAGTCTGGATTTTCTAGGCTTCTTTTGGGCAACGTGGCTTGCTTTGCTCTCTGCAACATGCAGAAGCAGTCCATTGCTACCTCAGACGAACTGTTATTGTATAAAGGTCTGGGCAACTGGGTTATCCTATTTTTTTTTTTTCTGTTAAATGTGGCAATTCCTATTTCATCATTCAGATCCTGTTTGGACGCATTTTTTTTCCTGCGGCTCTGAATACCCCTTCTGTGTTTCAGCAGAGCTCTAAGAAAATATGAGTGGACTGTTTCATGTTACTGAGCATGCAGGGTGCAGGACAGATAATGTGCGTGGTTACCAAAAGTGTATTTTTCTTTTATTTATTAGCCATTACAAGTTGCTCAACTCCTCCAAAGTAAATGGGAGTTGGAGCAGGATGGGAATGGCACAAGCGCCGTGCGAATTGCACCGTGTGTTCCCATATTTATTTATGGGGGGTGTGTTACAGATGTGTGTGTTCCTAAGTGTGGATGTACACAGAGATGCAAGTTGCTTAAAGTAGTTTTTGTAATACAGAGGGTCAGTAGGGAAGGCAAAATGTCATTTAGTTGCGTAGTTCTATTTCTCCAACACCTCCCAAATAAATACCCCAAACCAAAAAAATCCCGCAACCCATAAAAAGCAAAGCAACCCCCCCAATTCCTAAGCACCCCTTTGATTTAAAATCCCAGGGGACTGGAAGCTCTTGGGTTTGGGGCTGTGCATGGCAGAGCAGTGCCGGGGAGCGGCCGGCTGCGTTCCGTGATGGGTGGAAATCTTGCGGCCGGATCCCGAACAGAGCCCCCAGTGTGGACGGGGCGGGAGGAATGCAGGGTCCTTCTCCAGCTGTTCCCTATTAGAGCACCGAGCCGGCAGGATTTGGCAGCTGCCTGTGCTGCCATTTGATGACAAGGTCCAGCGCAGCGCCGTGTTCCACCGAGGACGGATTTAAGTCCTTCTGCAGGAAACCAAGCCTGGAGCTGCTCCGGCGCAAAGAGATCGGGGCTGGCTACAGGGGAGCGAGGCTGGAATTGGCCGTTCCCTTATATAGCTCGCAGGAATGAGAGGGAGGAATGCTGCCGAGTGCGTCTGGGCGCAATACTGCTGCTTTTATAAACAGCTGAAGGGATGAACCTCATCCCTCCCTTTGGGTGGGGAGGCCCCGGGGGGGCCGGGAGGGAACACATTCTCCAAACTCGGCTGCTCCAGGATAAATCTGCAGCTTCCTGTGCCAGCTCCAGCGCAGGTTTGCTGCAATTCCCTCTGCGAGTTGGTGCGAGCGATATATGTTTAATTTTTTTTATCGCAGCTTTTCGTTCCAGCTGTTGGCTTGGCGGTAGCCGTGTCCCCTCAGCTGGCCAGGGAATTGGAGGGGGGCGATTGGTCTCCTGCCATCAGGAAAAGCGAATTGTGAAGGAAAACAGGGCTCTGAAGTGGTCCTGGACACAGAGTCACGTAGGGCTGCCTGTGTGGTGGCGTTTGCTCGGTGTAAACCTGGGTGCAGACCAGGGCTTGGGCCCTTCCCATCTCCACTCGTGCGAGCAATCCCTGCTTGCTCCTGTAATCCCGTTGACCTTGCTTGGCGCGAGGATTTCTCCTGCGTGCGGAGCTTGGCATCCAGCCTCCTGCCTGGCCCTTGCTGCGTTGGTGGAGCTGCCTGAGCTCTCCCTGGCTTGCCTTCCAAAAATGATCTTTTCCTCCAGGGCATTTGTAACTGATGCCAAAACCTGGATCCGTTGAGTTCCTCTCTCTCACCAAACACCCCTCTATATGGATTTCCCATGGGATGGACATATCCATGCATCCTGCAGAGCAGGACACGCACTTTTCCAGGCAATCCTGTTGCAGTGGAGGGAAGGTTAGCTGAGATTTGTAACCAGGCTCAGTTAGGAAATAGCTTTTAGTCTCCTGTGTTAGTGCTGCCTTCCTAAAACCACTTGTATTCCTTAAATCCCTCCTGTTCCACGCCTGTTTGGCAGTCTGGCACTTGTCACTTGCCTGGCAGTGGAATCACACCAAGTCCTGAACAGCAGCATCGTCATCGAACCTTGCGTTACTCATTACTCTTTGAATCCTGGTGTTTGCATAACTAATTCGGGCTCGATTCTCTCCTGGGCTGGGGCCTGAGGTGGCTCCTGGTGCGTTTTCCAGGTGTTTGCTGACTTGGTAATGCTGGCTCCCTGCTTCTAGGTGCCCCACTGGTATCCCTGGTGAGGGCTGGCTGTAAGGCAGGGGATGTTCCCTCTCTGTGAAATCCACTGTGTGGTAAGGGGTGTCACCAGCTGAATGTAACGTGCTGGGCTAATGTACTGGAGCGGGTGTTGGGATTATACTGGGTCCTCGTGAGAGTTGAGTTGTTTCATACGTGCAAGACCTGTTGCATGTCCCAACCCTGTGGGGAGATGGGAAAACTGGAATGTTACCCCTAGGTGATGGTCCTTAGGAGGAGGTGGCAGCCCTGCTGTGGCCCGTGGTGGGTGAGCACCATCCTTGGAAATATCACCAACAACAGGCATCAGGAGGGGTCCCAAAGGGAGACCAGAGCTTTGAGATCCTCTCTGACTGGTGGTGTTGGGCTCAGAGCCTTCAGGTGTGTGGACCAGGCATGGAGGAAAACCCATTTCAGTAAAGGTGTCCAGGTTGTTTCTTGCCTGGTAGACTCCAGATGAGAGGTCTGATGAATGGCAGATGTGGTGGGAAAACTCAAGGAAGAAAAATAACTCTTTTTAGCTAGTTAATTGCCACAGAGAAACAAGTATGTTTCGTTTGAAGAAGTTCTGTCTTGCTTTTTTTCCCAAGTGTGAGGGTATTTTCATAATGACAGCCAAGCCCTCCTCGTTAGTACTGCAAACCCAACGTGGTTCTGCTGCGTACAGCTGTGTACGACCCTCAGAAAGCCCTGAAGAGCCTCGTGATTCCACGGTTCTCTGGATCCCTGCCGAAGGCTGGAGGGATGGATGGATGTAACCTTGTTGCCAGCCTCAGATCAGGGATGTCTTGCAGGAAGCTTCACTGGTGTCTGGGGGAACACGGAGCTGTGGGGGCTGCTCAGGTGGCCACGAGACCACCCGCAATCCATTGCTTGGTTATAAAGGGAAGATAGGAGTGGGAAGAAAACATGGAAGGACAGCTATACATTCTTCATTAGGTGAAGTGTACAGCTTGGGCTTGTCCTACACAGTCCTACACAGAACCACTGAGCTTTAATGGTTCAAACTGGTGAACAGCGTGTTGTTAATTCAATTTGAGCGTGAATGGCTTGGTCTGCTGAGAAGGAGGAGAATATGGAAACCATATTATCTGTGCACAGAAATAGAAGTTTCAGGTATTGCATGGCGCTATTTAAAAGCCTGCTATAACTTCCTTCCTTCCTTCCAGCCTGGCCTTGCTGGGCAGCTTCAGTCCCAGCTGCTCGGAGCTGTCAGGATGCAGTGACCTTCTTTAAGCTACCAGTAAAGGTCAGGCAGGAGGGGGATGTGCCTTGTGGTGGGAATGGGACCTGTCCTCCTCCTGGGGCGCCCAGGGGTGCTGGGTATGGCTGCTCTGTGGGCTGCAGACCCAGTGAGGAGATGTGGGGGCTGTATCCATGAAACATGTTCTGTAGGCTTTGGGCATTGAGTGCAGAATGTGCTTCTGCTTTCACCTCCTCGAGTGTCCCTCTGGGGTTTTTTTCCAAAGCAGTCAGTCCCACATCCCACCCCACCAGCCGTGGCTTCCTTGCTCCTGCAAGGCCGACAGAAGTGCCCAAAGACTCCTGTAGGTCCTCCAGGTGTCCAAACACCCACGTGCGCTGATGGAAGCAGTGGCAGCTTTAAGCTCTTGGCCTTAGAGGACAGCAAGCTTTCTCTGGCCTGTGCACAGGACCTTAACTGCTCCACGTGTTAGGGCCAAAATCTTTATTTCATTTCAGCAGGCTGTCAGGTATCACAAGGGGAGCATCAGGATGACCTAGATTCCTCATCCTGGGAAGGACTGGCCAAAGGAAGAGACAAGGGTTGCAGGGAGCCGTAATGTCTTTTAATAGACCAAGTGATGCAGCTGGAAAAAATGGCCAGGCACGAAGGTGCACCAGCTCAAAGGAGGGCTTGCGTGGTTGTGGGGGTTTTTTTCCCAACTGTACCAGCTGGTCTATTAAAAGGTATTACATATTCCTGCAGACCTTGCTGCTTATATCCTTAGGTCCCTGTGGCTCCAGCCCTGCATCTATTGCTGCCACCCCAGCCACAGTCTCCCAGCCCGTCAGGAAGCTGCTACCCCTGCACTGTGCAAATTTTGTAGTTCATCCCCAGTGAGCCCCACTGATGGAAAATCATCCCAGCTTGAAGGTGTTTCCCATTTTTAAAATTTTTTCTTGGCTTACAGTTGCATTGCAATGCTGAGTTCTGGTTTAAATGTCCTTGGGCTGTGTGAGGGCATTGCTGGGCTGTCACACAGTGGGACTGGAGGAGCCCAGGAGGCATCCCAGGAGGAGGATGGGGTGAGGAGCTTAGCCTGTGCTTAGTGGAAGTGATAGGGAATTCTAAGTGCAGGGCTGGGCATTGGCATTGTGTGGTCATTGCACACACTTCTCTCTGCATGGAGAGGGATATGAGCAGCCCTGCCAGCTCTGCTCATTAAAAATTAGGAGCTGGGACTCCTAAATGGAGAGATCATAGAATCACAGAAGGGTTGGAAGGGACCTTAGAGTTCATCTTGTTCAAACCCCTCAGACAGCGACACCTTCCACCAGACCAGGCTGCTCAGAGTTCCATCCAACCTGGCCTTGAACATTTCCAGGGATGGGACAGCCCCAGCTTCTCTGGGTGACCTGGGCAAACCTCAGATCTGCTGAGCTGTTGGACACCTGCTTTTAACCTGCCTGCTGGTGCTTGACCCGCTGCCACACATCTTTCCCAGGTTTTGTTTGCAAACTTGAGGGCTAAAAGCTATCAGTGCTGGGATTTTTGGAAGATACCAAGGGGAGGGGTACAGAAGTACAGAGTGGTGTTAGCCAGGGGCGTTAAGCCAGGCTACACACCCAGTGATTCAAAGCTATTTTTATTTTTAGGGATGCTTTCCAGAGTGGCTGTGGGAATCACTGCAGGCTGGAGGAAGGTCTGTGGTGTGGCATTACAAAGGCTCCCCTTTGCTGTCCCCCTCACCCTGGTGCTGGGACCTAGAGGAGACTCTTCTGGGCTTGCACATTGCTCTTCTGTATTTTATCCTGTTTGCTTAAAAATATCTTCCCTTGTCATTCCTGGCACGTGTCCCTTGCAGCTAGAGGAGTAGGGAGATACTCCCTGTGCTTGCTCCCAAAATTTGGGCAGCATGAATGACAAGGTCTGCTCCATGGGCAGAGCTGATGAGGGCCAGGTCGTTTGGATTGGGGGTGGCAGAGCTTGCTGGGGTAGTAATTTTTAGGTAGTAATGCTTAAAATGGGGAGGAAAAAGTTAACTGATGGTAACAGCATGGTTTGCTGCCTGGAGCATGGTGTGGTGCAGGAGGGTTGCCCATGGGTGGGCTGCTTTCTCCCAGAGACCTTTCCATACTTTACAGTGTCCTTTTAACCATTTTCTCAGGTAGTTCATGGCTCAGTGAGGGGCCTGGTGCCAGGGTTAATTTCCCCACTGACTTCAGTTGGGAAAAATCCCACTGTCGAAGTGCATGTGAAAGATGCAGAGAACCATTTCATGTATCACCACAGACCTGAGATGGAATTCTCTGCCTGGACCAGCTTGTTCTTGATTCCTTCTGTGTAGGTATCTCACATTTGTGCTTGGAAAAGCAGCAGAGCTGAAGTTCTGTCCCACCAGAGTGGGTGCAGGGAGGATGTTGGTAAAGGAGAGGAAGCACGCAGAGTGTCAGTGTCAAGATATGGATTGATGGGAGAGGTCGAGGACAGCTTTAGCTCGAGAGCTGAATAGGAACCAGCTGTAGAGCCATCAATTAAAATAATCTACTTTGTGAATACACTTATCTGCAAACGAGATTAAATGGATGAGTGGGGAAAGCGCTCTGCTTGTAGCTTGGGCTGTGGCTGGTGGATGATCCTCTGCACAGTTGCATCCTTTGGTGTGTTAGACCTCAAAATCTGGGCAAAGCTGCATGCCTGTTTCACCATTTGTATTTTATATTTGCAGTTGGACTGTTTGCTTTTAAAGTAGTTGATGTTCTGGTCAGCCAAATTTTCCTGCAGAGTTTCCCTGAAGCAGTTGATGAAGGTTGTGGATCACTGTGCAAATTCCCATCTCCCTACAATTACTCAAGCTTTGCCCTTTCTTTTTCTCATGTTCCCTCAAAAAAACCAACTTTATTTCTTTTGTGGCCCATGGAAGCCACTTTTTACCAAGCTGGGAGTTATGTTTGCAATCAGTGTAACTGAAATAGTAATTAGTGTGAACGCCAGCTTTATTTTAGGATGCATCCGTCAGTGCTTTAGCACTCCAGTGTTGAGCTCGTGTCTAGTGTTACCACAGATAACTGCTGGGAGAAAGGGCACCCCTTGCACTGCCACTGCACCCCAGTCCTGGGGTTGGATTCATCAGAGAGAGGAGAAGCTGCTGTGCAGCAGTGCCACGTTTTGGGGTTCCCACCTGATCGCCCCAGCCTCCTCCCCACTTCTTGCACAGTGCCAGCCGAGTGCAGGAGCCCGCACAAAGCACAGGTTGTTGTGTTTGAAGCCCTTTTTGTCTGCAGAAACGCCCCAGGGGTGGTGGGATGAGCCCTCACATGAATCGTGTGTTTGTGCAAATCTACCTCTGGGTGTGCATGTGCCCTTTGTATTTTCTATTTTCACTGAATAAACAAGACCATTACTATTTTACTAACTCTTGGTTACGCAAGAGCTGCTGAGGGATCTAGAAGAGGCTGCAGGTCTGATGCAAGGGATCCCCAGGCTTGCATGTTCATCCCTTTTGCCTTAAGAAATGGTGTGTTTATCTTTGCAGTGCTCTGGTCCTAAGAAGAGACCCAGAGATTTGCAGAGGTCGTCGCTGAGTGCGAGTTTGGCAGTGGCACACAGCCGAGCCAGTGGCTTTCCATCTTGGCCCAGCAATTATAAATAAAGTTGAGGTTGGAGTGAGCAGATCCGTTCCCGACTTCCTCTTCCGCAGCAGATGCTTTAAGTGGAAGGGCAGGATCTCATCAAAACAAGGCTGGGATTCTCTGTTGGAGAAGGTGCTGCTGGCTGTTCTTTGGAAGGGGTTTTGTGGGCAGAGGGAGTTGTATTTCTGGCACAGGGGGATTGCAAGATGCGTTTTCTCTCATGGAGCAGACCATGGGATGGTCTCATCCATAGTGTGACAGCCCTGCAACTTGGTTTGCTCTGGTTCTGGGTACTGAGCAGAAAATGAGCCTGGTCAGGGTGAGTGGGCCAGCTCCCGAGGCAGAGAGCCAGTTTGTTTTGTACCTGGCAGGAGCTGGCTGTGTGAGGCAGGTGCGTGGACTTCTCCTGGCCTCTCCATGCAGGAGACAAACACATCTGGCTAACACAGAGGAGCTGTAAGCAAAGGATTTACCAGCACAGGGTCACCTGTCGGGTGCCCCGTTCACAGCGTGGGGTTTTATTGATGTATTTACATGCAGTGACTCCATGGCGTGGCTGTACCAAGGGTTTTGGTAAAGGTGTCTGAATTTCAGCCTGGTTTCTCCGATGGACTCTGTGCAGGTGTGTGGTGCAGCACCTCAGCTGAGGCTTCCTGGGCTCAGCGCTCCTGTCTGGAGCTTGCTGGGGACGCCTGTAGATTTCTGCTCTCTGAGCTGAATCCAGGGTGTAAACCGTGTATTTCTCTGCCGTTAATCCTGGCTGCTGCCCTTGGCAGACTTCTCAGGGCATTTGCAGTGCCTGAGCTGCAGTGCAAAAACTTTCTTGTATTCTGTCAGAATAATCCACAGGGCAGAGAAAGGGGCTACCACAAACTCAGGGTCATTTTGTGCTGTGGACAAGGGACCGTCTGTGATGGAAAATGTGGATGGATGATACTGACGGCTCTGTTGCACCAAGGGCTGAGCCAGCTCCTGCCACAACCCCTGCAAACCTTCCCTGTTACTTGCAGGAGCTGGACGTGGCCCAGCTTGTTGAGATATCATGCCTGGAGATGTTATTTTACTTAAAATAATGTTAATATTGTGACTGTCGTCTGCAGGGTTCAGCAGCTCTGCTGCACTCTTTGCTCTCAAGCAAGGCTGCTGTGCTTTAGAAGCTCAGGGTGCTTCAGAAAGCTTCTCTTCTGTTACTGATCCTCACAAATAATGAATTCCAGATTGCTTTTTTTTTTTTTAATAAAACTTGTTTCAGACAAGCCACAAACCTGCCTGTCTTTTAACCAGCTAGTTCTCCTGCTCCTTGGCTGTGCTGTTGCCCGGTGGGGAATGGGCATGTGTTGTGTTTGGAGTTTTAATTGTTGTTATAAGAAGAAATTGAGTGGGTGGATAAAATAGGGTTTAACCAGGTTTAGCTGGAAGCATCTTAAAACCCACTTTCCGTGCTGCTGCATTTTTTTCTTTTTTTTTTTTTTCTGTGTTTTTAACCCTGAACGTCACACATCAGTTCTTGTTGTCACTGGGTTTTTCCTGTTGTCCCCTTTTCTCTGTCCCCCATCAGCAATGGGAGTTGAAGAAGGAAGAAACTGGGGAGGGAAATGCGGAGGGAAAACCCCACAACTTTTGTTGTGGTGAAACTTGGCAGATCTGAACAAGCATTTGATTTACAAGCAGAACATGGTGTTTCTGCAGCAGCTGCAGTCTATGTCCGTGCATTTTCCTGCTTTTCAGTTTTCCTGTTGGGATATTCCTCTTGTTTCTCATGCAGCAAACATCAATGTGATTTTTCTACCTTTTTTCTGTCTGTTCCCCAGTGTGCTCAAATTGCCACGGGGTCAGCTTGGCTCTGGGTAGTTTTTTTTTTTAAATCTTACAGTTCCAAAGAAGTAGATTATTAAAGAAAAAAAAAAATACAAAGTCCCCAGGCTGTTTCCCTCCAGATAATGCAAACATAGATGAAATGTTGAGTTATAACTACCTGAGTGACCTTTTAAGATAAGAATTGTTATTGACTGGTGGTATTATGTTAAACTGATAAGAATTCTTTTTAGAAGAGGAGGAAAAAAAGCCCAACAAACCCTTCAGTAACCATAACAACTTACTCTGCAGCTCAGGGACAGCACACAGCTCCTTCCTGACACTGCTGCTGGGGGCTCAAGGTTGGCACTGTGGGGATCCCATCCAGCAGCCCCTCGGGGGGACCTGGGAAACTTCCCCAGAGCTCCAGGTTGTGCTGTGAGGGATGCCCGAGGTCACTTGGCTCTCCTGCTGCTGTCAGCCCTCTAGTTTTCATCATTTGAAGGGAATTTTAGCTGGAGACTTGTGCTGAGGCTCAGTCTGGTGCTGGGGGTTTGGCTGCAGTGGGAGGGAGGGAGGGGGGGATGCCAGGGTGCTGGGAGCAGGAAGGATCACAGACTTCCAGAATGCTTTGGGCTGGAAGGGACCTTAAAGCTCACCCAGTCCCACCCCCTGCCATGGGCAGGGGCACCATCCACTTTACCAGGCTACTCCAGGCCCAGTCCAGCCCGGCCTTGGACACTTCCAGGGATCCAGGGGCAGCCACAGCTTCTCTGGGCACCCTGTGCCAGGGCCTCCCCACCCTCACAGCCAGGGGTTCCTTCCCAACATCCCATCTAACCCTGCCCTCTGGCAGTGGAAGCCATTCCCCCTTGTCCTATCACTTCATCCCTTGTCCAAAGCCTCTCTCCAGCTCTCTCACAACTCCCGTAGGCACTGGAAGGGACTCTTAAGGTCTCCCTGGAGCCTTCTCCAGTCTGAACAGGGTTGCTTTTGGAGGTCAAAGGAGGATGCCCTCCATGGTCCTTGCTTAAGAAATGAGGAACAAGGCAAGGAAATCCCTTCTTAACAGTGACTGTGCTGGCAGGCTCAGGGCAGCTCTTGGAGCCCTGTGGGGAACTGGATCCAATCTCTGTGTCCTGGCAGAGGTGCCAGCTCCTGTTTCAGGTTATTACAGTGGATCAGGAGCGGGATGGGAACATATGGGTACTTAGAGCCTTCCTTGGCCCAGCTGAGCCCCGTGGGCTGTGTTTGCGTGTGCTGCTCCTGGGAATTCTGTCAGTTTAAAGCAGAATTCACACTTTGGTCACTGTCTGTTATCAGGGGTTGTCACTGAGACCATTAAAGCTAAAGAAAATCTACTTGTGAGCAACTGGGTTTTTTTATCACCTTCTCCCTCCCCATCCCCTTGCACTTGCATTACCTGTGTGCCATGGGCTCCCAATTTTCATGGGAGATGAGCTCATGGGTGGGGATGAGTCTAAAAGTGAATGAGAAACAAGAGCAGCTTGGAAAGTGCAGAGACCCTAAAAAGAGAGAGGACAGGCCTGATAAAATACTCTAAATATTTTAGAATTAGGGACGAGGGGAAAACAATGCATTCGAATCCATAGCAGAAGAGTCAAAGGTGTGCAGCTTTGTGTGTCTGTCTGCTCAGGAAATCAATTACTTAAACCTGCTGGGTTAGGAGTCATGGCAGCAGCAGGGAGGCTGTGTAAAGGTGTCTGCTCAGCCCGTGCTCGCCAACCTCTCCTCGCATTCTTCTGGAGCAGCCAGTTGGATGCTGAGTGCTTTTTGTAGCCGATGTCAAATCTCGGTCAGCCGGAGAGCCTTTATAAATAAAGGTGTCTGCTGGTATTCAGGCATACGTGGATAATAGCTGCTGTAATTCAGCTGTCCAGCCCGGCTTCCCGGCTTTTATAAATGACTGATCAGAGATTCCACTGAGAATGAGGATTTAAAGGGATGGAGCTGCTGGAAGCGGTCTCTGTGCTGGTAAGTATAGCGAGTCCCTATCCCCAGGACAGGTGGCCGGCCTTGCCCTCCCTCCACTGATGTCCCGGGTTTATATTTCACACAAGGCAAATGTTGCATTAATAAAACTTGTGTTGTGGTTTAGATGGCAGGGCTCTGCAGTCATTTTTTGCAAGCTGCACTCGAATCTTTGAGTTTGTCATCTTTTTTTTTTTTTTTTCCCCCTTTTATTTACGGGAGCGGGTAAACACTCGGAGATCTCTCTGGACAAGCCACAGCAGCTGGAGGATACTGGTTTCTCTATGGAGTGGAGGAATTTCATCAGAGGAGCTATTGTTCCACTGTGTTCTCAGCATTTTGGCAACTGTTCTTTAGATTAACCCTACAGAAAGGGGAGGGTGCTCTCTGCTGGGTCTGAAATAATTGCAAAAATGTGGGCAGATGCTTTTGCATTGTTAGAAATCGATCCTGGTTGGTGGGATTAGGGAATGAAGAAGGTCAAGTTCTTTAAATCCCTCCTGAAGCCAAACTGGATGTCAGCATTGATGTTCAGTTGGTTTCTGTTTTCCAAGAGAAAATAGTTGGTGTCTTCTCCCACTCCCCTGAGCAGTCAATAAGCTCAGTGTGAGATGGCTGGGGGTCCAGCCCACACCCCTACTGCACTACTACAGAATCCTCATTGGCTGGATAATCCATTTTCCCGGGCTGTATTTGGTTTGCTTGGCAAGGTTTTGGTAGCAGGGTGGCTTCTGTGAGAAGATGCCTGATGGGACAGCCACAGCTTCTCTGGGCACCCTGTGCCAGGGCCTCCCCACCCTCACAGCCAAGAATTCCTTCCCAATATCCCATCTAACCTGCTGATAGCAAAGAACCCATGTAATGCATGAAGGGAGTGGCTTGAGACAGCCACACTGGTGTAAATTTGGAGGGATGAGCAACCTGGACAGGGCTTGGAGCAACCTGGGATAGTGGAAAGTGTCCCTGCCCATGGCATGGGGTGGATCTGTATGGTCCTTAAGTTCCCTTCCAACCTAAACCTTGCTGTGATTGCTCATCCAAGAGCTGGTGTGGTCCCTTGCAGGGCACCTGAAGGAGAAACGAGCCCGTGACCAAGGGGTGATGAAGCTCCTCGCTCACCCTGCAGCAGCTTCTCCCTCTGCCACTGCCTGCAGAGCTGAATTCAGCCCCCAGCTCTGTTAGTTGCCAGATCTGCAAAACATAACCAAATTCAGGGGTTTCTTAATCTTATGTGCCTATTTTGATTCAGTTTACCCATACAATTACACTAATTTGCTTTATTACACGCAGAAAGATTAAAAATACATCTGGCAGAGAGGATTAAAAGCTGGTAATCTGGCTGCTAAGAAGCACACGATGCTTTAGGATTTCCTTTCGAGGTGTGTGGAGCTCTGGAACATGAGCAAATGTGATCCTTTGTAGTTGGAGTTTTCATAGGGAAAGCTCATTAAAGCTAGTGTGATTGTTTGAGTGAACGAGAAATGAATGAATTTAAAATATAAGACTAAATCCTACCACATTAAAGCAGTAGTTGTGATTTAAGAGCTCATTTTTGGTTTGGGTTTGTGTTTTTTGTGTGTGTAAACCTGGAGCAACAGGGTTGTTTTACCTTTTAAGGGATTTAACAAGTCTCCCTAATTTTCTTTTAATGTTGCAGAGCTTAAAAATAATGCAAGGTCAGGCTGAGCGTAACTAATTCCAGTGTGAAAGCAGAGGAAAGCCTATTTCTCCATAGACTTACAATTAGTGCAGCAATCCTCCTCAGTACAGCCTTTGAGAGGGATGTAGCAGGAAAAGAGACTGCTGGAATCTTGATAAATAAAAATATGTGCCTGGGGATTTTTTTTTGTCCAAGGAGAAAGGAGAGCCCTATAAAAGCCAAGGTTTAATTTAGTTTTGCTTGCTTTCACATGTGCCCCAAGAGGGCTCCTGGCAGGTCAAGGTGTGGTGAAGGTGTCCTTGGATCCTTCAGGGGCTGGCAAACCCCTCTGGGGGTGCTGGGTTTTGAGTCCTTATCACTTGGTTTATCTGGGTTTACCCATGGCAGGGTCCCAAGGACGCTGAGAGCTTTTCTCCCAGGATCCGAGTTGGTCTGCGTGAGCTCTGCTGCTCTGTCCCAGTTTGGTGCTGGCATTTTGGGGGGGATTCCCTTAGTGTTTCACAAAACCTTTTTGTTTCGCTATTAAGACTTACTGCGGTGAGCATTATCTTTATCATCTTGGTGTCAAAACCCCACAAACTTAGCTATTTTCACACAGCTCTGGGTGTGCTGCCCGTTCTGGCCTCCTGTGTTAACAAGAAGCCCAAAGCATTGTCCTGCTTTTCCTGCAGCAAGCCCACAGCATTCGCATGGCAAAAACACACCTTGCTTTGGTCAGGCCACCCTTGGGGATCCCACAGCGTGTCCTGGCAGCTGTGCTGCTGTGACAATAGCAAAGAGGTGTCACCGTGTCACCTCAGTGCTGCAGGGGATGCCCGGGGCCCTCCGCTGCCATCCTTCGAGAGCTGTTTCCCTACTTGTCCCTCACCACATGTGTTAATTTTGCTTTCCAAGTCTGGACCGCTGCCACAACCCGTGTGTGTCCCTTCTTTCCGTACATTGTGGTCTCCTGCTGCTGGAGGTGGCCGGGAGCCTGGTGACCCTGTGAGGACGCGTGGGGGAAGGGGAGTTCCCACGTCCTTGCTCCTGTTTCCCTTCCCTTTCCTTGGCCACGGAGGCTGTTTTCGTGGTGCCGAGGTTGCTGGTGGTGACAGTGAGTGTTTTATGCCGTGCGCCCCGGGGGAGACGCTGAGGACACGTCCCATTTCCCGCCAGCCTTTCGGCTCCCAGGGAGTCCCAGGGTTGCCCCATCACTGCCAGGATGCAGGTGCTGGTCCCTGGACCGCTCCGGCTCTTCCCTGCGTGGGATGCAGCCAGCAGCCTCCCATCCCCTCGGTGCCAGCTGGAGCCCTGCCCGCGGCACCAGCCCTCCCTGGGCATCACCTTCCCACTGGCACAGCCGCAGCCAAACAAAAAGCATTTTCCTCTCTCCATCTCCTATCTACTGTGACTGCCTGGCCCTGGGGAGGGAGATGGGGCTGTGGGTATCTCTCCAGAGCCAGGATTTGGGCTGTTTTCCTCTCCCTCAAAATGTCTACACCCCCTGGTTTGCAAACACAGTCCCCTCTGCCCCGCTCCATTGAGGTTTGTGGGTTTTTGTTAACTCCTTACCTGCCGTGGCTGATAAAATTTGGCCTGTTATAGTAGAAATCCCAGCATGTGCTACTTTGTTTTTTTCCCAGCCGAATCCATATGTTGCAGCTTTCAGGAGAGAGGAAAGCAGCATTAACTTTTCATGTCTAGCGTCGCTAATTTAAGGGGTGAGAAATTGGCCTGGGTCTCTTTTTTAAAGAACTGAGCATATACTGATAGTAGCAGTGTTGGTACTGAGTAACTTGATAAGCTGAAGAATGCAGCAATATCTAAAATTAAATCTGTTCTTAATTGCCGGGTTATAAATGGCAGCGTTTTCTCCAAATGGAATTAATTTATTATTTTTCATTTGCCGACACGAGTCTCGGCAGCACAAACCCCACATTTTGCATTAATACAATAATAAGGCACTTCCAAAAGGTGTGTTTGGCATTTGTAACACGCAGCACCATCTAACAAACCATAAACTATGTCAAAATACTCCTAAAGTGGTAATTAAAACTTTTTAAAAAATGTAGAATAGATGAATACAGTCCAAATTGTGACTTTTCAATGAAGCTCTTTCATAAAAAACATTGTTTCTTGCCAAAACAAATTCAAAGGCATTTTTGTAATTTCTGCTGGGGAAAGGAGGAGTGTTTATCCAGCCTTTCATGTTGGCTGGGCTTTTTGACTTTTATTTAAAATTAAAAAAAAAAAAAGGGGCAGTCCAAAAAAAGAGGTATTTTTGTCTGAATGTGCATTAAAAACTCTCACTCCTGTCCTCTCCGGAGCAACTTTAGCATCCTATCTGAAGTTCAGTGGTGATGGGATCCCATGGCACGTTGTATTTGGGGCGGACAGGGATCCCAAAGTGGGGTCGGGAATCCAGCTGACATTGGTGGCTCCTGCCTTTGGGGGAGGGAACCCCCCTCAAATTGCTCGGGATGGGAATGGGGTTCCCCCGCTCGCTTCGCAGAGCATCATCTGCAGCCTCAGGCATCCAACCAGTGCACAAAGCAAAACTGCTCGAGATGTTTATAGCTTTTCCTCCTGATCTTTTTTTATCATTTCCATTTTGGACGTGTTTTTGACAGCTTTTACCTGCTGAGTCACCATTCGTCCTCGTGCACGGGAGCCGCTCCTGACGTACCAAACCCCCGAGCAGGCTTGAGCAACCATCATTTAAAAATAAATCCTGTCAGGGAAGTGGGCTTTTTTCCCCCTCTTTATTTTCCTCATACCACCAACTGCTTTTCCCACTGTGTGTTTGCTCTGTTACACGAGGCGGGTGTTTTATAGATGCGATGCCTTCGTGTTGCTAAGGATGGCTTTACCATTTATCACATCCCGCCACCGCATATCCCATGGAGGAACTGCGTGTTGCAACCAGATAACGGTGCAACTTCTGGAGATAACTGTATCTGATCCTGCACCTAGCGCTCTGCTTCTCCTGAGATGGATCTTTCTGGTGGTGAACCACAACTTGAGCACAAACTGATTCTCGTAGCTCGGCTTAATAGGTACAAATCCTTACTTGCTGTTACTTCTGGTGGGTGGGAAGGGACAGTTGGTCTTTCCAAGGGTAATCCCAATATCCAGGTTAGTTTTCTTTCCCATTTACCAAGTTCAGATGGCAGGTGTGTTTATGGCTGGTTTTGCAGTGTTGCTGAGTGCTTGATCTGCATCACTTGCTTGCAGACAGCCAGACTGCAGCAGCCACCTCTCCAGAAACTGTTTGGAAAGACTTTGGATATGTGCAGTGACTCTCATTTAGGGTATCGAAACACCTGCCCTCTGGTCCCCTTTGCCCCAGAAATGCATCTCAGATTTGCTTTGATTTTTTTATCTGTAATTTTGTGCTTTGGGTGGTAAATGACAAGAAGAATACTGTTAGCTCCTTCCTGCTTCTGCATCCTCACGCTCCTCCAGCACTGCTGCTGCAGATGGAGACTTACAGGATGGTTGGGTTGGAAGGGACCTGAAAATCAACTCATTCTCGTCCCCTGCCATGGGCTGGGACACCTTTGGCTAGGCCAGGTTGCTCCAAGCCCCATCCAGCCTGGACTGGAACATTTCCAGGGATCCAGGGGCAGCCACAGCTTCTCTGGGCAGCCTGTGCCAGGGCTTACCACCCTGACAGGGAACAATTTCTTCGTGATTCTTCATGGTGTGCACAGCTGTTCTGCCTGGGTGGTGTATTCCTTATTTTATGGGTGCTCCCACCTTCCTCCTTTCTGGGGAATTCACTGCAGAAATTAAACGTTCAGTCTATTTATAAATTTCAGTCTCTGTATTAATCCATCCATATATTTATTAACCCTCCAGGTGGTTGCATTTCACTGTAATACAGCTGCTAGTGGGACGTTAATCTTAGTGAAAGTCTATTTCAGGTTTCTTCTGATAGTGCAGCCTGCTGTCAGCCTGTGGGGCAAATCCTCCCCTAGGAATGAGGAAGGGAGACTATTTAAGGAGGAGCAATTTGTGAGGGAACAGCTGGAGCTGAAACCGAAGCCAGGTTTGGGAAGAGGAGGAGGAGGCTGGGAAGGAGCTAATTCAGGGGATGGTTTGTCTGGCCACGTTGGTCTTGGGCATGGAGGTGTCCACCCACTCCTTTGTGTGTGATCAGCACTAGTTTTGGCACAAGCTGTTTAATGTGTGGCTCATTTTTTCCATCATTAAACTTCTCATGCCCTGGGGATACGCTGTATTGATCAGCCAGTAAATCCTGGACCTCAGATTCAGCAAGGCAGCCCAGGTTCCTGTAGAACCCATCCCTGGAGGTTTTCAACATCCCTGGGGTTCTTCACCATCTGTGGAAGTGCTCAAGCGTTCACTCACATCATGACTGGGTGTGGCACTCAGTGCTCTGGTCTGGTTGAGAATGTGGTGACAGTCAAAGGTTGGGTTCAGTGATCTCAGAGGTCTTTTCCAGCCATTCTGTGATTCTGGGAGTGGGGTTTACATGTGAATCCCATGGGATATGTTTGCCTCTCGTCCTTCTCCCTGTAGTTTGTCAAGAGGACACAGAAGATGAGAAGGTTTGTACTTGTGCTGCTGTTAAATCTGAATGAGTAATTCAATAATGAGTAGCTATCAGTTCATTGCTTTCATATTAAGGAGAAATCCTGTGCTTTTAAAGCCTTTTTATAAGGATTGGATTGTGAGCTAATTTCTAATCTTGCACGACTAACGGTTACTTGAACATAAGGCTTCCTTTTATCATTGCAGTCTCTTTTGTTAGAGCAATCACCAGCATATGGTTTTGGAGGATTTAACATCTCAGACATGGTGACACTCTCTTAGTCCTCTCTGTGCATGCAAGTCTAAAAATGGCCTTTTTTTATAATTTTAAAAGTCTCCAGGATGCTTGTGAGTACTTGGAGCTAGAAAAAAAACCAAAAGGCCCACCAACACCAACAGGTTTGGGAAAAGAAGGTTTCTAAAAATGCGACTTATTGAGGAGAACATGTGTGTCTGGGCAGTAACATAGAACTTGTTGACATGTTTTGCTAAATTTGCTCTGGGTTTTTTTATTTTAGCAGTTGGAAAAAGCTTGTAAAACTGGGAATGTGTGCAGTGGTTTTCCCTCCTTTCTTAGCCCTGCTGGTTCTTGTTGTGTTCTCCTGAGGCTGACTTGTGGGTGGGTTCCAAATCATCTTCTTGGCATCTCGGGGGGTTCTTGTGCATCCAGCCTGGGCACAGCTTCCTTCTTCCATCCTACATCTCTCTGCTTGTTTAGGATTTTGTAACTATGGATTTTCCTTTCCTCCATATCAGCCTACACAGGGACTAGAGGGCAAGTAGCTTGCTGTGTCCTGCATGCCAGGGAGGGAGCAGGGATGCTGCAACCCTTCTTCTCTCAGGCATTAGATGCTTTTGACAGGGTGGAAACACTAAATCACATTAGGGATGTGTTTAGGGAAATGAGGGCTATGGTGGCATGGGCCATGCATCCTCACTCCTGAGCAAAAAGGGTTTGTGGCTGTAGGAAAAACCTTCAGGGTTGTGGGATGGAACTGGACAGCTGGGGCTGGAGCTGCTGCAGTTCTCCTCCCACTGTCCAAAGGACTTTGGTTTCCCCTTATCTATCAAATAGAGGATGAATTGGGCTGTGCAATATTGCAGTTGTTTTTGAAAAATCAGCTTTTTTTATCCTTCCTCTCCGATGTCCCTTTGGCTGTTGATGTGTGGTAATGAGGAGGAAAAAGAAGGGAAATCCTCCTTAGGGATAAAGGAGGGTGCTGTGTCCCTAGTGCCAGAGCCAGGCAGTGGAGCTTGGGAAGGGCTCGCCTGGGATCCATTGTGGCCTCACATTTCTCAGCTCTGGCCATTTTCCTGTCAAAGTAGAAGCCACAGAAATATCTCATTTTATTGTGTTGCCATGAGGGAGGAAGCATTTTCTGTCTGAAATAACAGCTGGAGCTGGGACTTGGAGCAACCTGGTGTGGAGGAAGGTGTCCCTGCCCAAGGCAGGGAAATTGGAACGAGATGGTCTCTATGGTCCCTTCCAACTCAAACCATTCTCGGATTCTTGGGTTCATTTTTCCTTTTTTTCCAGTGCACCACCTGTTCTGTGCATTTATTTCTTTCTTCTAGCACACATTGGTCCATGTGCAAGCCAAGATTCCTGTGGAAGGTTCCCCACTGACATCCTGAGAGGACCGGGATGCATCAGCCTAAGTCAAGGGATTCCCATGTGGACCCCACTTCTCCCTCTTTTTGCTCAGCAGAGGGGTCCCCTCCAGCTCTGCTCTGGAGTCTTCTGGAGACCCTTCAGGAGAACATCAGCTCGGGAGACCTTGTGCAGCCAGGGGGGATGGTTGAATTCCAGTTTCCATCTCTGGAAGTATTTTAGAGATGTGTACATGGACATGCTTGTGGACATGGTTTAGTAGTGGCTGTGCCAGTGTTAGGTCTTAAGTCTTTTCCAACCTAAACTGTTGTATAATTCCAGTCTGGAAGCAATATGGATGGGAATTCCGGGTGTGTTAGGGTGAGAAGGTGCCTGCCCACCCAGGCTGGCTGCGAGATGGCTCCAAGGGGACCCTTTGCTGACTGTGGGATCTCTCGTATCCCATGACTGGGAAGTGATGCCCCTAATCCAGACCTCTTAGAGCTGCTGCCGTGCTGTTTTCGGCAGGCAAATGGGAATGAAGGCACTGTCTGGTGGGTGCCAGAGCTGCTCCCCGCATCCCAGACTGCGAGAGAAGCCGAAGGAAAGAGATGTATTCCCTTCCTCCTCTGGCACACAGATATCCCGGAGGCTTGGCTGTTGTTTCAAAGCTGCTCTCTGGCTGTTTTAAATTTAGGAGCTGGCTTCTGCAGGCTCCAGGATAAGTGGCTGTGCCGTGGGGCAGGAATGGGACAGGGCATCTGCAGTGACCGGAGCTGCTCCTCTTGCTCCTCCTCCCACTGGATCTGCTGCCCTGTGTATTTACACCTCACCTGTGGCATCCCTGCTCCTGCTTCCGAGTCAGGTCATCAGGAACTGCAAGGTTTCGGGGGGAGATATGCTGATACTGGGGGAAGAGAAGCATCAGTGAGAGCGGCTCTGGCAGGGTCTCAAGATCTGTGACCCGCATCCCTGCATCCCAGGTATCTGACCTTGTCCCGTACTTGCATTCAGGTGGTAAAACCTGCTCTTCTGGGCTCAAAAAGTCACATTGGCATGGACTTGCAGAGCACACAAGCACACAGCTCCTGCCTGGGCAGGCACAGGTTGAAATCAGAGCATCAGCATCTGACTTGATACTTGACCTTTTGTGTGCTCCCTACTGCAAACACACTTCTCTGCAGGTCTGAGGGAAAGAAACTGAAAAATGCATAGGGTCTGTGCTGAACGCAATCCCAGTGGTTTGGTTTCATCTTTAACCCAGGTTTGTTTCTTGGTCCTCTCCTCCCTCTGTAAGAGGAACTGGGAAGATGAATGAATTCACGCTGAGGTCTTTGGACAGAAAACGCTGCAGTAAGCACAAAGTGTGGTGTGGGCACGGTGCTGTGCAGCACTCGGAGGGTGCCTGTTAACCTGCCTGTAGAAATGAGCTGATACCTTTCAGGGTGGCTTTAAAAGGCACTTGTACAGCTGAAAGTGTAAATGTAGGAAGAATATTCAGTCTCCAGCTTTCAAAGCAAAGCCTTGTCTTTCCCATCCTTCTGTATCAGAGTCCTCATCGTGGACTAAGCCATCCAGTTGTTTTAAACTGACAGGGCAGGTTTAGATGAGGTGTTACGAAGAAATTTGCTCAGAGGGTGGTGAGGCCCTGGCACAGGGTGCCCAGAGAAGCTGTGGCTGCCCCTGGATCCCTGGAAGTGTCCAAGACCAGGTTGGATGGGGCTTGGAGCAGCCTGGGATAGTGGAAGGTGTCCCTGCCCATGGCAGGGGGTGGGACTGGATGTTCCTTAAGGAACATGTTCCAACCCAAACCATCCTGGGATTCTGTAGTCAGGCATTACAGGTCCCAGCTCAGGTATTTGGAAGACTCTATTTTTCCCTACCTGATGGTCACAGAGGATTGCAGCTCTTCATCAGGAGCCCTGCCTCCCCTCCTGTCATCAGGCAGGTTTAAATAGAAGGAAAATTTCTTTGGGTAGGAAAAAATAAATAAAGCTCCACCTGAATTTTCTGAGTTATTTTCTTTTTGGTCAAGAATAGCCTGGAAACAAGAGCTGAGGTGTCTGAGCTGAGTACAGTAATTTATTTGGACTGAGTATAATAATTTATTTTGAGCACGCTGTGGAAGCAGAAGGCTGCAGTGGCTTTGCCACCCTTCATGTGGGTAAAGGAAGGAGAGATGAGAGTGCAGGTTTCTGCTTTGGGGGGGTGCCTGGACATGGCCATCTTGGCCGAAACATGTGAGTCCCCCTTTCATCCTGCATGCGAGGAATATTTGCCTCACCCATACAGATGTGGGTAAAGGGGGAAATGCTCTGCAGACCCCTCTGCCCTGAGGTTTCCTTGCAGAAGGCTTGGAACAGCTTTTCGGCAGAGGTGGGAATTTGTCCCTGTAGGAACAGGGCTCTCCTTAACAGGAGATCTTTGAAAATAAATGCGTATGTTTTTGGTCTGGAAAATACTTTCGTATCCTTAGATCCTCCAGCCAGAAGGAGCATGCTGATCCTCTGGTCTGGCCAGACAATTGCTCTCCCTCATTCCCGTAGCTGAGCTCCTGCTTTCTGGGTGAGCTGGATTTGATTTCGGCATTTTCCGCCGACTCCCTGAAATGGGGTCAGTTCTTGCCTGCTGTTCTTTCCAGTAGGTGATGTGCTCCTGTGGCTGGAAATCCTCTCTCCCATGCCTGGTACACCTCACCTGGTCTCAACTGGTACACGTGAGCAGCACGCAGGGATTTTATCCAGAGGTGAAGGCAGATGCTCAGCGCTGAGGGGGAAGGTGTTTCCTACATGTTTTGCTCTCACCATCCCTCCTCCTGCCCCATGAAGGGACAGTGATGGGTAGCAGCATCCCTTCTCCCTGCCCGTTTCCAGTGGGTCCCATCTGCATCACGAGGAGGAAAAATCAAAGGATGCAGCCGGGGGTATCCCCAGTGGGAGCGAGCGGCCGGCTTGCAGCCCGTGGAGCACACCAGTTGCACGGACTCCAGCCGGGGCCAGCGGGCTTCCCTGTGCCAGGTTTGAGTGATAAAGGCCCCCTTGTTAATGCACATTGCCTTAAGCTGTGTTTCCACAGCTTTCCGTCTGTTTACCGAGAGTATTCAGACATGTAATTCCACCGGATCTGGCTGCTTACGGAGAAGGCTGGATTATTTGTGTTTCACAAATAAGGCCAGAAAACACAAGGGCTGGAGCACTGAAATCTGCATCACTCCTGGTGGGGTTTCTTTTTCGGTCCCGCTCTCCTGCCTTTTCCTTTTTTTAATTTATTTTTAACCATAGACCCCTTTTTCTCTGGTCCACGTGTTCCCTCTTATCCATGTTCTCTCCTGTTGCCTTAAACTGTTCGTGGCTCTGTAGCTGGATTGCTTCCCTCTGGAGGAGAGTCTTACCCAGGCTTCCTGCTCCCCTTTCACCTGGAGGGTCCTTTTTCTAGTGGTTGTTTTTTTCTTTCATATGGTAAAACCTTATTTTGAGAAGAGCTGGGATTATGTATAATGAGACCTGGATGCCCTTGAGGAAAGAAAAAATGATCTGTGGTGAGCCTGGGATGCAGGAGCATCCCTTGGGAAACCTTTCCCTGGTGTGGTTGAGGGATTGGTAAAGCTGCTCTTGTCTCAGTGAACTTTTGTGTTCCCAACTCTCCTTTTTGTCCTCCTGGCCATAAAACCATTGGAGAGGCTGGTTTACACTGGCACCTGTGTGAGCTGACAGCTCTGCATCCATCTGTCCTCACAGGGCACAGCATCTCTCCCTCATCTCCAGCAGAGCCCTTGGGAAAAGCGGCTCTGTAAAGGTAAACGAGCAGTTTGGTTAATTAGAGCTCTCTGGACCTTTTCCAGCTGGATACCCAGGGAAGCAGGGGACAGCTTGTGTCCTCAAGCCAGGCACCTGCACCACGGCTCCAAGGCTCATACCCAGACACTGCAGGGATGGTCAGGCTCTGCAGGGGGAAAAATAAACCCTAGAGCCTATTTTTTCACAGAAAGGTCTGTAATGATCCATTTGTGGTCCAGCCTGTCCTTAAAGCACCTTGCAGGAACAATTAAAGCAATGCTGGTACAAATGCAGCCATATGTTCATCTGAACGCGGAGCTGTCGTTTCAATCAGCAGAAGTGTTTGGAGGAACATCTGTGAAGGGGTGGGAGGGATTTCCCAGACCATCAGCACAGCAAGTCCTGTTCCTGTTGGACCCGTGCGTGGTCTCCAGAGCTGAGCCAGACTCCTCCCATGGGACCATCTCAGTGAGATGCTGCTCAAAAGGATTTTAAAAAAGAGCATTTTTGCCATCTGCACGGCTGCTCGGGGCAGTTTGCAGGACAGCCGACGTGCACAGGAACAGCAGGGCCTGTCCCTCCGCCAGGGAGCCTCGGTTTTCCTAAGCTGGAAAGAATTGCTTTGGATAAACTCTGTAAAGTCTGGGTTTGTGTCGTGTTGGAGTCGGTGAACAGATGCCCGTTGTTTTATGGAGCTGTGGATGAAAACCCGGCAGCTTTCCTTTGGCTGTGGTGGACGGGGCTGACGGCTGGGGATGCCCCAGGGATGTGAGCAGCACGGAGCTGGCGTTATTTTAGGGCCATGAAGATGATAAAAGGTCTGGAGCACAGCTCCTATTAGGAAAGACAGAGAATTCGGACTGTTCAGCCTGGAGAAGAGAAGACTCCAGGGAAACCTTAGAGCATCCTCCCAGTGCCTAAAGAGGCTCCAGGAGAGCTGGAGAGGGACTTTGGACAAGGGCCTGGAGTGACAGGACAAGGGGGAATGGCTTCTCACTGCCAGAGGGCAGGGTTAGATGGGATATTGGGAAGGAATTCTTTATAATGAGGGTACTGAGGCCCTGGCACAGGTTGCCCAAAGAAGCTGTGGCTGCCCCATCCCTGGAGGTGCTCAAGGCCAGGCTGCACAGGGCTTGGAGCAACCTGAGATAGTGGAAGGTGTCCTTGTCCATGGCAGGGGCTGGAATGAGAAAGCATCAGGTCCTTTCCAACCCAAACCATTCTGGGATTCTCTGATTCTGTTTACCTGCTCTGTCTTCTGAGTCTCTGGGACACTGGGTGCTGAAATTGGGGAGCTAAAGGTAGTCTGTGTGTGCCTTGTCAGGCTCCTGCCATTCCCATGTGGTTGCTGTATCCATTACCCTATGACCTACGGAATGCCACATCCTCAGCCTGATAGGGAATTTGTGCTGGGATCATTGCAAGGGGACGTGTGGGAAATCCTCTCAGCTGCAAGACTTATGAAGTGATGCTTTCCAAGTATAAACTCTCATTTTCCAAAAGCCCAGCATTTTTGGGGACTTCCTTGGGTTCCATCCAGACCCAGTGTGCTGAGATGTAAGTTAGGGAAACCGACCTCAGAAGCAGGAGAACAATGGGAATCTCTTTGGGCTACTTCTTCTCTAATGGAAAACAGACTTAAGGACTTTGTGTTTTGTTCTGGGGGAATTAAATGAATCTTTGAAGCTGTGCTTGCTCTCTGTCTGACTTTTCAGCAGAGCAATTAATATCACTCCCCATTTTAAATGTATCCTTGGAGAAGAGCATCCACAGTGCTGAGCCGTGGATTTAGGGATGATGGATTATCACGGCCATGGTGGTTTGGGTCGATGCGCTTGGCAATTCTGCCTTTGCTGGTCAGGGCTGAGGCAGGGTGGGGATGGGACTGATGTCACAAAATAACGAGTTCTGAGCTTTGTATTGTCAAACCATCACACAGCTGTGAACCGGTCAACGCCAAACTTTCATCTGCTCAGTCACAAAATTGTGGGCCGAATTGCGAACCATGAGGGAGCAACCCAGACCTCAAGTCTTACCCTGGCTTGCTCTTACCCTGGCTGGATGCACAGCTGGATGTCAGGTCACATCCCAAGTGCAAGGAAATGTTCAAGTCCGTAAAATGTTTGACACCAGAGATGTGTTTAGAAAGATGTGAACCCCCAGGTGAAGGTTTGGTGCTGGTTTAAATTGTGTAGAGCAGCACGTGAGCTGTGTAACCACCACAATCTTCAAGCTGGTTACATCCAAGAGAATACAGATGCTGATAATACAGATGCTGATAATAAAGCAAATTAGACTCTTAGAGTGGGGTTTTTTTAATGCCCCATGTGATGTTTCCAATGGGATTTTATGTTTCAGCCTTCCTTGGTAGGACAGTGGTAGGATTTAGAAATATCCAAGACATCAAGAGTAACTCTGTCTGTCTCCCTTTTCCCATCCAAAGATAATAAGAGCTGCAGGGCTGGCCCTTCCCCCAAAGCTGCAGGGCTTGTGTTGCTTTTCCTTGCATATTTTGGCAGGGAAAAAATAGCCTTGAAGTGTGGTAAAAGACAGAAATATGCTGGAGCATCAGGAATCCAACCAGCCTCTTTGAGGATGGAGTAAGAGAACAGAAAGATTTTTTTTTTCTTCCTTTCTAAAGGCGTTACGAGCAAAGCTGTCGGGTTTGGGGATGGAGGATCATAAAGCACTTCCCTGATCTGGAGAAATGATTCAAACTGACAGATTTCAAAAGGAAAACAAAACTGGAGAAAAGCTGAGTTTTTTTAGAACTGCTGCTTGCACAGCTTAAAAACAAAAACCTGCATTTGCTTTGCAGTTTTGCTGACATTATTTCTCAGGCTGCGCATTAATGATTTGAAAGGAGTGGTAACTTCTTGACTATTCCATTGGTTTTTAGACCCGTTTTTGCTGCATGGGGTGGTTGTTTAATCCTTCCCTTTTGTGGCCATTTACAGCAGAGTGGTCGCTGTGCTGATGGGGGGAACTGTGCCCTAAGGGAGGGGGACCAGGAGCCTGGTTCTGGCTGCCACAGGGCTGTCAAGGTGTCCCAGGGGCTGAAAAGCCCTTGGGGGCAAGAAATGCAGGATTTCAGTCCTCTGTGGCATGTGCTGGTGCCAGGAATCTTTCAGCTTCTTGCACTGAAGGTACTACGAGCAATTCTAAACCATGCGTAAGTGATTTTAGAGCTGATAGTGTCACCCGGCCGTGCGCACAGAGGGTGTGGAGACACCATTCCCCGAGGTCGGTGCTCCCGGTGTGCCTGTTTTGGGCTCAGCGTGGGTGTTTTATTGGCTGTCAGCAGCCACCAGTGCCCCTGCGTGCTCCTGGCTAAGTCACCGATGATGTGCCCCGGCTCCTGCCGCTCCCCGCGGGCCCGGCTCGGCCCCGTGGGGAGCCGCTCGCACCGCCCGGGGCTCCAGCCTGCTGCAGCAGCACGGAGCTCAGCCCCGGGGGAATACGGAAGGAGTCGCTTTGCTGCCTTGTTTATCGGATATTCTGGGGGTTTTTTTCTACAACTGCATCTGTCACCGTGACCCCGGAGCGGCTCTGCTCAAGCAGTAAGCGCAGGGATGAACGTCAGATCTTGAAGTGACCAGGAACTCCTCGTTCTCAGCAGAAGCAGCTCTGATGTAAACCAGTGCTCTGTTGGGGTTTTTTTTTGGGGGGGGGGGAAAGAGGCAAAGATGAAATACGTGATGTATCAGTGATGTCTTAATGGGAGAAAAAAAAAATTATTTCCACTTGCAAAGTGGAAGGAATCTGTGCAGAGCATTCTGGGGCACTTCTTGCCCCCTCTCTGCTCTCTGTTTTAGTTTCCCTGCGAATATCCCCGGTCCAGGTTTTCTCCCAGGCAGCACTGAATCGCGCCTGTCTGCAGTTTGTCTTTCTGCAGGAGGATGTTTTTGCCAATTTTGTACCAGATCTTCAGTCTCTCAAAGCTGAGGTGGCTTCAGACGCCCACAGGTTTTGTTGGATTCTTTTTTTTCCCCCCTGGCATGTATGCTTCCAAAAATGAGTGGGAATCCTTCCAGAGATGAGCACTGTAACTCCAACTTTTGGAGAGCTTTTTTTTCCTACTTCTATACATATTTTCTCTCATTAGTGATGGCAGAGAGCCTACAGGTATTTATCACAGCGTCAGCCATCCGGTTTCTCTGCAGCAGCTCCCAGCCTTTGCATAATGCTGGGAAACTCAGGCTAAGTGTAGGATGTAAAAACAGAACAGGGCAGATGAAATAAATTAAAATTAAGAAATCTCTATTGTTTAAAGCATAATTTTTTTTTGTAAGAAAAAAAATGAAAATGAGACTTCACACGATGACAACCTGTGTTAATATAAAAACATGCCACAATGAGTTGCTGTGCTTCATATTAAATATTCAAGTGCTGTTTGTCTGCTGCCAGAGTGTTCAAGTCACGCTCTTGGGGGTGGGGAGTTTATAGCAAAGTATCTGTAAAGAGGTTATTGAAGTGCTATATTTTCCTCCTTTTGGGTTGAATTGACCAGTTCTGTTCCGTGGCTGGTCCCTTAAAAGCAGAGAAAGTCATCGGAGCTGAGACAGGGACGAGGACCCCGAGGCTGAGGAAAGATCTGTTGCTTCTAAACTCTTGAGACCGACCAGAAAAAAATAGAAAATAATAATAAAAAATAATTAAAACATTTAAAAGCACAGTACAAGCAAAATAAGCTTTGATCCCATCATTTTCCCCATAAATACTCCACAGGGCTGAAGCCACCTTGTCATTCTGTTTTTTGGTTTTTACTTGAGCAATGTTTAACACGTTGCTGCAGAGAATGAGCCTGTAGTAAATATAATGATTCATCATTCCTGCCGTAGTGAAAAAGGGAGGTGGGGAATGTCTGTCAAGTTCTCCTGAAGTCCTTGAATCAAATATGTAGGGAGTTTTGAATAACCTCAGAGTTACCAAATAAAAGCATTAATTTGAGTGTCAAGATGATATTTAATTGAAAAGCAACCGAAGGGACAGATTCATTTTTAGGCAGCTAGCAAAAAAAAAAAAAAAAGCATAAATACAAAATAAGTTTAAACTAAAGTAATTGGAAATTAATTGAAATTTGATTTTAATTAGGTGCCTGAAATTGGATCGTCTGGATCCCTGGGGTTCCTATCTCTGTCTCTTCCCTTTTTTTTCCCCTCTGTAAGGCAAATGTCAATTAATATTTTAAAAGTGCTTTAAATAACTTGATGTCTGCAACTCATTGCAAGTCAGTGGGACTCAAGTGTTGAAAGGTTTGGGAACCAGCGGGCAGTTGTAGTTACAGAATAGCTGCACAGGGGAAGAAGCACTCAGGCTTTTGTGTGTCTGAGATGCCTGGTTTTCCTTAAAAGCAGAAGGGAAAAGAACCCAGTTGTGCCATTCTGCTTTGAAATAACACCTAGACTGGTTTTCTCCTGGCTGCAGAGAAGAGGGTGCGGGTCAGACCTCTTAAAGAAGATCTTGTGTGTTCTTCTCTGAAGCTCCGGGTGTCTGGAGATGCCGTGTCTCACTTTTCCTGACACCTCCAGCTGCCGTAGCTCCTTAAAGTTGGGCAGTGGTGCAGGATCCGTCCTTTTCTTGGGGGCTTGGTTTCATGGAATCACAGACTGGTTTGGGTTGGAAGGGACCTTAAAGACCATCTCATTCCACCTCCTGCCATGGGCAGGGACACCTCCCACTCGACCAGGTCACTCAAAGCCCCATCCAGTCTAGCCTTGAGCACTTCCAGGGATGTTTCCACCCTAGCAAGGGTCCTCTTGGGCATCTAGACAGGTTTTGGCTCTCCCGGGTGTCCAAGGTGTCTTGCCAGGTGCTGCTTCTCCATGAAGAGCTCCTGGGGCTGGAGGAGATGCCTGAATTCTACTGAATCCTTCTTGGTCCAGGGAATTCAGGTGCCAAAACACCTCTTGAGGCATTGTTGACTTTCCGGGGAGGATCAGGATTCTGCCCTGAGGGATTTCACCATGGAGCCTGCCCTTGACAAGTGAGGACACAGCTCATACCAGGCACTGGGATGGTGGAGGAGTGAGGAATGTCCTTCGTCTAGACAGATGGCTCTGGCTCAGGAAGCGGGAGGTTTTTGGGAACAGCCTCACCAGCTCCCTTGGGGCAGGGCTCAGGTGCACTCACCCACTGCTGTTTTCATACCCATGGCAGTGGGAGGCTCGTGCCTCCTTCAGGCAGCCCAGCAGCAAGATGGACCGAGATGCTCCACAGACAAGAGGACCCAGGGAAAGGACCTGCACCTTTCCCATCTCTGTTGCATGCCTGGCCTGAGTCCCTGTTGCATCCTTCCTGCTTGGGAATGCTGGCAGCATGTTCTGGCTGCTCGCCAAGGATGTGTCTTGATGCTTTTTGACTCCAAGGTGCCTTTGCTGTGCTTGGCCAGAGAAGTGGTGCCTAAAAGATGCATCGTTAATGCGTGTGAGGAGCTGTCACTTAATGGCTTGAACTGCAAACCTTGTTGTTGTGGCATAAAAAGAAAGAAAGGGTCAGGAAAGAAGGAAGCCCAGGTTTTTTTGTCTGTGTGGCGCTCTGCGTGGCAGCTGCTGTGTGTCACACGTGCCCGAGCCCGCACGTGTGCGCCGGGGGGAACGGGAACAGCGCGTGGAGGAGCCGGTCTGTGATCCCCTCACACGAGTTTTGTGGAGTTCCGCCTCCTGCCGTGAGCTCCCAAGCCGACGCCATTTCCTGCCACCTCCGGGAGCTCCAGAGGAGAAGGGTTTCACTCAGGAAGTCAGAGCAGTCGTGTTACTTATAGAAGAATTATTTGTTTGGACATGAATAACCTCGGCGTTCGTTTGGCAGCGAGTTGGAGGTCAGGTTCCCTGTCTGCTGCACTCCTGCACCTTTGCTGCCTGGGGAGACCCTCTTGGATCCCAGGGTGTTTTCCTGGGCTGGATCCCTTGGTCCCCATGCCTCTGCCCATCCTGGGGCAGCCCTGCACCCTCCTGGGGTGTCTCCTCCGCGCTGGCTGTCCCACACCATCCCTGATGATCCCTGGTAGTGGTGCATTAGCTGGCACACAGCTCCGAAATCCTCTTTAAAAGCATCTCCCGCTTGTGTTTTAAGTATTTTGCCCCCCCAAAAAGTGGATAAACCCCCATTTTTCAGCACAGGCTTACGATGAAGACCCCGGCGTATGTTCAGCTGCATCTTACTCGTTTTGCTGGTTTCCCCATTTCAGCTCTGAAGTGAAATCATCCCTCAGCCTTTCACTAATGGAAACTTGGTTTTGGTGCCAAGATAGAGGCAGCAGAACCTGAAACTATTTTTCCAAAGCGCTGGAAACATTGTGCAGCTCCAGCGACCATAGGGGAGGCAGGATGGAAACAGTCACATCAGGTTGGTTACCTCTGATCCCAGTTTTCCAGAGATAAGTTTTGAGTCCCCTGCATCATTCTGCAGCAAAACAGGCTTGGTTGTGTCTTTGCTATAAGGATTTTTGTGTTTGAGCTGAAACATCTTATTTTGGCCGACTGAAGGACCCTCAGAAAATGAATGGGTTTCTTCTACACACTTCCCCGCACTCTTTTTCATTGTCAGAGCAATGTAAAGGCTCCTTGGAGTAATGAGGAATCCAATCTTTCATTTTGCTTTTCTTTTTTCCTTTTAAAACCAGGAGAGAGGGCTCATTCCTCCTATTCAGCTGAGAGTCCACGTGAAATAAAATCTCCCAGAGCGCAGTGTAGGGTTGGATAATGTCATGTGTAACACTGACTTAAGCATCCCCTAACAGGCAAATCGAGAACAAAACATTTCTTTTTTGTCTTTCTTTTTTTCTTCAAGAGATGTGTGGTTTGTTTGTGGAGGGTTTGGAAAACCCTCTGGAGCTCCTTTGCATGTATGTGCAATCCTCAGGCGTACTTGTCTAACTGTCCTAGCTGCTCAGTTAAAGGTCAAACTCTTGGAGGTTTCCCAGCGTATATAGTCTACTGCGATTATTTTTTCCATATTTAAAAAAAAAAAAAACAACTAAATTTCTCAGTAATGTTTAATTATTTTCCAGTTCGTTTAAGCTCTTGTGGAGAGATCTATGTTTGCACTGGTGAGCCAGAGCAGCATGTCCCACTGGAGCTGCCTCCAGCACTGGGGAAGGGTTTTTTTGTTTTTTTTTTTTAAATTCCTTAAACACGATTTGAATCTCGAGTGCGACGGTCTGACGAGGGGAAATACTGCACCAGAACATTTGCATGTGGTTTTTGCTCTGCTCTCCCTCCCTTTCCCTGTGCGTGCCTGCGAGAGAGGGAGAGCGAGGGTTTGTGTGGAGGGAGGGGGAGGCACCAGCCAAAATTTTCCAGCGGGGAGCTGCTGAGGCTTGGCACGCCCGATGCGCCGGCTCCTTGCTGGGATATTTAGAAGGAGGTGGAATAGCTCAAACTGGGGTAATTGGGGTTTCTCAACGGGAGCAGCTCTCTCTGCCTCTCTTTTTGTGGCTTTTCCTCTGACCCTCTCTCTCCCCATCACCTCCAGCCGTTGTGGAGCTTTCCTTGATCCCAAGTGGTTTTGTGTTCAGGACAGACGAAGAGGAAAAGGGTTTTCCCTGTGGGATGGGGAAGGACGTTCCTGTGGGGAAGGAGGGCACCAGCTCTGGGTGACCACCCCAAGGGGGATGGTGCCACACGCAATTTAGCTTGGGCAAGATTAAAGGAAGGGCTGCTTATCTCATTACTCCGAAGATTAATTACAGCAAGGAGCAGAAGTCAAAGGAATGAACTTTCTAGGACTGACTCATCCACTTTGCTCCTCTCTGGCAGGGCAGAGTGGGTGGGGATGTCCCCAGAGATGCTCCCAAAGCGTGACGGTATCCTTGAACATGGAGCAGTGGCTTCACCCCAGCTGCTTGCCCGGTTTCCAGAGCTACGGGATCCGAAGTCGAGCTCATGGCCCTTTGGCTCCAGCCAACTTTGAGGGGCACAGCAGCTATGCTGGGCCATGTTTGTGGCTGGAATTGATGATCTCAAAGGTCTTTTCCAATCTAAATAATTCTGTGACTCTGTTGTACAGCCCTGGGAGAATCCAGGAAAGTCCCGTTCTGCTTTGAAGCATCGGTTTGGGTTTGGTGTCCAAAGGGAGGCAGAGTTTGCTGGCACGACCCTTTGGGTAGTACAGGGCTGCACATCTCCCCTTGGCAGTTCCATGCCTGCTGCCTGTTCAGTTTGGGCCATCTACACCCAATTAGGGCAGGGTTTTCTTCCAAGAAGCTCTCTCTTGAATGAACGCTGTTGAAAGGTGTGCTCCTTATAGAAGTACTCATTGCAGGTCCTCCCGGGCCATCCCCGGGAAGAGCCTCCAACGAGAGATACCCCATCACCCATCCAGTTCTTTAACCTTTATTTCTTTCACTTACCCACTGGGCTACCCCGGCTCTCCCAGCCCCCCTCCTTAAATACCAAAGGAATGAAAACGTCAGCTATCCCCCCCCCGCCCCCAGCCCGATTTCCGTGTCTGTGCTTTATGACTGGATAGCAGTGATGTACCCACGAAGGAATGCCGGGAACCGCTGCCGTTCGGGATCTTCTCCCGGCCCACGGAAACTCCGCATTCTTGGGCCAGCTTGCGGCACGCCAGCGCATTCCTGCTCCATGAGGTGGAAGCAATACTGGTAGTGTGAGCTGTGATTTCTGCGGCTGGGGTGGGGAAGCGCCGCTTTAAAAAGCCTCTTAATTATATTCTTTCTCGGCAACGCATCAGCGCCGTTTTTAGCCCATTACGAACGCTGCGATTTCTCTCTTAAATCAGCCCATTTGCTGATTGACCCAGTTCTGCTTCTTTTACTTTTTTTTTTTTTTTGCCATTACAAAATGTTCTATTTTCAGGCACTTCACAGCCCTTGAAGAAGAAGGAGGGGGGGATAAGGAGCCCAGCCCTGTTTCATCCCAGTCTCCTCGCTCGCCTGTGGATGGCGGCGTTCAGTTCTTCACCTGGAAGCACAGATACAAAGCAAGTCCCTGCACAGCCTGGTTGTAGCTGCTGCTTTGGAGTTCTCCCTAATTCCTTAATTTCCTGTGCCGGCAGGACGTGCCCTGAACCGTTCTGTTGCTGTCCTGCATCCATCCCTCCCTGGCATCCACAGTCACAACTGTGCCCTCGGCTCACTAGGAGCCAGGAGCAGAAGGGTGCAGCTCCCTCACCCACTGTGCAGGAAAAACCAGGGAGCCTGGGATGGGGAGGAGATGTGGGGGTGCTCATGGAGGCCATGAGGGGCTATGCAAAGCCATCCATCAAAGGAGAAGAGATAAATTGAATTTTCCACGTGGGTGCGGAGGTGGGAGCGAGGTTTTCACCTCTGTTTGTGAATTTCTTTGCAAGCATCTTTTTTTGGCAAGCATTTGAACGGGCTGCCCAGGGCAGTCCCCACGCCTGGAGGGATTTAAAAGCCATGTGGATGTGGCACTTGGGGACATGGGTTAGTGGTGGACTTGGCAATGCTGGGGGAATGGTTCCACTTGATCTTAGAGGGCTTTTCCAACCTAAATGATTCTGTTAATAATCATGCCCCCAGCTGGGAAGAATGGGAGTGCTCTTCCCTCCACATCTTTATTTAATAAATTCCCTTGCAGCAAACTGCAAGCATCTTAGGAAAGATGTGGCTGCAGGTTAGGAGAGGACCAGCTGCTGGAGACACTGATCTGGAGAGTGACAGACCTGCTGGGTTTGTGATCAATAGGATGGGTGTTGATTATCGTAATTCCTCCCTTATCCTTAGACTTGTGAGTCCGGGCCCTGCTGTGCACAGCAGCGACTCACCCTCATTTAAATGCTGATGAACTTGAATGGAAAGTTGATTGGTCTGGTTTGCACATTAAGCAGCAGTTCTTTGGAGGAAGATGTAAGATGTGGCTCTTACCAAAGATGTGGGAAGTCCGGGTCTCTTCGGACAGGGATAACACAACAAATGAAAGACGTGCTGCCTGGGGGATAAAACTGTGTTAGTCCCTGTCAGCAGGTAGTTCACCTGGGAGGAGTACTTGTGCCAGCCTGTGTTTGGGGGAATGATTAAGGAAATTCAATCATTTAGTTTATCCAGGAGGACACAAGGAATTGATCCATGCGTGTATAAATACCGGCGTAGGCGCTCTCAGCGGAGGGCAGTAGCCAGTTTTAGAAACTCCCAGGGTTGGAAATGGATGCTGGAGACGTTCAGGCTGAAGATGGGGCTTGGATTTTTAGCTTGTGGTGTGATTAAACTTTGCAGCAGCTTATGAGGGACTTGGGTGGACTCTGCTTGGGGTTCAATTCAGGAATGTCAGCTTCCCGCAGGGTCCCTGGTGGAGATGCTGCAGGCCAGGGTGCAGGGTTCCCCAAATGTAAAATTCTCTTTCCTCTCCTAATTCAGTCAGTCTGAGTAAATGACCACAGTCCAGCCCGTCCTATCCCCTCGCACTGATGAATCTGTGAATAGTCTCACAGCGGGGGTTTTTGGTGGGTTTATTTTTCATATCCATGTCTCTCCCCAGACCTGCCGTGTTTCTTCCCTGTGCCCCAGCCTTGTCTCAGAATGCACATTCTGAAAATACCGATCCCTTTCCAGGGAGAAGACGGGATGTTCCAACCTCGTGGCAGGCCCTTAGGTTACCTGGCAGTGGCTGTGATCTCTCTTTACTTCTTCCCTATGAAGTTCCCTTTGTGCAGCGCCTGGAGGGACCTTTCCTGGCGCTCTGAACTCAGCTGTGCGTGATCCAGACAGGTCGCACTCTTTTCCTTCCCTGTGCTGCAACAAGCAGATCAATAACTGGGCTTTCAATAGGGGTTTTGATCACTTCAGTCAGGGAAGGCACTCACTCAGAGTGAAAGGTGTCACAGGAATCATCGAATCACAGAATTTTTTAGCTTGGAAAAACCCTCCAAGATCATCGAGTCCGACTGTTCCCTCAGCACCGCCAGGGCCACCACTAAACCTTGTCCCCAAGTGCCACAACCACGTGGCAGCGATGCCCAAGGAGCCTGTCCCAGTGCTGGTCCTGGAAGCAGCAGACTCACCTGGTGCTGCTGGCAGCACCGTCATTCCCTGGGGATTGCCCCGTGTGGATGATGGTTGGAGCCAAGCACAGAGACTCATCTCACAGGGTTAATCTTTCGCAGTTGCAGCCTTTGGGAGGTGTGAAAAGATAAAACAAAGAAAATCCTGTCAGAATGGCTCCATCCGTCCCCCCCTTCCTGGGCTATTCCTGGCCTGCCGTGATACCAGAGTGTATTTTTAGAGCCGTGGTCATGTGTTTGCTGTGTCTGATGTGCTGCTGTGCCTCCTGCCCGCCTGGTCACAGGGGTGTGGGCTTCACCGACAGGTTCCTGTCTCTGGTCATGGATGGCTGGTTTAAAACAAGTTAAAAACCAAAACTTTAAAGGGCTCTTAGCAACCTGTTGGAGTTTTAAATGGCCTGTGAGGACAGAAAAATCCCGTTTGTAATAATGTATCCTGCAGTAATGTAGTGTAAGCACACAGTGCAATACTTATGCTCTGTCTTGTAGATCTTCAGAACAATCTTTTCTTGCAAAACCAGTGTATTTATCCAAATACATAGCTACAGAATCAGAGTTTAGGTTGGAAAAGACCTTTAACATCATCAAGTCCAGCTTCTGCCTTAGGCAACCAACACACTGTAAAATACTCACCTTTAGGTCACAAGTTGTCAACTATTTCCTGTGCATACGTGGATTTAGAAAACTGGAGAACAGGTCCTTCTGCTATTGAGAGGAATCTAAACTGTGCAACTTTCCCAGCTCAGAAAGAATCTCTGTACCCAAATTTGAATAGGCCAATTATCAAAATGGGTAACGTTCTAAAATATTATATGTGTGTGTATATATATATGTATATATATATATATGCACCCTGATTCCTCTCTTATTGAATACCTGAAGTCACTGGGATGGACACCCCGTTTTCTCCATGTCGAGTCTTACCTGTAGCTGCTCTCTTACCTGTGCACACATGGAGGTCTTTAGGGCCAGGGCAGTGAGATACAATGAGCATGTCAATACAGTGGCTATAAACCAGAATAAATCTGCTCAGAGTGATGGAAAATCATTCACGAGTCACTGGGGGGGGGTCACGCATTGCTGCCCTAGACAGGCTTCCCACATGCCAGACAGATAGACAGGGGTAGGACATTTGCTCAGGAATGAGAAATGGAAAGACAGCACCCCAACCTTTGAGTTCTAACTCCCCTAAATCATGTTCATATTGACTTGTTTAAAATACGATGCAGGCAAAATCTGTTTCTCAAGAGTGACTTATGCTGGAGTTAAAAAACAGAAAGCAAATTTTGTCTGCCAGCCAAGGAAAACTTGGATTGGCTATTAAACCCAGGATTTTGTTGGCTAGCATTGTATCTGATTACATGGAAGTGTGGGAGCTAATGCTTTCTAAAGCTATTTTTCCAGCCTTTCAGATGCTTGGTCGTATCACCTACTGTAGCTGTTGAGCAAGACTCCCCTCCCGGCCAGCCCTGCACCTTCCAATCAAACCCTCGTGCCTCGTGCCTCGGGAAGCTCAGGAAAAGCACTTTTTGTCCTACTTGTTTGTTTTTAAGTAAACATTGCTGTCTGTGTTGTTATAGACAAAGGATCTTTAAAACAATTTCACTGAACTGCAAAGGAGGGGGAGAAACTTGTTGACTGTAAACTTCCAACTGGCTTCAGCTGCCAGAGGTGAGAAAGTGTCCCAGCAGGTGTGAATTATCCTGTTTTTCTTGAACAATAGGGAGCTGGAGCCAGAGCTGGAGCCACAGTCCAGCTCAGCTGAGGAGGATCTCTGCACCTCTGTATGGGGTGGAGCCTGACTTCACCTTTGCAGAAGATCCATGGGAAGATGTATAGGGATTGTTTAGCTTGAAGAAGAGAAGGTTCCAGGGAGACCTTGGAGCCCCTTCAAGTGCCTAAAGAGACTCCAAGAGAGCTGGAGAGGGACTTTGGAAAAGGCCTGGAATGACAGGACAAGGGGGAATGGCTTCCCACTGCCAGAGGGCAGGGATAGATGGGATATTGGGAAGGAATTCTTGGCTGTGAGGGTGGGGAGGCCCTGGCACAGGGTGCCCAAAGAAGCTGTGGCTGCCCCATCCCTGGAAGTGTTCCAGGCCAGGTTGGACAGGGCTTGGAGCAACCTGGGCTAGTGAAAGGTGTCCCTGCCCACGGCAGGGGTTGGAATGGGATGGGATTTAAGATCCCTTCAATCCAAACCCTTCTGTGATTCTGTGATACAGCCCTCCCTTGTTTCGCAGGGGCAGCATCCGTTGATGTGTGCAGGACCCTCCAGAAGAACAAGCGATGCAGGTGTCCCTTGAACTGGTTAACTTTGGATTTTCTGAATGAGTGTTTTTGTCTTTATGTTGTTTATAGAGTTACTGAAAATACCTTCTATATAGATCCCTGGAAAGAGCATCGAGGTGACTTCTCTGTCTTTCTCCACTGGTGATGTTGGGCCTGTTTGGACACATTTGTCTTCTCTGCTCTTAAACTCTTCCTGTGAAAAAGATTGTCCTGCCTCCTTGGCCCAGTGTTTGGTGCCCTTATTGCAAACAAATTTTCCCTGATGTATAAAACCTATGCTCCTTCCACCACTTTGCCCTGAGCCCTCCTTATTTTCTGGAAGCCAAGCTGCCATTTCAAGAGATGGGAAAGTCCCTGGGAGCCGTGGTTTCTGCAGGACACCTGGGGCTGTGGGTGGGAGAGTGAGGGGGCTGCACTTCCCTGCCTGAACTGGCAATAATTCTGTGGGAGCTCTAAATTTCACTCCCATAGTGAAATAGTTGCTTTTCTGTCCTGTGTTTCAACACACTTGGCAACAGGGAGGTCTGGGCCAAAGCAAAGGTTTTGTTTTGTGTGGTCTTGCAGTGAGGATGATGAAGATCCGTGACACACTTTGCTGGAAGTCACCAGTGTTCAGATGGCTGAGATGGTGATAGATGGGGAGGATTAGCAATGTTTGGGCTGATACTGTGAACACGCTGTTTATTTTGGGAAATTCAACAACAAGCTGAGATGTTTGATTATCCAGTTTTTCCCCTGGGCTAGGATTTGTTGATGGAATACAGGTTTCATCAAGGAGATGCTACAGGCAAAACCTGAGATCAAAAGCAAGTTCCTGAATGCTGGTTGCTGAGGATCTGTGTTCTCATACAGTGGTGGGGGTATTTGCTGCCTTCTTCCCTGCCTGTCCTCTGCCAGCACTGAGGGTTTTCTTGAGCTCTGAACATGCAGGTGATGTGATTCTCTGAGATGGAGTGGGGTTGGTGGTGGGTTTCTCTTAAGTGTGATGTGTGTGGCCGGTGTTGGTTTCGGACAATGCAAGGCAGCGTTACCCAGCTCCAGATCTCCAGAACTCTGTGATCAGGGTGGGGTCTGTGTGTTCTGCACTGAGAGGGGAACACTGACCTGGTGGGCTTGGTTTGCACATTCCTAAAAAAGTGGTCAATCAGATGGATTGTCTCCCCACATCAGCTCAAAGGGCACAGCACTATCATAAAATAAATGGTTTTTAGGGTGTACAGAACTGAGGCTTTGATTCAAACATGCAGCAAGGTTGACTTTCCTGTTGATGGCTCTTGGATGAGGTCTTGGTGCCTGTCAGTGTTGAAGTTTCATGGGAGTCATTGCTCACAGCTTTGATCCCTGTAGCCAGCTGCAATCACCTTCCCAGAGCTTGGGATTTTTGCTTTCCCTTTAAGGCCTCACCCCACAAAGGTGCCCAGGGCATGACAGTAGCCACAAAGCTTGTGCAACAGGCCAGGAAGAAATGACAAACACGTCCTTACTCAGCATCACACGTTGGCTGATCAGATGCTACTGCTCGTGTCAGCAGCCTCAGCTTCTCATAGAACTTTGGGAAAATTTGCCTGGCAAGATACCCAGAGAGTCCCCAGCATGAGACTGTGGCAAAGGTCAGGCATTGGAACAGGCTGCCCGGGGAAGTGGTGTGGGTCATTACCCCAGCAGGGATTTAAAAGATGTGTGGATGTGGCACTTAAGGACAGGGTTTAATGGTGGCCTTGTCAGTGCTGGGTTAATGGCTGGACTGAATCTTAAAGGATCTTTTCAAACCTAAATGATCCTTTAGGAGGGGGCTGGAAGATAAACCCCGGTGTGAAAGGCTGGGAGACTTCCGGGGAGAAACAGCATAGAGAAGTCACAGCCCCATTCACCTGGATAATCGCAGAGGAGTTAAACTCTCCTGTCCAGGAGAAGGAGCTGGGTCTGGGTGTCCTCATCCCACCTGGAGCAGCCCACTTTAGAGGGCACTGCTATGGGAAAGGCACTGCAGAAGTGCTCTGATGTTACCAATGAATAATGCAGGAATGCTGAGCAAGCAGTACATGGATGGGAAGGATTTGGAAAGATGTTTTATCTTTAGAAGCAAGGACGCTTCATTAATCTCCCTGAATAATGCCAAGCCATAAATTGTATTGGTAATAGACATATCTACGTAATGAAAAGTAGCTTCACTTGGTCTTTACATGAAAAGAGTTTGGAAGCAACTGTGGTTTCAGGCAGTCCCATCATGTTAGAAATTGTGTGCTGAGAGTCAGGGATGGAAGGACCCAGCTGTGTCCAGAGCCACCTTTGTGTCCTGTCACATCATGGCTTGTGTCTCTTCCACGGCATCACGTCAAATGAAAATCAAACAAAAAAAAGGTTAAGAAAATGGCTGGGACTTGCAGGGAACTTGCCTTGCTTCCAGCATCCGAAAATATTAAAACCAGCAGCCCGTGAAGTCCAGACCACAACAGAATTTAGAGGCTGTGGTGCAAGTATCCAGGAAACTGGGTTTGTATGGTAAGGCCGCAGGTCTGTAACCCAGTAATCCCCAGCACTGGGAGAGCTGGGAGTGGGTTTGCACTGCAGTGTGGTGAAGTTGTTTGGCCAGGCTGGGGAAACCAACTTTTTATTTTAAGAGGTGGGGGGAAAAAAAACTTCATTGAATGCAAACTTTGCAGAGGAGCAAAGCAGCTGCTGGGGCTTTGGGTACTTCTGACTCAATGGATTTACCCAGAAAGTGCCTCAAACAAAATAAAAGTCGAAGTGTTTCCAGAGGTTGTTTTGTTTTCATCCAACATTTGAATGTTGTTTTCCTCTCTCAGATCCGAAACCACCCAAGTCCCTTTGCTACTTTTGCATTCCTCTGTTTGGGTAGGTGGTTTTTGGTCCATGGCTGGAAGGGATGAGTTGCTGCATGGGGCTGATGAGCACCCATGTTAACCTGGGCGGGGAGGCTGCTTCCCAGTCTCATCAGCAGTGAAGCACCAGTGGCGGGTGACACCGTGGCCAGCAATCCATGGGACCTCCTGGGTGTCACCCACCTGGAGGCAGATCTGAGTCACACGGAGATGATTTTCCACCGCCTCATTCCTTGCACTAGTGATAGTTGGGCTGGTTCGGGGTGGGGAGATGGTTTTTTGAACCCAATTCTGATTTGTCTGGTGCAGTAGAAAACCATTGGGAGCAGTGGGAGATGTTAACCTCAGTGTCAAGGAGGACAGCAGGGCTGGAAAAGCTCTGACTTTGCCACTCATCTTCCACTGACAACGTGTCCTGCCACACCCCCTAAAGGTGCAGGAAGCTTTAAACTCCTGTCAAAATTACTTTCAATTTCCTTGAAAGAGAGGAAAGGCCAGGCTGAGGATAAAGGGAATGCTGGCAATCTCCAGCCTTGCAGCTCCATTGCTTTTGCAGCGGGATCTGTCCATCCCTGTCAGCCCTGCAAGGAGAAATCCTCACTGCTTGTGCTGACCTCTTGGTGTGGTGGAGGAGAAAAGTCACTTGGAAGTCATGGAGGGAGCAAAAGTCCTCTGGGATCCTGGGAGAAAATAAATTCTGTACTATTCTATTCTATTCTGTTCTACTCCACTCTACCTTGCGTTCAGCATGCTGGTCCCATCCAGGCTGGTGTCAGCGACACGGGCAGGCACTGTGTGACACGGGGGTGCAGGAGAGGGACAGCAGGTAGTGCCAGCACTGTGGTTCAGGCAGCTCCCTGGCAGCTGCATCCCAGGGAGAGCAGCGAGACGCTTCTCCCGGCCTTTGTGCCGCTGCCCCAGGAGCCGATCGGGTTTCACCCCAAAATAACTTCCCTCTGCAAACAGTGGTGCCCGTTACAAGGTCTGAGAGCTGAGCGTGGCCTCACATTGGTTGCTTTATCAAGCCAGGAATTTACTGCATCTCTGATCTGTCCCCAAAAACTGTTCTCCAGTTTTTCCCAGGGGTATGTGGTGTGAGTGGGAAGCCATGGCTTCTCACCACCTTCCCCAGCTCCTCCCTGTGCTGCTGTGAGCTGGTCCTGCTGAAGCTGGGGTGCTTTCATGCTCTGAACCAATTGTAAACATTTGATGGAGAAGCATCTCTGGGAATAACATTCCCTCCTGCTGTGTTTCCATATAACACCCTCAGTGTTCACTTTGCAGCTCTCCTTGTCACACTGCTCCACACTGGGAGTTGCAGTTTGTGGTCCGGTGTCTGTATCCGCATATACCACAGCGGCAAAGGGGCTGTGGAAAGTGGTGGGGCAGGGAATTTGTTCCTGGTGCCCAATTTTCTGCCTTTATCAAGTCCCTTGCTGTGTTGCTGCTTGCAAAGTGGCCCAGAGGAGGAGCAGAGGCTTTGCAGGCATTACCCGTGTGAGTGCCTGTCTTTAACGGATTGCCAGAGAGCTGCAGCCTCTGATTCCCCCTGCTTAAGACATTTCCCTTCCTAATACCAGGAAGAGACACAGTGGGAAAGTTGAGGAGGCAGAGGATAACTCAGAGTTGTGTAAAACCCAAAATCCTGAATTTTCCCTTCGCACCACACGAAGAGAGTTGGAAACTTGGGAGTGCCTGAGCAGTTGCTGGAATCCTCTTGAGCTGGGAGCTTCGCTTTTCCTGTGGGGAGCTGGGATGTAAACCTCCCTCTGCCATGGAGGTTGCAGATGTAGTGCTGAGCGGGATGATGCTGTTGCTGTATCATGACATAGTAAAGCCTTTCCCAGGCTTTGCTGTGCTGGGTGGGTGCAGTTTGCACCTCTCCAGACAGGGTCTGAATTGCTGGAGGTATTCAGCAGTCAGGTTTTTCTGCAGGGTTTGCCTGCAGCAGAGCCCAGCTGCATGGAATTGTGTGAGGATGGAATGGATTGAAATAGAATAGAACAGAACAGGACAGCTTATTTCAGTTGGAAGGACAAGGAGTAATGGCTTCAAAGTAAAAGAGGTTTGGATTAGATATTAGGAACAATTTCTTCGTAATGAGGGTGGGGAGGCCCTGACACAGGTTTCCCAGAGAAGCTGTGGCTGCCCCATCCCTGGAAGTGTTCCAGGCCGGGTTGGACGGGGCTTGGAACAACCTGGGCTAGTGAAAGGTGTCCCTGCCCATGGCAGGGGCTTGGAACTAGATGATCTTTAATGTCCCTTCCAACCCAAACCAGTCTGTCAATCTGTGATTTCTTTCCCAAGTCAGTGGTCAAAATCTGGGACAGGCTTCCTGAAGAGGTGACTGATGCCGCAAACCTGTCAGTGTTGAAAAGGCATTTGGACAACGCCTTTAACAATGTTCTTTAAATTTTGGCCATCCCTGAATGGATCAGGCTGTTGGACCCCAGCCAGCATTGTGTATCTCTCCGAATTTACTGGATTTCTGCACATTTATTGCTGTGTTGCTGTCAACTGGCTCGGAGCCACTTGAGACTCCAATTAGCTGGAATCAGTAGCCTGGAGGGTAAGAGAGGGGTCGTCAGCTTCCAGGAATCCTGTCACTCCTCCTGTTCATCTCTTCTGAGCAGTGGAGGTTGAATCCTTCCGTGTGAGTGACTGCAATGTGTTGCTGCTCTTCAGAGGAAAACAAGATGCAGGGAAGGGAATTTTCTTCTGCAGGGAGGTCTGTTCCTCCCGTTTCCTCCACAAAAATACAAGGTTTTCATTTTGTTGGTAGTTTCTTCCCAAATATTATGGAATTTGGTCAAGAAAATGCAATCTCAAATTCTCCTTGTGGCTGTTTTGATAGCTGAAAATGGACATTTTAGCCAGACGAGGGGAGGAGGAGGAGGATTTTGGTTTGAGTGAAAATTTGCATTAGTGGGGAAAGCTTTTTGTGTTTCAGGCACTGAGAAGTGTCAAACTCATCATTGTTCAGAGCTGGGACAGGAGCTGGGCTCCTCAGCATAATTTTGGTGCCTTTGATGGGCATCACCAGGCATGGGAGAGGAACCAGGCATGGCCAAACCACCCAGCCAGGCAGTGGGAACATGTCATTTCCAGGACCGGTGTTCTTTGTCCTTTGAGTTCAGTGTCCACGTTGACCCGTGTCACGTGTTCTCGGTGGAAAGGGATCATGGAAACCTTCCCAGTGAAAAAGCTGTGACTGGGACACATCGTTTTAGCCCCTCCTCCCCCCTTCCCTAACGAATCCTTGCGGCTCCTGGGATGTTTTTGTGAAATATCAATAAAAACTGGGTGAACGGCAGTTTTATTCTGAAGGAACAACGTCGCTCTTTGTTTGGAGGTCCTGCAGCACTTCGTGGGTATATGAGAAACGAAATGTGAGGCTGGTTATAAAGGAAAGACAAGCCAGCTGCTGCGGGCACGCAGGGAGAGGTGTGTTTTAACCCGGTGTTTCTCCCTTATGAGTGCTTGTACAGCTGGGAAAGACACGGGGAGTCAGCTGAGCGCTGCTGCTCTGGTACAAACTGGGGAGAGTCAGCTCTTTGTGTCACTTTTTTGTGGGGGTTTCCTAAAAACGAGGAGTTTCACTTTGCTTTGAATGTCTCTGTTGTAGATGCACAGATTTTCCAGTCCTCCCTGACTCAGCCCCAGCTCTCCCCTCCCTCCTCTTTGACGTTGGCACTTCAGGGCAGGATCAAAGCGGGTGAAATTAGAAAGTCTCCTCCTCGAAGTGACTCATCACTGGCTTTGGTCAAGTGCTTTGCTCTGGGTGATGTGAGCAGCAGAAAGGGGAGGGGAGGGATGTCTGCATCCCCTAATTCCTCCTGGGAATTCACCCCAGCGTGGGGGTGAAGCTGCTTGTCCTCACTTCACAGCCCAGCTAGTGTAGTTTTCTGTTCATCCTACCTTAAAGCCAAAGCAAAATGGGTCAGTTTTTACCCAGGCAGGAAATCTTGTCAAACCTGAGATCTGATCAGATCCATTAAGTTACTTTTTCTTTCATTTACTGCAGAGAATTTGAAGCAATGAACAACCAGGTGTTTCCCCAGGCTCCTGCAGGGCAGAGAGCTGTGGCCGGCCAAAGCCAGGGCTTGATTTTAGCACCTCAAGCATTGCACAGAAATTTTCTTCTTTGAAGTCCTGGGTATGTTTTCCCTGTGAGGAGCTTGGCAGCCTAACAGGCTCTTGCTCTTCAACCTGTGGGGTGCATGCAGCGAGGGGGGCTCCCCTGTACAGATGTTCTCTGGTGTGTAATGATTTCCAGCAATAGGCTCCACATCCTGTAGCTCCTGGAGGGTCGTAACAGAGCCGAGAACTGGCTCAAACCTCAGACCGAACCACAACCTTCCTCATCTTTAAAAAAAGTCATTTTGGTAGAGCTGCACAAGCTTTGCACAGCCTGGATTTGTACAAAGAAGCCAATTGGTCGTGAAGGGGTTACCTGGAACCATTCTTTCCACCTGTCTCAGATGCTTGTGAAAATCTTAAAAAGAAAGAAAATCAGGGGTTTTGTGGCTGGTAGATGCACAGATTCATCCTGTTAGCTCACCCTGCCTGCGTCCTCCCAAGCACTCTGGGATGCCTTTGGCTGGGAAATGGAGGAGGACACACATTTATCCCAAGAGATGGGTCCAACATCTGTCCCAAAAGGTGGGCTGAGCCCCTGGCGTGGTGGGGTTGCCCGTAGCCTTGCTGTGATCTCAGGGCTTTTCCATGTGCAGCTTTGCTGGGAGCACCCGTATGGTCACCCCAGCCAGGAGCAGTTTTTGCAGCATTTCTATGCAGTATTTTGCTAATTACTGTTTTCCATAATTGCGACAGTGACTTTCATTCATAGCACTTAGATGTGTATAAAAGCAAAACTTTCCTCAAAACTGCCTTTTTCTCCAGGCATCGCTTAATATGTGGAAATTACACTATTGGCTGGTGTGGTTTCAGCATTTATTTTTATTTTTACCATTTCCATGTCTTCTGTGGGAAAGGAAGCAACGGTAGCAGCCCTCAGCATCCAAAGAAAGGAACCACTTTGTTTTAGCTTTACTTTGGCCACGCTGAATTTTGCTGAGCACGTCTTGGCCGAGCTCCAGGACGCTGGACCAAGCCCACCATATTCAGAGAGAAGTGAATAATTACTACTTTGTGGTGGCAACACGGGCAGGAAGGAAAAAAGTGTTTGCAAAGTGCTTTGAAGATAATGACACCCCCAATTTGACGAGTGACAGCGGCGCAGAACATCCTCTAGATAGCTCGTTAATGCCCGGTGATTAGAGGACCAGACAAGGAACATTGTTCCCAACAGTGCCTGGTTTGGACTTCCTTTAAGGAGGGAGTGGTGAAAGGGAGGGCTCAGCCAAAAATAAACGAGCATCTCAAAGGCAGATGGTCCTATTCACAGACCTAAAATTACACCAGCGGAGGGCCAGGCAGGATGAAAGGAATTAGCATCTGGTGGTGAAGGGAGGGCAGTGTCACTGAGGGTGGGTGACCAGATGGCCTGGGCGCAGTCGGATGTCCTCCTGCAGGCAGTTGCAGCCTTTCCCCCCTTGCAGACCTCAATATATTATTTTTGTAGGGTTGTTTTTTTTTTCCCAGGGAGGTGCAGATTCCTCCATAGCAAATGTAGGCTCACTGGCAGGAGGCTCAAGTCTCCCAGTTCCCTTTTATGGACCTGTTCACACCCTGCTCCTGCAGCCACCGCAGGCTGGAGTGAGCGAGTGCTGAGAAGCCTTCAGCTCAGGCTGGAATCTTCCAAAAGCACAGCACTGGGGATAATCCCAGGGACAGGCACATCCACCTCGAAGGGGAGGGAGTCCAGAAAGGTTCAAGCAATTTCGTAATAAATGTGAAGCTGGTCACCTAATTTCTCCTTGTGAGATAGGATTCAGTTCCTAGCTGAAGTGAGGTGCAATGAGCCACTGATTGTGGCCACTCCAGATGCTCGGGGTACTGTCCTGCATCCTGGGCAGATCATAGAATCACAGACTGGTTTGGGTTGCAAGGCACCTTAAAGACCATCCAGTTCCAGCCCTGCCATGGCAGGGACACCTTCCACTATCCCAGGCTGCTCCAAGCCCCGTCCAACCTGGCCTTGGACACTTCCAGAGATGAGGCAGCCACAGCTTCTCTGGGCCCCCTGTGCCAGGGCCTCCCCACCCTCACAGCCAAGAATTTCTTCCCAGTATCCCATCTAACCCTGTCCTCTGGCAGTGGGAAGCCGTTCTCCCTTGTCCTGTCTCTCCATTCCTTGTCCCAAGTCCCTCTCCAGCTCTCCTGGAGCTGCTTTAGACACCAGAAGAGGCTCTGAGGTCTCCCTGGAACCTTTTCTTCTCCAGGTGAACACGCCCAGCTCTCCCAGCCTGGCTCCAGAGCAGAAGGGCTTCAGCCCTCAGAGCATCTCTGGACTCATTTCAGCAGCTTCATGTCCTTCCTGTGTTGAGGGCCAGAGCTGGATGCCAGACTCCAGGTGAGATCTCACCAGAGCAGATCAGAGGGATGATGCTCCCCAGGTGATCACCAGAGCAGCACTTTGGAGGGTGCAGAAGTGCCAACTCTTTTTTTCAGGTTTGTTTTCCCTTCTTAGGTGGAGCACCAAAAGCCTTTGAGAACTGTGGTTCCTGGATTGGTGACTCCCAATCCAGGTTAAAATGACCTTTTTTAGTTTATTCTTCCCCCTCACGTTGTTATTTTTGGCTTGAAGGAGGGCAGTGACCTGGTTCATGGCACAGCCCCACGGAAGGGTTGTGTAGAAGGGGTAGGATGCAGAGCCTGGTGCTCATGCTGGCATAAGGGGAACCCCTGGCACCCCGTTTCCTGCAGGTCGCTCCAGGTGCATTCCTGTAACGTGACTTCAGACAGTATTTGAAAACTCAGAAGGTTTAAGGCACTGTTGCAATGCAAGAGCAAACCTGAGAACTGAGATTTAAATCCCTCCCCACGTACACGGGGGATTTGGGGAGGGACTGGATTTGGTCCAGCGTTTCTCAATGTTAATTCTCCAATATCTCCGACCATTCTGCAAAGACCGGGACAGAAATCTCTGGAAGAAGCCGCTGGCTGCTGGGGGGTTTGCCTTGCTACGTAGCCACATTTATTTTTATTTTACTTTTGAGCTGGTATTCCAGGAAAGCCCATTAAAAGCTGGCAGCCGGCTGCTGGGGAGCAGCTTGCCGGAGCCGAGCGTCGACGTGTGATGCCGGAGGAGCCACGCCGAGGGCTGGGGATGACTGATGGTGCGAGGTGTCGGTGGGAAGGAGGGGAAAGGGGGGTGTTCTCACTCCGCTGAACTTCCTTCCTTTGTGTTTCCTATTAAGCCGAGGGAACCGCGCTGATGCGGCTGCTTTTGCAGCCTTCCAAGCTCCCATTTAATTGTGGATGATTTCATCCCGGCCTTTTTTATGCTGAAGCCAGTGGCCTGCGTCATGCAGCAGTGAATTTAGGCAGATTTTATTTGCATGTGAGTCATTGAGCTTTTCCAGCTGAATGTCACCAACTTGGAATTTTTGTCTGATTTTGTTGTTGTTTTTGTCTCTTGGTGTTTTTCCACCGGCCTTTTTTCCCTGCCCTTTGCTGCCTGCACCCCCTCGTCCCTCCGCAACCTCCCCCCAGAGAAAATAGGAAAAGACTGAACGGGAGTTTGAGTTGGCAGTGCAAAAGGACGGGATTAGGAATGTTCGGGGAGAGGGGGGGAAAAAGGATGCTTTATGTCGCTGGGAGGGAAGGACCGGAGCCAAGTCAAATTGAGAGCTCTAATTTGGGAGCGGTGTTATTACAGGTCAGAGGGAGTCAGTTACTGGCTAAATTGGGAGAGCTGTCACATGCCAGGGCTGGAAATGCTGCTCACATGGCTGGGGCACACAGGCTCCTGGGCAACTCGGTTTGATTTTGTTGACAAGGCTTTAAAAAAATAAAAAAACCCTGTTTATTTTCCCTCAAATATAGGCTCCGTAGCAGCGTCCCTCTCCCTCCGCTGCCGGCTCATCCTGGCCCTCACTGCCCTTTGCACAGAGAAGTTTATAAATAGAGCAACTTCTCCATTATGTGCAGCTTCAGTCTCTTTATTTTTATACTGGAATCCGTTCAATGATTAACAGTTTAAACCATGTGCTGTATATCAATACCTTGCATACCCTTCATAACTTATTTTTAGTATTATTTTTCCCCCTTCTAAATCCTTTATCCATTTTAGGCAACACCGTTATGACATTCAGATAATTTTTTATATATTTATTTTAGCCTTTGAAGGAACTCATCTGCATTTCAATTAAGCTTTTGGTAAAAGGCTTTTTGCAATTGAAATTAAGAAGTCAGAGGAGTATTTCCTCCGTGCCTGTGGTTGTGCCTGTAGTCTCCTCACTGAAAGTCAGGAAGATTCGGGCGTTTTCGTGGATTAGGTTCAAAGAAGAGATACAGAAATTGCATGTTTTATTTCTTTGGCTTCCTGCGTCCCAGGAAATTCCACTGAAAATCTGGATTTGAGGGTGTGTGGAGGCATGTGAGCAATATAACCCTGGTGTAAGTGAAAGCAGGCAGTGAACTCATTTCCCACCTGTACCCCGGGTCCCAGAAGCAGCAAAACCAGCGGCATTTTCCCAGCAGCTGAGCTCACAGGCTCCAGGGAGTGATGGGACTTCTGGAAGCAATCTGCAGCCCCTGTTTAATTATGCTTTTAATCCTTGCTGACCCATCCCGTTGCCCTGTGCCGGGCTCTGCAGGCCGGCTGAGCTCAGCTGGCTTTGCACAGCAGCCAACAAAAGCCACTTGACCCAGGATCTCGTCGGGATATCTTTGTCCATCAGACCTGGCACGGCTGCTCTGATATTCCTGTCTCCTCGTTGCATGCACAAGGGCTGATGGATTCCCCTCTGCTGTCCACGAGGGACATCATTTTGGTGTCATTTCTGCCATGAGAACCTTCTCCACCCACCTGTGGATAGTGCTCCTGCTTTCTGCTGCTCTCCTGCCCCAGTGGGCAGAGGTGGAGCAACGCCTCACCTGACAGTGTCCACAGCGTTGATGGGTCTTTTGCACCTTTGCACTCTCTCTGTGGTCAGGTGGGACCCTGGCACTATTTTCCTGCACTTCCCAAAGTCCATCCTCCCCGTCTGAGGTTTGGGAGCAGGATGCCCGTGATGCCCCGGGGCTTGGGTGCTCCAGTGAGTAAAGGGAAACTGGCACTGGGCATCCTTGTCCAGTGTCAGGTTGGCTTCACTCTTCAGGACAGTTCTCACAGGAGGTTGGTTGTTTTGTCTGCCAAGCATCTGTCCTCGTCTTGACCTTGGGGTGAGAAGCAGGAGGTGGCACCTCATCCTTGTTGATGCCCTCCTGGCTCTGAGCTCTCATTTCTGACACTGAACCATTTCCCATATTTCTGTGTCCGAGCGCTGAGCACTTGTTGGATTTTCACTCTCGCTTCCCACCCGTTGGCACTGCCACCATCAATGTAGACATCACTCCACGCTGGCTGGACTTGGCTTGTGAAATCAGTGAAGCAAACTCCTTTTTCCCAAGGTGTTCTCTGTGCCAGTGCTGGCCACGTTGCGTTGAGAAGCTCGAATACCATCATTCATGTGGTGTAGATTCCCTTGGCACCCGTGGGGCTTTTGATAAGGTTTCCCAGCGTGTCATCTTTGCTCTGAGTCAGTGAAATGCTCTCAGCACTGGAAATCTCTGCACTAAATTAAAGTCCTGTTGCTAGGGAGTGTTGTGATAATACAGGGTATTATGCTCCGTAGCAAAAGTGTGCAACAGTGCAGGCTAGAAAACAAATCCATAAAACCTCCCGTCGGATGCACAGTGTGAAAATCGAGTGTGCTTCAGCTCAGTATTAAATATGTCATGGAAAAAGGCTCCTGCTCCTCCTGAATTTCCTGAAAGTCTGCTTTGGGCTGAAAACTGTAGTGGCTGGAGCCAATTTAGAGAAGGAAAAATCCCTGCTCTTGTTGCTGTCTGCAGAAGCTCCTTAATGATCATGCCATGCAATTCTCCAGTGCTAAAAATACATCACTTCTGGGTTTGTACAAACAGCCTCCTAATGACTGGAGCTCTGGCAAGCTCAGGAGGTAGAGGGGGAATATAATGGCAAAAATATGAAAATCTTACTCATTTTTACTCACAGTGGAGCTGGGCTCTTCTGTCCTTGTGGATCTCAGTGGGAGTTAAGGGATGTTTTGGTGAGAGATATTCCAGTTTGTTCTGCATCTGACCCAAATAATGGGCATTCTGCTCCCATTTTGAGTTTACAAGTTGGGTGGCAGGTGCTGAGCTCCCTGTCCTGCTGCTCTGTCTGCTGGTGGGGTTTCATCAGCCTGTTCGGGGTGACAGGATGGGAAGATCTGATCGAGGGTTGTCCTTGAGCCTGGCTTCAGTGCCGAAATTCCCGACTCCTGCTAACACTTGATGGGGCTGCTGCTGCTGCTTTGGAGAGCATAATGGAGAGGGGAGCTGCCAGTGATAAACAGCTGAACTCGCTGCCCGAGGAGAGGTGCCTTTAAAAGGGCAACAAGTCGAGTAGGGCTCATGTCTTATCTCACGCAGGAGTTTTGGAGAGGGGAAGAGGGGGTTCTTTGCTTTTTATTTCCCCAGAACTTACATGTCGTACAGTCACCTGCTCCTTGCCTGGCGTCCCAAGAGGAACTGCAAGAAATTGTTGAAAGAGTTGCCCAGAGAAGCTGTGGCTGCCCCATCCCTGAAGTATTTAAGGCCAAGTTGGATGGGGTTTGAAGCAACATGGTCTAGTGGAAGGTGTCCCTGCCCATGGCAGGGGGGTTGGAACCGGGTGGTCTTGAAGGTCCCTTCCAACCCAAACCATTCCAGAATTCTATGAAACTGGCTGTTCTTCCAAAATGAAGTGCAGCAGCCTATGTGCCTCTTGCTACCCAGCTCTGCTGACAAACCCATCCCTCCTGCCTCGGCCCTGGGTGGTGAAGGACTCTCCTGTTGCATGCAGGAGAATGCTGGGAGCATTGCAAGAAGGTTGTGTCTTTGGAACAGAATTGGTTTTGGTGGTTAAATATTCACTGCTGCATTTAACAAGGAGTATTGTGTAGTTAATTTACGAGGAGCTTCTTAATCTCGGTAATTAGGAATGGAGGAGATGCTCCTTCCTGAGTTCTCCTGTGCTCTTGTCAGTGCTGAACCACTGAATCACAGATTGGGTTGGAAGGCACCTTAAAGATCAGCTCATTCCAACCCCTTGCCATGGACAGGGACACCTTCCACTAGACCAGGCTGCTCCAAGTCCTATCCAACATGGCATCAAATCCTGCTCTGTAATCAGAAACGCTTTGATTTTCATGGGTATGTGGCTCTTGCCTTTGTTTTTCCAAGGAACCAGTGTTGCCTGCAGCGGGGATTTCCCTGGCCACCACCTTTTGCGGGATGTGCTGTGCTTATTGCTTCATTTTTTTGCCTCTCTTCCCTGCATCCATTCTGGTGTGTTCACCTCCCCTCCCACTTGGAGCTTCTCTGCAGCAGCCGCTCGGGTGGAAAAGAAACATTAAGTACTTTCCTAATGTATTTTTAGCCTCTTAGAGTGTGATGTAGCTGCTGGAAACACGGAGGGGAGCCAGCACCATGTGAACCCAGAGGTTGCTGCACATCACTGGCAGATTTTCCGTCGCATGCCGGTGCTCCCTGGCACCGTGACGGAGCCGGGGTGTGAGGTGGGATGTGGGCGCTGGAGAAGGGAGACGGTGCATGTGCCTTGTGCGATGTCTGTCTGTCCTCTCCTCGTGGGTGCTGGTGGACAAAAGGTCCGTCTGTCCTTCAGAGAGGCTGTCCACCCTTGAATCTGGGCATGAAAGTGACCAGTCAGGGAAAGGGGAATTCTCTGCCTTTTTATATCTTGTTATACAGCAAAGATGCTGGGGTAGCACTGCTGAGCGTGTTGGACCTCGTGGTTCAAAGCTGTGGGACTGGGTGCTTCAGGAGGGGAAGTGCAGACCTCTTAATCCCACCTGTAGCAGTCCCCTCCTGGTGTCCAGGGCTCGTTTGCTGGTTGTTCCCAGCTCCTAGCAAAGGCTTGTTCCAGGGCAAGAGCTTCACCACTGTTTCCCAATGCCTCTCCAAGTCGGGCTGTTAGACCTGAATGGGAGGGGGTGACAGCAAAAAGCCAGCCACGAGGGTTTATTGGCTTTTCCTCTGTCAAATCCCGCATTATCCTCCGGGGTGAGCGGTTTTGGTGACCTGTCAGGAAGCTGTTCCCAGGACGCAGAGCTGGGATGCAGCTGGGGGGATGTGGCTCCCCCAGCCGCTGCAGCGCCGGGAGCCACGGGAGGTGCCAGCCAGCCGTGGATGCAGCAGGCACGGTGCTGCTTGGCACGGCTCCCGCTGCCTTCAGACGTGTGGGATTAGGTCCTCCCGCCCCGCTGAGGTCAGCGCTAGCGCAGGCACAAATTCAGACCCGTAGCAGGGGGAGGTTGGTGGGGTTTACGCGCCACGCCGCAGCCTCGCGGGCGCGGAGGTGCTTGGAAACGTCACCGGTGTCTTCTCCCCTGTGTTGGCTGTGATTTCACATCGATCTTGGGGAAATGAGGAGCAGGATTCAGGTTCAATCTGGCGTTTCAATGTCAGCCTGCCTCTCTGCCTGGTGCAGTTGGCAGGTCTGCAATAACCTTTATCGTTGAGATGTTTTTCCTTTTAATTAGCGTCGGTTGCAATAACGAGGAGGCACATGCTGAAATTCTGATTATTTGGACTCTGGTGGAGGGAGAAGGCTGCCAGGTTTAACAGCGAGGGTATTGATGTGCTCTGGATGGGGTACAGAGTGTTTCCGATGGGGTTCTCACTTTGTTTTCCTTAATGTTGGCCTTTTGAGTGAGGCTGATTTACGAAGGGAATGATGTAAATTCGCCCCAGCAAAGTATTGTGACTGGGCCGACGTGCAGGTGCTAATTACCGCAAATAATAATTTAAATCCCTTCAGCTGGAAACACTTTGTGCTTCACCTTCAACTGAGCTGCTGCAGCAGGAGCCAAGGCAGAGGTTTGTGTCTGCAGTACTGCTGGAGAGTGGGTTTTTGTGATGGGTGGCGGGGAGCTGGACCACATCACAGACCAGTAAACCCAGTTGTGGGAAGGCTGGGACTGGCAGCAACCTGCCTTTGGTCGATACACTCGGCGCAAATTCAGACTTGTGGGTGAAATCTCTTGATTTTTTGGCTCTTCTGCTTTATCTTTGCAGCGAACTGTCCTGTCTGAGGTGGGGTGTGGTTTCTCCACCCCGCTCATAGAATCACTGAACGGTTTGGGTTGGGAGGAACCTTTGAATGGTTCGGGTTGGGAGGAACCTTAAAGGTCATCTAGTTCAGAATCTGAAGTCAGATGAATTCAGGCATAAAACCGGATAAATTCAGCTGGAATTGAAGGCAAACTGAAGTGCTTGGGAGAAACTGGGACAAGTAGACGTAGAATTCAGATTTGTCTGATGATGGTCACTCACTGGGAGATGACGTTGTGGCCAAGCAGCAGTTGTTGGGCTGTGTTCATATGCAGGGTCAGGTTTCTTGACCCCTTTTGCCCCAGTGAAGGCATCCAGGCATCTGGAATAGGTGTGAGATCCCAGGGCTGACTGAAGATGACCTCTCTTCATCATCACCTTCTTCAGATGCTGCTGAAGTGCAGCATCTCCCATGGATGTGTGGAGAAACTGGCGGGTAGTGATGTGCTGCTGGGCCTTTGCACAGCAGGAGGAGTCCAAGTGCTGATTTTTCTGCCTCTGACAAAAAAAAGTGTGTGCCCTCCACATAGCTCTGCCTATCACCCAGATTCAGTGTCGCATTCATAATCCAGGAAACGGTGAACAATGGGAACCTCTTCTGGGCGCTGCTGAGGAAGCCTCTTGAAAAACCATCCTGCAAACCCAGAAATAGCCATCTCTTGCTCTGTGGCCACCAATTCCAGGCTCACTGGAAGCAGTTGCCAGATGCCTAAGCATGGATTGGATTTCTCTTTTGCTTTTGGCCATCCAAGACTTGAAAACCTTGGTGTTGTCCATCCCTAGAAAGGTTTGATTGCCATCCAGGAGCACCCAGTTCCTCCCTCCAATCCCTAATGCTGCAGTATGTCACTTTACAAGATCAAGGATCCCAGCCTAAACTTTTAGTACAAATTCCTGGTTTTTTCTCCCCAAATATATCTGAGAGTGCAGTTCATTCCAGCCCTGCTGGGAAGGTGCTCAGAGGGTGCCCTTCAGATTTGAGCATCTGGTTAATGGTTGGACTCAATGATGTTAGAGGTCTTTCCCAACCTTAATGATCTTATGATTCCGTTTCTTAGTCATTTCTTGCTTGGGCAAATTATCTGAATGGGCTTTTGAGAACTTTTTATGGAAAACTGAAAACAAGGGCATAATAAAACTGTAATTTAAGAGCAATTTGCTGACAATTGGAGCCCTTAAGTGCACTGACTTAGCATTGAGGGGCAATGATACCAAGCCTCCTGTGTGAATGTCCTCTTTGTCACTTGGAAGATCCTTGGCCAGTTTTTAAAACACTTCTAGTCTTTAAATTCTTGTCCTTGTTGCTCAGGATAAGCTGTTGTCTATTTCATAAGTTACACATCACTCATCTCGCTTCATCAAAATCACAGTCAGCAAATTCATGGAAACCTGGAATGGTTTGGATTGGAAGGGACCTTGAAGACCACCTTGTTCCAACCCCCTGCCTCAGGCAGGGACACCTTCCACTATCCCAGGTTGCTCCAAGCCCTGTCCAACCTGGCCTTGGACACTTCCAGAGATGAGGCAGCCACAGCTTCTCTGGGCACCCTGTGGCACTTCTCTGCCACCCACCCTCACAGCCAAGAATTTCTTCCCAATATCCCATCCATCCCTGCCCTCTGGCAGTTTGAAGCCATTCCTTCTTGTCCTGTCCCTCCATCCCTTGTCCACAGTCCCTCTCCAGCTCTCCTGGAGCCCCTTTAGGCCCTGGAAGGGGCTCTGAGGTCTCCCTGGAACCTTCTCTTCTCCAGGTGAACACCCCCAGCTCTCCCAGCCTGGCTGAAGAGCAGAGGGGCTCCAGCCCTTGGAGCATCTTCATGGCCTCCTCTGGACACTTCACTTGTGTTGTGCTTCACTGTGAAATGTGATAAGTCATATATCAGGGGAAGGGAGGAGAGGAGAACCCAGTTTCTGTTTTCAAAATGAAATGTTTTATCTTGGATGGGTTTGGTTTTTTGGGTTGTTTCAAGTGCTTGAGAGTTACTTGGCATAACCGTTGTTCCTTGAAGACATAACACCTGGTGAGTCCCACACGTTCTTTTCCTGTGCTGACAGCTGCTCTTGGCCATCCCTCTCAGCAGGGGTGGTGTTTTTAAACTGGAATTCTCTGGTCCAGAAGTCTGTTTGCAAAAATCAAAACCAGAATTAAAACCCCTGCAGTTTGGTCCTTCAGGGTTTGTGAATGCAGGCAGCAGTGTGCTACCCACGTTGTTTTCTGCAGGGACTGTGTCTATCCCTGCCTTTGTCCATCTGGCCTGGCTTTACATGTGAAAAACTGTGACTGTTCCCAGGACATCATAACCATGTGCCTCGCTGGTGGTTGAAATAACCCCTTCGTCCCTCAGGAGGCAGGTTCAGAGTAAAGGCAGGAAGGTCCCTCACAGTGCAGCGTTTGAGGCGGATCCATCCCTGCTGGACGTGGAGGCAATTAACAGTTTGCAGGGATCCAGCAGTGATTAAGCAGATTTGTGACAGAGAAATCCCTTAATAGCTTAATAAATTGACAAACTTCACCTCTTTTTCCAGCCAGAAAGCCCCGGTTTTGGGGATGGTGTTGGTCCTATTCATAGCACGAGCACAGGTTTCAGCCTTGCAAGCAGGACCTGGCTATTTTTGGAGCTGGATTTATCCACAGGCATGCTGCACATGCATCAGCTGGGCTGTCTAGCAGCAAAATCCTGTCAGTGAAGTAATCCTACAGTAGAAGGTAGTTTCACATCCCACCTTCATTCAGCTTCTCATCCAAGAAAATGTCCCATAATAAAAATTGGAATTTTCTGCTTCGGGGGTACCAGCAGCTCCCATCCCTTCCCAGTACAGGGCTGGTCAGTTGTTATCTCAGCTCATCTCCAAAAGGAGATGGCAGTGCAATGGCAGCAGTGGGCAGGACAGGGATTTTTGGGGAGTTTCAAGGCAGCAAGGGGGGGGGCGGATTCTAACTTTGGAGCTCTCTCTATGCTCAGATTTGCTAATAGTTGTGACGTTCCACAGAGCAGCGAAATCCTTGTGATGGGAAGCACCAGGCATCCCTGAAGCAGCATCCAGGGGAACTAATGAGGGGCTCAGGTGATTAGTGCCTGCGACCCACCACGGGTATCGCGTCAGGACCCTGGGATGTGGGATCCCAAAACACATCCTAATCTCAGCTGACCCGGAGTGCTTGTTCCGGCAATAAAGGATGAGATATCCCCGATGGCCAGGAGTGCGTGGGAGCAGGTGGGGGGCTGAAATGGGGGCTCCTGTCCTCAGGGAGAGGGTGGAGAGGAGCTTGGGGTGTTGCCAGCCCCTCTCCCCTGCCCACAAGCAGCTCCAGCTTTCCCTCTCCTGCGCTGCCCTCTCCAGATCCCTCTCTTTTCTGGCAGATAGGATTAAGCCTGACCTTCCGCCCCATCTCAGAGAGAGCCAAACCTCTTTCGGATCTAATTATTTTCCATTTTTGTTTAATTGTGCACATCCTGCTGCTGGCTGAGAAGGAGAGCAGCTCCTGCCTGGGCTGGGGCAGGGAGGGGCACCCAGCCCTTCATCAGCCACAGGCTTTTGGGTCAGTGCTCCATCTTTTGGGGTTGTGGTTTAAACCCCAAAATCTTTTGGAGGTCCAAGGCAAAGTTCCCAAGAAGCAGCTCTGGCACCATCCTGTGTTTCTCCAGTGGGATCCTTCATGCTCAGCTCTCCCCCATGTGAGGAGGAGGAATCCAGCCACAGCCACCTGCATCCCTCATCATTATCCTCCTCCTCCTCCTCCTCCTCCTCCTCCTCTCCTGCACCCAGTTTACACCAGGCTCTGCTTTCTCTGCGTGTATTTTGCTCCTGTGTTTAAGTGGCGCCAACTTCTTTGAGCAGTGCATTGCAGGCCTGTTTTTTAATGATCTTTGATTTCTCAGTTTATCTGAGCTGCTACAGAATCCCAGCTGGTGCCAGGCTGGGGTTTGGCTGTGCCAGCCTGAAAGTGCTGCTGAACCACCACGAGAGCGATGATAAAATATCAGGGTGTGACATCCCTCTCTGCAGGAGGATGGGAGAAAATAAGACATGTTTTCAACTCACCAGGCAGCTGACTAAGAGAGAGGGGACAGATAAATCGGATTCATCCCAACAGGAAGCCTTGCCTGGAGCAGGGACATCTGCATATGGAAAATATGGATATGCTCTGGTAGGCCTTGAGTCCTGCTACACTCCTGTATCCTTTACAGCATCACTTAGGCTGAGCGTTGCTTTCCCAAATGCCATTTTTTAGCACCAAAACAACCTCTCAGCATTCCCATGGGCACAGGAGCACACCCGGAGTACCAAAAGTCACCTGTGCTGCAATACAGCAGCTCCTTCTCCACTAAAGCTGTGCCACGTCCTGTCCCTTGCTCCTTTCGGCACCGGACAGCTCGGGCACGCCTTCGGCTGGCTCAGGAAGTGGCTCTGGAAGACGGGGAGGTCTGTGGAGAAGTAAATACCAGTGCAGAAAGTTCCAGGGAGAGTTGCTGGCGTTTCCAGCAAGCCATCTAGTGGCTTCCTATTAAAACAGTTGCATGCCTTGGAACTGGGAAGGTGAAGCTGGAGGGGTGAGTGCTGCTCACCACCGCAGTTGTGTCGGGAGACTGATGCCCAGGGCTTGGTCCTAATTGGGAAAAGTTGCTGCTTTAACAGCCCTCTTCTGGGTCAGGGGTGGTGGGAGGGTTGGGTTAGCTGCTGGCCAGCAGCATGGGTCATACAGAGTCACAGAATCATGGAATATCCTGAGGTGGAGGGGACCCTCAAGGATCGTAGAGTCCAGTTCCTGGGCTACAGAGTATCCTCAGTTGGATATTGATGTGCTCTTGTGCCTTCCCAAGGGCAAACCTGATGAATGATCCTGCAGATGGAGATCTAGATCTGCATTTCAGTGGTGTGGGTTCAGCAACCCTAGCTCAAAAACACGTGGAGGATAGAGGGATAATCAATGATTTAGAGCAGCTCCCTGTACAGAATGGATAGGAGACAGCAGACAGGGAGGGAGAACGTGAAGCTTTGGGGGGGGGTTTCTTCAGCGTTTTACTTGACAAAGTTTTGGGCAGTGTTTAAAGCAGGCAGGAGGAAGTGCTTCTCCACCACATGGCTCAGTTGTGGCTCCTGTAGCACAGCCTAAGACAGGAGCTGAAAGTTTGAAGGCTTTACAGAGGGGTTTGGTCAGCACTGGAGGAGAGTCTGCCCTGGGGCTGGGAAGTGTCACTTGGCTGGTCTGGGTAGATCCTGAGCTGTCCTTGTTTGGAGTTTGTATAAGCTCTTCAGAAAAACCTCTGGTGATGGAGACCTCACAATGTCCTAGGCCATCCTGGGACAGTTTCATCATGTCCGACTTCATTCATCTTTGCTGCAGTTCAAGTCCAGAATAATGGAATTGTTTAGGTTGTAAAAGCCCTCCAAGATCATCGAGTTCAACCATTCCCCCAGCACTGCCAAGGCCACCACTGACCCATGTCCCCAAGTGTCACATCCTCATGGCTGTTAAATCCCTCCAGAGATGGTGACTCCACCATTTCCCTGGGCAGCAGCAGATGTGGAGAGCAGCTTGTCCATGCCAATGTTCACCTCTCGGCCAGGTGTCAGGCTGGCTGGTGCAGCTTTTCCATGCAACACGGTACCTGACTGATGTGGTGCCTCCCAAGCCAGGCTCTTGCCAGCCTTGTGCTGCAGAGCCATTTGTTCTCACCTGCATGCACCTGTTTAATGTTTGCTCCTATTAACGCAGATGTTCTTTCACGTCTTCTCTCCAAGTCTCATAGAAGCATAGAATATCCTGATTTGGAAAGGACCCACAGGGATCATCGAGTTCAATTCCTGGCCCTGCACAGACACCCCAAAAATCCCACCCTGCGCCTGAGAGCATTGTCCAAATGCTCCTGGAGCTCTGGCTGCCTCGGGGCCGTGCCCATTCCCCGGGGAGCCTGTTCAGTGCCCAGGACCCTCTGGGGGAAGAACCTTTTCCTGATATCCAACCTAAACCTCCCCTGACACAGCTTCATGTCACCCCTTTGAGTCCTCAACATTGTTTGACTTCTAATCCAGTTTCCTGGAATGTTTTCCTTTCTCTTAGCATGATACCTGCATGCTGATCATGTTTATCACATTGCCCTTATCACCAATGACGTGCTGGGTGATGTCAGGGCCAGGACAGGTCTCCTTGCCCAGCACATCCTCCCGGTCTGACGGTGAATCAGCACCACCAGCTCCCTCCATACGGTTTTCGGATGAGTTGTGTGCCCACATTGGAGCAATTTCTCTCTGCTGTGCTGCTGAGGGAGCCATGTGCAGCAGCACCTAATGAATATCAAGATATACAGCACCGCCTGTTCCTCCAGCTATTCACAGGCCAGTTGCTCTGTCGCAGAAGGAAATTAAATTGCTCTTGACAAATGGGTGTCGGCAGTCACTTATCATCTTGTTATCTTCTAAGCGCTTACAAATAGGTTGTTTCATTATTTGTTCCATCAGTTTTCCAGGAGTTTGAGTTAAGTGACCAGTTTGTAATTCCCTGACTTTTCCTTCTGCATATTTAAATCTAACCCCTAGGTTTGCTTTTTTTTCCCCTGGTCTTCTAAAACCTCTCCTATTTGCTGTGATGTAACACAGGAACAGGAGCTCTGCTTCAACTGAGCCCTTCCCTCCTTACCCTTGGGGCTGGTGGATGCACCAACACCCTGGTTGGATGATTGTGTTCCTGCTGGAAAGCTTCTTCCCTCTGTGGTTCTCACCTCTGTTATCTCCTTTGAATCTTGACCTTTTCAATTTTCCAACCAGTTCTTTTGAAAGGTTAGCTTTGTCAACTGAGTGCTTTTGTGTAGTGTTTTCTGTAATCTGCAACAATATGGACAATTTGGGCCATGTCGTGATTTTGATTAACATAAGAACAACAGCAGTGGAGTAGAGCTGGGTGTAGTTTGGCTTTTCCAGTGATTTTCAGGAGCATCCGGTAACTTTTGGCATCCAGTTTGGCACAGTTTGCCGTGACCATGGTTTTTGGAGGGTGGTGACCCTCTTGCCGGGGAGATGCTCACACCATGGCAGCACGCGTGTGGAAATCCCTTCGGCATGTTGCACGAACCCTGCCAGGGCCTGGTTATTTCTTTATGAGCTCTGTTTTACGATTTCTCAATTATCTCTTTTTTTTTTCCCCCCCCGCTATTCCTTCAACAGGAATCATTAACCAGTGGCAACAGGAATCCAAGGATAAAGCGATCTCCCTCTTGTTAACCCACCTGCCTTTACTGAAGCCCGGCAACATCGAGGCGAAAGTCGAGTACATGAAACTCTTGCCCAAAATCCTGGCGCACTCGATCGAGCACAACCAGCACATCGAGGAGAGCAGGCAGCTGCTGTCCTACGCCTTGATACACCCCGCCACCTCCCTGGAGGACAGGAGCGCCCTGGCCATGTGGCTCAACCACCTGGAGGACCGCACGTCGGGGGGCTTCGGCGGGCAGGGCCGAGGCCGCTCGGACTCGGTGGACTACGGGCAGGCGCACTACTATCACCAAAGACAGAACTCCGACGACAAACTCAACGGGTGGCAGAACTCTCGGGACTCCGGCATCAGCGTCAGCGCCTCCAGCTGGCAGGACAAAAACCTGGCCTGCGAGAACGGCCACCTGCCCCTCTACTCCTCCTCCTCCGTCCCCACCACCATCAACACCATCGGCACTAGCACAAGCACCAGTAAGTACCCACGGGAGGCTCCAGGGGCAGTCCCCCTCATCCCAGTAGGAATTACTGCTTTGCCGTGGTTAGCAGAGGGGCTAAACTCATCTGGGCCATAGAAAACTCCGGGTTTTTTTTGGTTTTTTTTTTCCTTTCCTCACCTGCTTTTTTATTTCCTGCTTGCCTTGTTGGGGTTTTTTTTCCTCTAGTCCTGTGGGGTTTTAAAGACGTGGGACCTGGAGAGGAGGGAAAACCAGCAAAGAGTAAGAAAAAGTTAGAGCAAAAAATACGCATTATCAAAGGGAACCCCTTGTATTTCATGTAGCTCTGTGTAGATTTGCAGTTCATGTTTCAAGAGTGCCTAAAGCAAGTGGAAAGCTGATGCTTCATGTCCAAAAATGAGCTGGAGGACTTGAGTCAAGTCGAAAAGCGTGCTGAGGACTTACTGGGAGGAAATGGGATTGGGACCCCAAGCGCAGGCATAAGTGGAAGCAGGACTGGAATCCACCAGCTTCAGGGCATCTGAAAATATTCCCTTGTATTTGCAGTGCAGAGGTGTGAAGCTGGTGGTGACTGAGGAGTTTAGATGGACAGTCCTCAGTGTTTTCCAGGGGAGTTGGGTGGTTATTTCCCCATGGAGATGTTGCCAGGCTTTGATGGATGGTACAGAGCCCAACCTGGGGCTTGGACACACAGAGACGCTGCAGAGCACCGTGACTGGAGAGCCATCACCGGTTTTGTGTGAAGCTGTAGTGCAGCTATAACTGGTGTTTAAAGCAACCATTGATGCCTGTGAGCCTTCCTTGGGAGAGCAGGAACAAGGCATCTTCTCAGTGGGATTCAGAAGCTCCCCTGCCCACCCGCTGACTCTGTGGAGGGCTGTCACACCTTTGGGTGACTGCCACCGTGTCACCTGCAAGGCTGCATGTCCTCCTTCACTTTGAGATATTCAGAAGGTCTCTCTCCAAGATGCTTTATCAGCATCTCCTAGAAATCAGGGATGCAGAGAGCACTTTGGGGAGGAGAGGCTTCTTGTGGCAGCAGCCCTAGTTTCTCTATCAGTGTGTGGAAAGCCACAATTAAATAGCTGAAAGCTTTAAAATGATCACTTAAGGCTTCTGGGCTTTTCCCTCTTCTGTAAGAATTGCTTTTTTTTAAAGTGATGTTTCAAATCAACGGCAATACAAAATACAGCTTTGGGTTTATTGCTGTAGCACCCTGGTCCCTGCCTCTCCCGTGTCCATCCTTGCAGGCACGTGGGGATTTAGCAGAAGGGTCTCAGCTTCTCCACGGACTCTAAACCATCATTCCCATCCAGTCCCCTGTCTGTGAAGCCCCCAGCTCCTGCTGCTGTGGGATTGTGTGATGTCCAGCTTCTCTGAGAGCCAGTCCCTGCCCTGTGGAGCTGTTCCAGGGTGACCGAGCTGCATGGGAAAGGTTTAACAAGGAGGCAGGGTGAGAAAAACCCCATGAATTTACTTGCAGTTGGTCTGTTAAACCTCTCCAAGGATTATTTTGGGGGGGTTTTCTATGTGGTTTTTGCAGGCCTGGTGGTTCAGAGGCTTTGCACACCACAGAGGCAGTGGGAAGAGAGGCTTCAGAAGGGGTCTGGTTCCTCATGTCAGGATCTGGAAGCAGGGAGGTGTGGTTGGTGCAGCAGGTTAATCACTGATGGTGGCTGGAGCTCTGCAAGATGTGTTAGGTCTTGAAGGACTCTTTCCACAAACCCCACGGTGTTTCTTTGAGCCTCTCTTTGCTCGGACTTAGCTCTCAGAAGCATTGACCCACCCCTTGCCCATCGTGGTCCCCAAGTATTGGCACAAGATGCCAAAACTGAGGCAACAGCCAAACTACTCCGCAGTGCCTGAGCTGCTGCACTGCTGTGGTTTTTCCTAAATTCTCCCAGAATTAGGTGTGTGCAGCAGCACTGGGACAGGGACACCTGTGGGTCTGCCAACAGCCCTCCTCTTTACGCAGTCTTTTGCTTGAATCCCTCCTGAGTCTCTCCCACTCGCTTGGCTGCATCATCCCCTGCTAGTGATAGTTTAGTCCCACGTGTTAAGCTGTTGTAACTCCTGCAGACATATTTTGGTGGCACCATGCTCAGACAACCATGGGCTGAGCTGGAGGTGACCCAACCACACTTCATGTGTTCATAAACTTCCTTAACACAATATTTGGCTTGGGCTCAAGCCTGCTAAGTCCACAGATAGATGCTAAAAAATAAACACGGCTGCCAGCCTTTGTCCCAGCCCCTTGACTCAATCAATACATTTATTAATCTTTTATTCCAAAGCAAAGCCCTCAACCCTGTAGTGTTTGTTTAGGTTTTAGTGTTGTTGTTAGTTTTAAGTTCTCCCTCTTACTCAGAGGTGTTTGTCTGTGCAGAGGCTTTAATCCAGCAACACCCTGCAGGGCACAGCCTTCCCTGACCCATCCCTGCAAAGGCACTGCCTGTTCCTGACACCAAAACGGGGCAGAGTCTTTCCCAGAGCAGTGATGTGGTGATCTTGCCAGAGCTACGTTCTTCTGGTGCTGTGGCACAATTAGGTTTAATGCCATCACGGCACGGGGCTTAAATATGTGTGGCTGAAGCTCATGTGATGTTTTGCTTTGTGCTGTCCTTGACTTTGACTCAGCCTAGACCCTGGCTCTGAGATTTGGTTCAGGGATTGGTTCGTCTCCAGCTCTCCCATAACAGCACTGACAGGAGTTAGCCAGGGTTTAGCCAAGGCTTGAGGAGATGTTGCAGGAGGCAAGTCTGGAGTGCTCTGAAGGAGTCACTCTGGATTTACCACAGTAATCGTGCTCCAGGAGTGGGACCAGTGTCCTAAGTGATGAATTTGGATCTGGAGTGATCAGAGGATATGGGCTCACCCCAAACAATAGAAGTGTGCCCAGAGAGGCTGTGGTTGTCTCATTTTTGGAAGCGTTCAAGGCCAGGCTGGATGAGTCCTCCGTCTGGTCTAATGGAAGGCGTCCCTGTTCATGGCAGGGGAGTGGAACCAGATGGGCTTTAAGGTCTCTTGCAACCCAAACCATTCTGTGATGTCTTTGTGCTCCTTCCCCTCCACTGCATCAGCAATTCCTGCAAAGCTTGAGGTGCAACTTTAAACCAAGCTTTAGTGTGCTGGGAGTACAGACAGCCTTGGCATGGGTTCGAGAGCACAGGCAGGGAGGAGCTGCTCCAGTGTGGGGGACGGGGTGAAGCCCAGAGTCCTGGCTCTGTGGCCAGGTCAGGCAGCAGTTGCAAAATATTGGGGTTGCACAATGCCTTTGTGGCAGAGACACGGCCTGGAAGCTCCGAAAGGACAGAGGAAAGCAGCTTGTTTACAAAGATGCCAACAGCTTCTTGCATGGGGGCTCCAGCTCCTTCCCTACCCCTGTAAATGGCTCCACCTGAGTACGGTCTGATGGCATGATGGGTTTTGTTGTCAAATGGAAGCACAGCTTAGCCCTGTGTTTTCCACCCTCTCGGAAGGGACTCTGTGCAGAGGCAGAGGAGGGTCTGCTGTAAGATGTGCTGAGGAGGAGGAATGCAGGTTACGTTGGTCTCATTTGGACCATAAAGTCACAGGTCAGTGATGGATAGATACAGTCAGAGACCTTGCTAGGGAATATCCTGCAGAGCAGGAATCCCAGGCCTTGGCACTGCGTTAGTACTGGGGGGGTGTTGCACTCTTTGGTGTTTCAGTGTCACTGCACGGCCTGGGTTCCCCTGTGAGGGAACAGAGAGGTCCTTGGACCAGCAAAGCTTTTGCCAGTCTGGAGCCACCCTTCCGCTCCTGCACAAATGGGAGGGATGCCGGGTGCTCAGGCCTGCTACACCCTTCCCATGGGAGTCTCTGCCAGAAAACCGGTGGTGCTTGTCTGCAAGGAGAAGGAGAGCGAGCAGAGCAAGGGAGGAGAAATACTCACCTGTTCAAACTTCTTGCCCTGAAAAAGAAAACTCTCCAGCTTGTCCTAGGGCTGAAGAGAAGCAAATCAGGGCTTTTCCTTCCATGCACCCCAGCGCAGGTTCAAACTGACAGAGGGCAGGGTTAAACTGGATATTGGGAAGAAATTCTTCCCTTTGAGGGTTGGTAGGGGTTGGTACAGGTTACCCAGAGAAGCCGTGGCTGCCCCATCCCTGGAAGTGTCCAAGGCCAAGTTGGGCAGGGCTTGGAGCAACCTGGTCTAATGGAAGGTGTCCCTGCCCATGGCAGAGGGTGGAATGAGATGATCTCTAAGGTCCTTTCCAACCCAAACAGTTCAGTGTTTCTGTGATCCTGCCCTACGGGCAGATCTGCAGCTGCTGGACTGTGTCAGCACGTGTGTGTGTGACATGGCTTGCAGGATTTTGCCAACATTTGCTCCAGTTATGGAATCCCCAATGAGAGGGCAGATGAACGTGCTGGAGCTCTCCCCGAATCATCAGGGAATTGAGGTGGAACAAACAACACTACGAAAGCACCTGCCATGAGCAGAGTGTGGGCTTCCTGACTCTTCCTCCCCTACACTGCTGCGCCACAGCTCACTTCCTACCACTGGGGACAACCCTGTTGCCATACCTGGTATCCAAACTGAGCTGGGTAAGGGGATAACTGCATGTTTTAACCCACAGGACCACCCTGATCTGTGTTGGGTGGATGGGCAGCTTGCAAGTTGTTCTCCTCTGCGTGGATTTCACCAACACCTGAAGGGAGCGCATTGTGTGTCCTCAGCCTGTGTTTGCCTTACACAGGGTGACACATTTCCTCCCATGCAAACTTAGCAAAACATGCCACGAGAAAATGAAAGAGTCTTAATGAGGTTACAGCAGTGAAGCAAACAAATGTCCTGTTCTTGCCGGGGGTGGATTAGGGAATTGCCTTCAGAAAATTGTTCCTCGGTTGGCCTTGCTGAGACTTGGCGCTCTGGCACTCATCCTGCCAGCTGGGGACACCTCTCACATCTGCTTTCCTTCTCTTTCATTGATAGACTGAGAAAAGCTCGTTGGCCTTTATTACACTTGAGCTTCTCAGTGGTGGCAGACAAGGGCATTTGTTGTCTTGCTCATGCCCTCTAGTGTCACACACAACGGGCAGAGAAGACTTTCAGAAGTGTCCCACTTTGTCGGGTTCCCAGTGCTACAAAGTCTTGCTAATCCTGTAGCTTGAAATCAGAATTGTTGTATGAGAAGATCAGGTGTGAGCAGAGTTATTTTCTGAAATCCATGTACATAAATACAGCAGCACACAGGACTGTGAGTGAGAACAGCATAGAATCATGGAATCACTTAGGTTGGGAAAGACCTTTAAGATCATCAAGTCCATCCATGATCTTCTACTCCGGCGCTGAACAGCAGATACAGATTTTCTGTCCCCTCTATAAATTCAAAACGCTTTGTCCCTGGGAGACACAGTCCACAGATCTGCAGACCATCACTCAGCCAGTGAGATGAATGGTCACCCACCCTCAGCCTGGAGGCCATCAAGCACTGGAGATGGAAGTGGTGGTGGAGAACATTAATGATGTCCTTTTGGGGTGTCAGCAATGCTAGGGAAGATCTGCTCCTGCTCTTGAGCGTGTTTTATAGCCAGCGTCCCTTCCTGTTCTAACCTTGAAACTTCGGTTTAGCTGCCCCTGCTCTTTTGGATCCTCCTTTGAGCCTGTTTTGGCACATTCCCTTCGCTTCTTTGCTCCCAAAGAGTCTCTTTTCTCACTGTGTCTTTGGTTGACCGACAAAGGTCCGTGTGATGCTGAGGTCCCCCCTTCAGTCATCTCCACAGGGTTTCTAGACTGACACCCAAGTTCATCAGCCTACGTGTCATCTTCCTAATATCATAACCTGCACTGGAAGGGAAGAAAAGACAGATTCACAGGGTGGCTTAGAGTAACCCATCAACCATTGAAGAACACTCAGCTCAGGATATCTGGGAGGGTCATTCTCCTGTTTTGTTCGTTTGGGACTTGCAGACCACGGGTAGCTTTGCCTCATAGGGATGCCCATCCGTGCACACATGGGGCAGAAGTTTCTTACCAGCAGCTGTTGGCTCTCAGGGCATGCAGATGGCTCTGGGATATATGGATGGCTCAAGGGGGATTCCAATGCCTCTGGCAGGTTGTGGATGGCTCTGGGAGGATAAGGGTGGCTCAGAGAGCGTATGGATAGCTCTGGGGGGATGCAGATGGCTCTGTGGGGAGGAGCTTAGTAAGGCAGAGCTGATGTTACCTGAGGTATCAGACAGCACAGGGACAGAGCAGGGTCCTCCTGCTCTGCTCTCATGTGGGAACGAGTGACAACACGGGGCATATGTGCAGCCTACAGCTTTTGGGATGCGCTGATCCTGCTGTAGCAGGGTGTGGAGCAAGTGAGGGATCCCTGCCTGCCAAGCAGAGTGAGTAGGGAGCGAAGGGAATGCGTCTCCCATGGGTGTGCTCTGGCACGTGGATTTTCACATGGGCAGCAGGATGGATCTTGTGGTTGTGCCTCTGCTTGACCCCTCATTGGCCACGATGCTTGGAGGCAGAGATGTCACCAAAAGGCAGAATGGTCTCCAAAAGGAAACAGGAGAGCAGACCTCGAGGCTGGGCTCAGCAGCCACGTGCACCAGGTGATACCAAGGTGGTTCATAACCATGCATGGATGGCACCTGGTCAGTACAGACGCATGTGAGTGCTCCTAAACCAGACCTCGTGACACCAAATGATGCCTCCAGGCACTTAAATAATCCGTGTGCTCTGGGCTGCCTTAGCCCTTGCAAACAGCCCTGTGTTGGGTAAGCCATGGAGCAGGTGGTGGTTGGTCTGCATGGATGAGGAGGAGGAGAGGGAGCACTGGCTGCCAGCCAGAGACATGCGGCTGTCCCCAAAGTGGGCATGTCACCCATGTGTCCTCTGGGATCACACTGTTCCTTCCTCCAGACCTGCTTTATGCAAGGTTTGGTCTGTACTCACACATGGAAACAGCAAGAAGCTGAGTCAAGGAAGGTTTAGGTTGGGTATCAGGAAAAGGTTGTTCCCGCAGAGGGTGGCTGGGCACTGGAATAGGCTTCCCAGGAAAGTGGTCACAGCCCCAAGCCTGACAGAGGTCAAGGAGTGTTTGAACACTCTCAGGCACAGGATGGGATTCTTGGAGTGTCCTGTGCAGGGCCAGGAGTTGGACTCGATGAACCTGATGGATGCCTTCCAACGCAGCATCTTCTGTGATTCTGTGATCTTACGGAGCACTGCTCCCAAATTCACATACCCTACTCACAAAGCGATGGCTCTGCAGCTTCCTGGCTGGAAGGAGGCCACCTAATTTGGGAATCTCTATTGCAGCAGCACCCGGGGATGTTCCCACCCTCTCAGCTTGTGAAATCCCGGTGCAATCACCGACTGTAGGCGCTCAGGGCAGGGAATGCCTGCCCTGGTTTTGCTGTTGATGGGTTGCTTGTCCCTTGACAGGAGGGTAGGACACTATTATCCTTGATGTGCAAGTTGAAATGGGGGGAGATTGAAGCTTGTGGCTCTGATGCCACCTCCACTTTCCTTACAGCAGTCTGGTTGTCTCAGGGATGGATGTTAGGAAGCAGCAGCAATGGTTTTGTGTGTATCCTACAGTCCCTGGGATTCCTGTCGCCAAGGAATGGTGCTTCTGACCTGGAAGTGGCGCAGAAGCTGCCAGGGCAGCTGATTGATGCTCTCCAGGTTGTGGAGCAAAGTCAGACAGCCCCAGCAATTCTCTCAGACCCCTCGGCAGTCTCCTCTCTCTGGGAGGTTTTGTTGATGGATGGGCCCTCGTAGACCCCGGTGTATTTCTCCAGCTGCCCTGGTGTCTGTCGGATACAGGCACAGACCACAGCAAGCTGTGGTTACTCAGTGCGTGGGAGCTTGGTTCTCTCCCAAGGGAAGTTTTGCTTTTCCCATCACCCCATGAGCACCTGTGCATTCCTGTCTGCATTTTGCATCACTCCTGGAGCCATCAGCAGGGGACCAAGGCCTCTGTCTGGGAGCCAGAGATGTTCCTCAGCACCTCCACTATTAACTTATATCTGTTAAGGGCCTTATGAGTAATTCCCTCCTCAAACCTTTCGTGCTTCTCCATGACCTCGTCCCAACACCACCATTCCCCAGCCTTCCCTCAAAGCATCACTAAAATCACATTTGTGAAGTTTTCCTGAGCATCTTCGTGGGGCAAGAAACCCCTGGAGAGAATCCCCTTCCCGTTGCTCATCCTTTGAATCCGTGCAACCCTGGGCTTTGGCAAGTACAGGAATGGAAAGAGATGAGCTCTCCTTCCCCCTAGCATCACACAGCATCTGCAGAGGAATGGCAGGAGGGCACAGAGGAGGGGTGGGAATGCTGTGGTTTGGATTCATCCGGAGCGACTCCAGTCTCCTTCCCCACCACACTGGGACTTGCTGTGTTCTCCTGACTCAGTAACACGCTGCTATTTCATTAACTTTTGACTTCTGGTTTAAAGGAGCAGCGCACAAAATAGTTATTTACTTCATTTGAAAATTCTTTTATTCGTTACCATAATTATAGCTTCCTCCCCCTTTTTTTCTCTTTTTTTTCTTTTTTTTTTTTTGGATATTTTAATTAGCAGGGGGAGGGAGGGAGGGAGGGGGAATATTTGCTGCTCTCCTTGTGGTTATCACATCCTTCAAATTACTAAAAGAGGCTGGGATAATAGGTCTGGTGATTATATATAGGCACCATCTGCTTTGTGGCTGCTTCCTATCAAAGTGCAGTTAGGAGAGTGCAAGGAGGATATTTTCTCTCCAGCTATATTAAGACTGTTTCCATCTCGGCTCCAAAGCAAAGCTCTCTGCATGCAAATGGATCAAATGTGCTGTAATCAATGGCTCAGTTTTGGCAGCCTTGAAGCTGGTTTTTTTTAAATTTTGTTTTATTTTCCCCTCAAGTTCTGCTGTTCCCATCCATTATGCAATTTTGTTTGAGGCTGGTTGTTCTGCATTTGATGTTTTCTTGTAACCATAGTCCCCCCTGTTTGCTGAGCAATGCGGTCTCGTGTTAGCTGGCACAGGGATCTGTGTCGTAACTCGAATGCGAGGCAATATCTGAGCAATCAGGAATGTTTTGGAGGATGATGAAGGCAGATTTTTAGGATGCATCTGCTGTCGGTATGTAGAGGAGGTGGAAAGCTGAGCTGAGTTAATTTGGAGCAGTAATGGGAAAGAATTAATACTTGGTTTATGATACCAGCCGTGGCTCTCCCGTTGCTGCTGGGGATTGTTGGGAAGCATTGCAGGGCTCAGGGTTTGGGAGTCATAGAATTATAGAATTCCAGACTGATTTGTGTTGGAAGGGACCTTAAAGAACATCCAGTTCCACCCCCTGCCATGGACAGGGACACCTTCCACTATCCCAGGTTGCTCCAAGCCCTCTCCACCCTGGCCTGGTACATGTCTAGCAATGGGGCAGCCACAGCTTCTCTGGGCAGTCTGTGCCAGGGCCTCACCAGCCTCACAGGGAAGAATTTCTTCCCAATATCCAATTTGACCCTGCCCTCTGTCAGTGGGAAGACATTCCCCCTGTCATGGGGTGTCCCATGGGGTGCCCCTGATGGGCACCATCTTTTGCATCTGCTCACGTGGCGAACTGGATACTGCATTTGCCCCTTGGTGGCCTCGAAGACCCGGCAGGCTTCTCTTTTCTCCTGGAGCTGGTAGGATTTTATGCTTTTGAAAGAGAAGGAGGAGAAGGAATAAGACATGACCAGCCCAGATGGAAGGGGAAGCTGCTCGGGATGGGGTGTGTGAGTTCCCAAGAGGTGGAGGCCAGAGGAAGGCTGAAACACTGAGGAATTTGTCTTGCACAATCTGTGCCATGGTGCCTACAAGAGAGGGGGACTGGGTGGCTTTTTTGAATGAGTGAAAGTGGCTAAAAAGAGCCAAGGGAGGAGAAGATCCAAAATAAGTCGGCAAGGATGGAAGAGGCTACAGGTCTGTTTCAGTCTGGGTGATGACTGTGGGACGTACGTCACGTAAGACACTCGTTGTCCTCATGTGTTTTGTCACTGCTAAAGACACATTTCCTCCCTGCTCTCACTCCACAGGTTTTTAATGACTCTAGAGATTATTGGATCCCAGTTTCTTGGGGCAGTTCCAGAGGTTTCACATTCACCCCTTCCACTTGACTGGTTTAAGGCCCTTCGTTGCTCACTCCCAGTTTCCCACAGGTGGCATATTGCTGTATAAAGGATGTGCATCCTCCAGGTTGGCCTCCTGAAATGGTTATAAGTGGTGGAGGGGTTTCTCCATCCGGAGTGTAACGTGTGGTGGAAGCTGATGCTGTTGGAAGTCTCAGCAGGGAGATGCTCCTTGCTCCAGGGATCGAGGCAGTGGAGAGCTCTGACTGCTGCTTGAGCGAAGCAAATGTTCTTGGACATCCCTTTTTGGGTGGAAAAGGACTTTGGGAAGGAGAGTTTCTGCATCCCAATGCTGTTTATCTGCCTTCGTTCATGAGCAGGGGAGGAATTTCTCCCAGGAGCCCATAGCAAAAGCTATTTTCTGGGATAATTAGGGAGGCTTGGTTCAGCACAGCAGCATTTGATATTAATGGACCGGGATTCCCCAGGGACAAACACTGATTTTCTGTGGTTTGTGTATAGAGTTAGGAGAAAAAAAGCATTTATTGGCCTGAATGTTGGGGCATTGTGTTTAGCCCAAGAGACTCGTGGCTTAGGGCAGCGCCTCCTTGCAACATACCCCTAATCCTCCATCCCCACCCATTCCCACCTCCCTGAGCCACCATTCCATGCATCCTTTTGTCTGTGAGTTAAATCCTGGTTGGATTCACATCTATTCTGTCTTGCTCCCAGCTTGCTGGATGCTCTAGTGGGAAGCAAGGACCTTTCAGTACTTAGAAGGGGCTCATAATGAAGAGGGAAAGGGGCTTTTTACATGGGCTGAGGGAAAGGTTTTGAATTAAAAGAGGGGAGATTTAGATTAATTTTAAGAAGAAATTCTTGGCTGTGAGGGTGGGCAGGCCCTGGCACAGGGTGCCCAGAGAAGCTGTGGCTGCCCCATCCCTGGAAGTGTCCAAGGCCAGGCTGGACAGGGCTTGGAGCAACTTGGGATAGTGGAAGGTGTCCCTGCCCATGGCAGGGCTGAAACTAGATAGTCTTTAAGGCTCCTCCAACCCAAACCATCCCAGGATTCTTTGAAGGAGCTTAAAAGCAGCTCCCGAGCTCCTGCTGCTTGGTGAGACAAGCTGGGCTTCCTTCCAGAAACGCATCCCGTCGGATTGCTGGAGCTACCAAGGTCTGAATTTACACATCTTTAGATGCAGCCTCACTCCTGCTGCCACACAAATGAGTAAATAACAGTCACAGCAATTCCTGCTGGAGCCACACAGCGGGTCCACGTGTGTTTGTGCCATGCGGGGAATTTCTAAGCCCCCTGCGAGGGTTCCTTCCCCGCTGAGCCTGGATGGGGCCTCGCATGAGCTGCTCGAAGAGAGCAGCAACAAACGGGTTATTGTTTCTCTGTCCAGTTTCTTGAACAGGAAACTGTGTTTAAAAACGTCATTTCTTAAAGAAGGTTTGCTTGACAGTCTTTTCTGCAGTCTGTGCTTCTGCCTGTTTCTCTGCTCAAGGCAGCACTCTGCTTGTCTGGGGTTTTTTTTCGTAATGCAGGAGTTAATACCACTGATTTCCTAATACCACTATTTTCCATAAAACCCAGTGGCTTCCTGTGTTTAGGACCTTCAATTTCACCCCTTCATGGGTTATATCAGCCCGTGGTTCAGAGGCCAGGACGTGGATTATCCGGCTCCTACAAACGCAGTTGAAGTCACAGCCACAGAACACAGGGAGATTAAAGAAGAAAAAGGCACGAAGAAAAGGCTCCAAGGGTTAGGGGATGTTGAGCCGAAAAATGTTCCATCAGGTTCTGCTCTGGCCGTGCTGGAGCTGCCTGGGGCAGCGCGGGGAGCGGGTGAATGAGGTGCCCAGGAAGGAGGCTGGGTGCCAGCTGGGCAGTGTGACCCACTGGCAGCTCTTTCCAAAGGTTCCCGGCAAAGAAACGCTGGAAAAGCCCTGGGCATTGGTCTGCCAGCACGGGGAAGCCTTCCTGGAGGAGAGGATGTGTCGTGACTGGGATAGCAAGGAGGAGGCAGAGGGGGGGGCTGAGTTGAACTTGGGGTTTGCTTTGTGAGGGGGTTTTGCTCAGTGTTCCCTCTCCATGGGGGAGCTTCCAGGCTGCACAAAACATCGTGTGGATTCAAAACATCCCCGCTTTTTGGGGTCAGGCCTCTGTTCCAGGTACCAACAGACCAGGAAAGGAGCCGTGTGTGATCAGATGCTGCCTGAGGATGCACCATAAACAGCTTTGCGGCCAAGAAGTGCCATTTTTAGACTAAAACAGCAAAAAAAGCTCCCAAAGAGTTCAGTATGCACCTTGTAGTGCTTTTTCCTTTCTCCAGCCATGGGGAAGATGTTATTTGGGATTGTGACCTGATGTATGGACCCTGTGCTGGTCCTTTGGGTGTCAGGGACCTGGTGGGGACCGGAGACATTCTGAACACTCTCAGCGGTGGGTCTGACTCTCGCTGGAAACGGTCACATTTGTGTCCTGTCACGGACTTTTGCAACACTTTAGGCCAGATTTCATGAAGGGCAGAGGGAGAGCGAGTGCCTCATCAGCCGTCCCATGCTGCGTGGAGGAAGGTCTGCCTGCAAAGCCCAATTCCTCAGCTCTAATTACAGGAATGGGTGGCTTTTCCCTTCTCAGGCTGAAAAAAATTGGCCCAAAACCCTGAGAAACCACAACACAAATGTCTGACGCTGTTCCACATGGTCTTCAGCGAACAAAAACCCTCTTGAAATCAGCCCTTGCCTCCCAAAATAGGCAGCACCACTTCAAAAGGGAAGAGAGCAGGGGGGAAAAAAAAAATCCCAAACCCAAGGCTTCACGGGGTGAGAGCACTTGCAGCCTCAGAGTTTCTGTAAGTGTGTTGTCGTGCCTGCCAGCCCAGGCAGGGTTTGGTCTGGGATGAAGCCAGATTTGCCCGGGGAGGGGGTGGTCCCGCAGGGCTGCTCCCAGCGTGGTCAGCAGCCGCCTCCTGTGATGGGGAGCTTCGTGCTGCGTCGTTGCCATCACTCCTTCTCCATCCTCTACGTTTTTTTTTCACCTGGGAATATTACCCTGAGCTTGGTCCCAGTCTGGAGGTCATGAGAGGTTTCTTACAAGGAAACCTGGTCTGGTGTGGGTCGAGCACAACCCTGGCTGCTCAGAGCCACGGTGGCTGAGCGAAGAGGCAACACCAACCTGCTTATCCCGGGGAAAACCATGATCTGCTCCAACCCCTGTCCCACCTGGCACCTGCTTGGAAGGAGCTGGACCAGGCAGTGCCTGTGTAGAGTCTTGCAGTGCCTAAAGGGCAGGAAAACACTTCTAAACCAGAAGTGGGGCATGCTTACAAGCCATAGGGGATCCGTGTGCCAGCGTGGGATGCCTTTTGGAGCGGTGGTTTCCCCTCTTTGTTTGCCCAGCTCACGGCACTCAGAAAGGCAGCCGTGCCCACCCACCTCCTGGGAGCTTATCTTGCCCCAGAATAACGTTTTAGATTTTCTTTTTAAATTAAAGCTTAATATTTTTGTAGTAAAAGAAAAGGAGGCTTGAGTGTAAGGTGATAACTCACACTTGGTTTTCTTCTGCTGAAGTTGAAGCCCACGTGGAAGCACTGAAGTTGAAGCCCATTTATTTTAGCAGGAATGGCCCTGGATTCACCTTGGACCATCCAAACAGCACACAGGATGGTCATATTCAGGTCAGGACCTACAATAAACTGATGCTTTGAAAATAATTAGCTACATCCTCTTATTTCAAGAAACTGAGGACGTGACCACAAGCAGCAGCATTAATAAATATTATTAATACATATAATAAATATGGGCATTTATAAATCCCCTGGGGGATTACAGGGTAAAAGAGGGAGAGGGGTTTGCACACCCCTCAGGTGCCATCCCAGGATTCTCAGCGTTTTATGGCCGATGGAAATGGATAAATGGGTTTGCAAGAAACCACATTATCATCAGTGTCTGTTACAGCCAGAAAGCAGACCCTAAAGTTAGGCCAGTGCTAAGAGCCCTTAAATCATCTCAGTCTGGTCCCCAGAGTAGCTGGGGTGGTTTCGAAGAGCTGGTGACTTGCAGCATCCTTTGCAGAGGGATTATCCCTGCTGCATCTCGGGGAGTTGTGTGAACTGACTCGTAGTTCAGTAAAACTTTGGCTTAGTAAAACGTGTTCTCTTGGATCCAGCATTGTGTTATCTTGGGGAAAGAAGTGGAACTGATTTTTATCTGTTGCACTGGATGGTTTCTAATTGTCCCTGGCCATCCTTTGGAGTTCATTATTTCTCCTTCAGCCGACACCGGCTTCTAATTAGGGGACATAAAATTAAGATGGAAGAGCAGCAGTTTGCAAGGGTATTGCTGCTCGTGAAGGAATCTAGGCTGGATTTATGCCAAAAATACCCTCTTGTGTGCAGGATTTTCATGGGGAGAGGGTGGTGTAAGCACTGCTGGGTACCAGTGTCTGCTCACACCCTGTAAGAGCTGGATTAACAGAGCAGCCCTTCGCCTCCTGAAAGGGGACAATAAGCTCCAGTCCTCCATGCCCCTTCTCCTGCATCTCTCCTTCGTCTAGGGGGCACAAATATTTCCTGAACCAGAGTTTTTCCTACAACAAATTCAGGGTGGATTCTCTCCCTGTGGTGGTGCGACCGTGGCTGGGGGCAACAGCCACAGAAGGGCTCTGGGCGGTGCAGAGGTGATGCTCAGCCCTGGTGATGCATTTTAACCAATTTATCCATTTTCTCCCTATAACTCCCCCTATATTTTGGGGGTTTTAAATCCTAAATATATTTTTCTCCTGGGAGGGTGATGGGGCATCTACAGAGCCCCATTACAGTGCTGGTTTTGGGGTACAATTGTAAAGCCAAGAGCTGAAAATCATGGCCAAGACCTTCTGAAATCCATCTATTTCCCCATCCGGATGCATCACATCATAACTTTAGGAAGCATAACGCTGCTCTGGAAGCAATCTCAGGATCTCATTGAGATCCTTGTCTGCCAGGAGACTTCTGGAAGATGTTTGTATAATTTTTAAATGGGAAGGGAACAAATTCTTCCCCATAAGCCACCCCAGTGCTTCCCCGCAGAGCGTGGTGTCAGTGTTGCGTGTTGGCACAAGAAAACCCTTTCAGAAATAGGAATTATTTAACATTACAGGAATCCACAGGTTTTTGGCTTCATCCATCAGCTGCCTGTGGTACCAGCTGTTTTTTGCAGGTGGTTAATAAATGCAAATGTGCTCTGGTGTTTCTCTCTCCCCTCCTTTTATAACCCCACTACTGCCTCATTTTCATCCCGCTCCTGGTCAGCAGAGAGGGCTTTGATGGTGGGTTTTCCCCCAGGCTTGAGCCGGGAATTAAGCCTGGCTTAACTTTTGCAGCACAGTGCACCTGGCTGGGGGTTTTCCACCAAGACTCGTTTATATTAAATAATAACGTGTAGAGGAGTCTGAGTGGTTTTGGTGAACTGCTGTAAATGCAAAAAAGGGGATTAAGGAGCTTTAGGGCTTTGGTGCTTTAGGTGGAAAAGCCATGAGAACAATGAATTTCCCCCAGGTTTTGTACAGTTTAAAAATCTGTTTTGAAAAGGAAAATGGAAAAGTTTTTGCTTCTGTTTCTGATAAGCTGAAAGGCCATTCTAACCCCTCTGCCCTCAGATTTTCCTGGGGCAGGGAAATTTTCCCTGGTTTGCATCCTAAATCTGTACATTAAATTACATACACTGTGTTTATGGTTAAACCAGCAGTTCAGTGACTGTGAGTGATGGAATTTGAATTTTGTTAAGCAAGCAGGACAGTTCTCCTATTTTTTTCATTACTTGAAACAGAGATAGTCCTTGGAAGTGTTTAAGGCCAGGTTGGACAGGGTTTGGTGCAACCTGGTCTAGTGGAAGGTGTCTCTGCTTGTGGCAGGGGATTGGAATGAGATCTGTAAGGTCCCTTCCAACACAAACCATCCCATGATCCTGTGATTTTAGTAGGACTCAACAAGGCTGAGACATTCCTATGGATGAGAAGTACCCTTGCAATGACTTTGGCAGATGTGTAAGTGCTCCTGCTTTGGGGCACAAGCCAGGTCCTAACCCAAAGGGAGACACAGAGATGCTTCCCGTGGATCTCTGTGGGGACATCCCCATCCTGGGGATTTTTACACTCCAGAACTGCACAATTGATGTTTTTTCCCTAGAGGTGGAATCCACGTGACGCCTTCCCTTGAGCAGCCCAGTGTAGCTCATGTGACCCCGTCTCCTTGCAGGTACTCCCGTCCTTTTTGCTTCCCAGGAGGCAAAGCAGAGAGCTCAGGGTAGGGCTCAGGGGCGCTGCAAAGCCATCAGCGAGGCACCATGGCCAACCACCACCACACATTTTATAATTTCATTTGATTTTTTTTTTTTTTCGGGGGACTCTGCTGCATCCCGGGCCGCGAGGGGGGAATAACCTCTTTGATTTTATTTTTTTTTCAGTTCTCTCAGGCCAGACACACCACAGCCCTTTGAAACGCTCTGTGTCCCTTACCCCACCCATGAATGTGCCAAACCAACCTCTAGGACATGGATGGATGTCTCATGAGGACTTACGAGCTAGAGGACCCCAGTGCATCCCTTCCGATCATGCCCCCCTGTCTCCACAAAGCAGTGTAGCCTCTTCGGGAAGTGGTGGGAGTGAACATTTAGAAGATCAGCCTTCCGCTCGTAACACATTCCAGGAGGAAGGGAGTGGGATGAAAGGTGAGTGACAAACCAGACCCCGACCCCCCAGCAGCCAGAGGCAGGAGGGGAAGAGCCGTGTTCCCGGCAGCGCGGGGCTCTCGGTTGGCGGTTTTTGGGCGAGGATGCTCGTAACCAAACGGGGCCTCCCAGCGTTTCTTCCTGGCTTAGGAATTTAGGTTTAGGGGAATGCGTTGGGTTTTCTTTTAAGTAGCAGCCGGTCCCGATCTGACGTCTTGCACTTGGGTGCCAGTGGGCTGCTTTTGCCCCAAAATCCTGTGAGCTGCCAGCTTTCCAAAAAGCTGGACTTTTTCCATAGCCTGTGGCTTTTGGCTGCGAGTGGTGCTCTTTATTCTCTTTCTTTTTTCATGACAGTGAAAAATAGCTTAGAGCAAGCTTAGCAAGCCACGTGTGATTTACCATTGCAGTGTTTGGTACCCACCAAGTATTTGGGGAAGTTTTGGCTTGGGGTACTTGTTTGCAGTGAATTTAACCTGTGTGTTTCAGTTGGTTTTCCCGTTATACCTGCATTTCACAGAGATTTTGGCAATAAATTTATGTGGTTCTGGTGGTAAACAAGGCAGAAATGAACCCCACTTGCTGCAGTCAAAGATGGAGAGCAAACTTCAGGCTGAGGAGGAATAAATAGATAAAAACTGGGCAAACACACGGACTGTGTGTTCCTGGGAACAGACCAAAAATGACCCTGCAGCTCTCAGACTGATTTAAACAACTCCAGTTTGCATTAATGCAAAGCAGCTTGATTGTGTACAGGCCAGTGGTGTATCAGAATAGGGAAATAATTGTAATTTTTAACAGTCACGAGGTCTGATTTTAGTCTAATTACAGACAAATTGAGATATGGATAAATCTGTGTGATGTGGGACTGCGTTTGGCTTGGCTCTGGATGGCTTTGATGTGCATGAAATAAATGCATGAAAAACCCCTCATGGTTCCAAGGAATGTAACAGAGGCAGGTCAGGTCCTGCAGTCTGTCTGGCCAGGGAGAACTTTTTGGGAGCAAGTGTTGCAGGGAGGGCTGTTTAACGCTACATTTCTCCAGGTTTTTGCAGAAGGAGCTGAGGAGGAGACCATGGGGGGCTTGGCTCCCTGTGATCCACAGCTGCAGCTCCAGGATCCGCATGGATAGAAACTTCCCAGGGCCGTGCAGTCAACCTGTGTGGCCAAATCCACAAAACCCGGAGGCTGTCCACGAGCAATAATCCAGTAAATAACCCCCACATATTAGCACATCCCCTTGCTGCTGTGGGCAGATGGGATATGGCCACCCTTCCTCGGGCCATCCCTTCCCAGACTTCCAAACATGATTCCCCCCGTTGCTGACTCAGCCAAATGGCTTTTGTCCCCCTATCCAGGGACGTGCAGAACCTCTGGTGTCTACGCCTGCTGGGTCCTCCCCCCTCTGCTGGGTTTTCTTCAGGCTGAACCATTCCAGTGCCTTCCCAGATGATGTTTTCTAAACTTGGGGTTGTTCCTGCTTCTCTCCGCCAGGTTTTTTTCCGAAAAGTCTGTGTTTTATTGAAGGTGTGTTGCCCAAAACTGGACTTGGAAGCAGAGCAGAGGCTTGTTTGCCTCCAGACAGCATTCCTGTGGCTGTGTAGCTCATCGTCCTCAAATAACAAAGCACCATGGGCTACATATGACCCATTGTATCCCCACAGCTTCCCTGAAAAAAAAAAAAAAGGACTGCCCGTTCCCTGCACTCGGATCGTGCCGTTTCTTGTTCCTGCAGAAATGCACAACTTGGTGCATTTTTATTGGGTTGCCTCGTACTCCATCCAGACCGGCTGCTCCGGTTGCCAAGTCCCTTCTCTGAATTGCAGCCACGTCTCCCCGAGCGCCTGCAGGCTCTCGTGGCTGGGTGTCACCCCTGCTTCTGGTCTGCTGGTTCCTTCTTTAACACCCTCCAGGGCATCCAGGAGGATCCAGACCCGCAGGATCTGGAATGTGAGGAACCCATGACAGATCCCCATCTGGTTTAGCAGTTGATCTCCCCCAGTGTCGCCTATTTCTTTCTTCTCTGTTTATGCTCTCATGCCACCCATTTCTTTTCTTTCCATCTATCTTCATGCTGAAGGGAAAATGCCCTTTGGCTTTTTCCTGGCTGTTGGTTTCTCCAGGGGAAGACACGGACACTTGGTTCCCCATGGAGCCCATCTGTCTGTCCCTTCCCGTGTCCCTGCCCATGGCAGGGAGTTGGAATTTAATGATCTTTAAGGTCCCTTCCAACCCAAACCATTCCAGGATTCTGTGGTTCCTGGGGCACAGCTTGGGGAGCACCGGGAGGAGGGTCTGGATAGAGCTGGGGGTTTCTGCTGGAAGTATTTCCAAGGTGTCCTGTGTGTAAACATGGCAGGGCGAGCTGTTTTCCTTCTAAATTTCCTGACAGCCGTGCCATGACTTCGCAATTAACTCCTGGTAATTGCCGATTAAAGAGTAGCTCTGCAGGCAGGTGTTCACCCATCCGTGGAGAGCATTGGGAAGTCTGACTTTCCAAGGACCATGAAATCACCTTGGATGTCCTTGCACCTCCTGGTTGCCTCTTCCCTGTGGGAAGGGGGAAGGCCCCACCACACGCAGCACACCCTCTGTGTGCTGGGGTGGCTCCTTCTCCCAGCCTGCTTCTAGGATTGCCATCTCTGCTGGCAGGGGGTCTCTGGGACTGTCACAGCTCCCCAAAGCTAGGGCATGATCCAGGGAGGCTGATGCAAAGAGCTGCTTCTGCGCTCCAAGCCCCTGCAAAGGTTGGAGATGGGTTTCTTGCAGGGTTCAGTGTCTACATGAAGTTGCATCTCTCTTCTGGAAGTATCCCTGTGGACTTTGCCATCGGGAGGGACATTTGCCAAAGGCAGGTGTCCCCAGGGGACCTGGGATCAGGGAGACTTTTAATGTGCTGTCACTAGAATGGTGTGGTTTTGTGTTAAAACGATGTTGAGATTGGAGCCTGTGCTGGAAATCGGGCTTTTTGCTAAGAGGTTTTTATTTATTTTAAACAGAAATCAGTTTAAGAAGGTGCTGGCAGCAGACTTTGGGACTGTTGCATGTCGGAACTTTTGGAAAACGGTGAATTTCAGCCCATCTGTGCTCAGTAATTGCTTTTCCCCGTGCTTGGTTTGGGGTTGACCTCCTGTGCAGCACTTGAGGAATTTCATTGACACGTGAATCCCGATGTGTGTCTGGGGTTTGGAGAGTGTGAGCAAAGCACATCATGTTGGGATTGTTTGCATCCTCTGCTTGGATGCAAGGTGGGTTTGGGATCAGCCCGGGCAGCAGGAGACTTCTGGCAGATGGATGGGTTGCCTTAGGGAACCAGTGGTCCCTCCTACCCTGTCCCTTCCAGTGACGAGGCCTTGGTTCAGGAAGAGGTCATGGACAATCCTTGACTTGCATGTGGTACTCAACAGTGTGGGACTGTCTGGACCCACACCATGAGATGGATGTCCCAGCAGTGGGAATGAGCTCCTGAGTGTCTCACTGGTGGGGAGGGGGACAAGGACTGTGGACAAGGTATTGCTGGGAGCAGAGCACATCAGCAGGGTGGGCTGTGGCAGAGCTATTGTCGGGTTGTAGGTGCTAAATAAAGCAGGTCTTGATTTGGCAAAACATTTGAAGCCTTTACAAAGGAAAAGTGTCATTATAGGCCCAGTGCTGTGCTGCAGCACAGACACCTGCAGGGCCCCCCTCCCTTGTGGGGTGTCACTACAGACCCCCAAACCTGCAAAACCCTGAGTAGCTGCTTGCTGTCACATTGCCTTCTCCGTGGAGGACACCCCATCATGGTGGGGTTTTGAATGTCACAGAGGAAGGATTCCCCTTCCAGGTTCCTCACAGTGAAACCACGGTATCAGGAGGATAAATGTATTTTTGGGTACCCATCCAGCTGGGCATAGGTGCTACACTGCAGGTAACAACTGGGAAGGAAGAAGTCATTTCAGTCGGTGCATTTTTAGGTCCCAGGTCACCCTCTGAAGCAGGTTGTGGGGCCATCTTTGATGGCACACCATTTTTGCATCCCAAACCCGTATCTTTATTTCTCTTTAAGCAGCCAGTTCAATTTTCAGCACATGCCACCATCCCTCGTGCCATAAATCGGTGTCTGCCATCTAAAAAACAGCCCCTTGCTCATCCCAAGCTCAACCACTCCATGAACTTCAGCAGTTCCCATGTTCCTGGGAAAACAGCAGTGAGGAGCTTGGCATGCAGTGGCGCAATGCCAGCTCCCTGTGGGCTAATTCCCAGTGGTTTTCCCACAGAAACAGAACTTCTGAGCATGTGTCCTCATCCAGGGGCTGGTTTCTTGTCCCATCCACATCCACAGCACTGTNGTGAGGAGCTTGGCATGCAGTGGCGCAATGCCAGCTCCCTGTGGGCTAATTCCCAGTGGTTTTCCCACAGAAACAGAACTTCTGAGCATGTGTCCTCATCCAGGGGCTTGTTTCTTGTCCCATCCACATCCACAGCACTGTATCCTCATCCAGGTGCTGGTTCCTTGTCCCATCCATATCCACAGCAGTGTGTCCTCATTGTCCTCATCCAGGGGCTGGTTCCTTGTCCCATCCACAGCCACAGCAGTGTGTCCTCCCAAAGGTCCGTGAAGTCCAGTGAGGTGTCCGCTGGGATGCCCCTTGTGTCGGTGTTGATGCTGTTGCTCGTGGTTGTGCCGTTCCATGAATTCAGCGGAGCTCTCCTCTCCTTACCTTTGTGTTCCAGATGTCCCAGCCTGGCTGAAGAGCCTCCGGCTGCACAAGTACGCCGCCCTCTTCTCCCAGATGACGTATGAGGAGATGATGGCCCTCACCGAATGCCAGCTCGAGGCACAAGTACGTTCCACGTCACTTGGGGGGGGGGGGGGCACACCTTCAGTGCCCCTTTGTATGTCTTCCCGTGGTTGGGAAGCAGAGAAAGGGAAATTGGGTCTTGGGGAGTGAAAAAATCCCACACTGTACCTGAAAAAAACCTTGTCCCCATGTTCTTACTGGAGTCTCGGCACGGAAGTCCCATCACTGGGAGATGCACATGGGGTTTTTTTTTCCAGTTGGGATTAAATTCAGGAGTTTGAGGGGTGCAACCTGCAGTAGCCAATTCCTTTAAAGTCAGTGGGGCTTTGATGGCTGATTGCCTTTGAAAATGTTGTAGAATCATAGAATATTGCTGGTTTGGGTTGGAAGTGACCTTACAGATCATCTGCTTCCAACCCCCGCTGCTTTCAGGTTCACCTCTGCATCATCCTTGGGATGAAGAGGAATGGGCAACACCCTCGCTTTCCACGTGTGAGGTGCAACAGGGAGGGACAGGCTAGCTGGAAATCTCTATCTTCAGCAAGTCTCTTGAGTGATTTTCTATGTCCCCCAGGAATCCCTGCACTCAAAAATTTCATTAATTTCTATCAGCCCTTTCTGTTTAGGAGAGGAAGGGTTTGGGGTGACCCAGCTGCCCCATGGAAGTGTTAACGCCAAGTTTTGTGCTGTTTTTTGCAGAACGTTACCAAAGGTGCGAGACACAAAATAGTCATCAGTATCCAAAAGCTAAAAGAAAGACAAAACCTGCTCAAATCTCTAGAAGGGGTAAGTAATCACAACCATTTTTGTACTTCTTGTGTTTTTAAGAAGCCAGGAGTTAATTCTGGGGTGAAGCACTCTCTGCTTACATATGTTATGGAGATCTTCTGCAAGGGAATCTCTTACTGGCTTAGCTGCATGTGAATGATGCCCTTTACCAGATGCTGGTTTTATTTCACAGAATCCCAGAATGGTTTGGGCTGGCAGGGACCTTAAAGACCAACCAGTTCCAACCCTCTGCCATGGCGGGGGACACCTTCCATTAGACCACATTGCTCAAAGCTGTATTTTGCAGAGTGGGTCCTTCTGCATCTCCCACACCTCACCCAGCAGGGATGGATGTACCCTGTAGCCCTGGCCAGCTCCAGGGTACTCAGAAAGACTTGAGCTTTCCTGGAACATCATATGGGCACCCTGTCCCCAGATAAAACACCAGTCACCTGCGTCAGTGCCTGAACAACATCTTGAATTTCCAAGGAGAATAAATAAAAACTTCCTTATCACTTCAACAAAACCTTAAACCCTGCAGGAAGGGCTGTTGGGGAAGCAGCAGCACCACAGCCTTGCTGGGAGTGGCTTACCCAGCCTCTCCCTATTTATTATCGCTGTATTATATTATATTTAATTGCACCATCTTCAAACAGCAACTTGCAGAGCCTCCCACTAGGGGCTTTTAAATACTTCTGTGGTGTGTTGCTATTCATTGGTGTTTTCCTTAGCTCACTGCTTCACTATTTATTTATAATACGGGCTTGTGCTCAGAGTATGGCAGGAGCTAATAAAGCCATATTTACCTCTGTTATTAATAATAACTATTAAATCCAAGAGCTGGATGGAGCTGGCTGCAGCTCTGTATTTTCCAGGCGATTGCACAGCCTCTTCCCCCGCTCCTCTGCCGGGATTTGGAAATCTGGTATTGATTGAGTGGAGCTGTGCGGGAGCTGGAGCCCAGCTCAGCTGGCACAGCCAGCCACGCACGCTGTAAAATACAGGAGAAAAGTGGCAGGGACTGGTGTGGAGCCCTCCCGGGGTGGGTTTGGGCTGTGGCACTGTGACCTTGTCCAGCTTTGCTGGGGCTCGGAGCTGCCTGGGAGCTGCTTTCCCTAGGAGGAGACGTCGCTGGTTTTCCAGGCTTCCCATTCAGTTTTTGCTAAACAAGAGCATGTGTGGGACTTGATGTTTTTGGGCAGTGTCTTGCTGCTAAAGATTGCTGCTTTCTTGGAAAGAGCTGCTCCACCCCTCTCTGTTAGTTAGCAGGGCAGGATTTTTTCCCCAAAAAATAGTGCCCAGCAGATTGACACCAGGTCTTTGAGAGAAGTGGAGCTGAGACGTCCAAGAGCGAGCTGGGAATGCAGCAGGAATTAGAATCAACAACCGTTTCAGGGCTTGCACGCATCCCATGTGCCCACTTAGCGTCCCTTCCTTCAGTACATCAGGATTCACTCCAAAAGCTGCCTCTTTCCAAGCAGTGTCCCATGAGCCAGACCGTGCAGGAGCCTGCAGTGAGCTGTTCTGCTCCAGGCTATATTAAAAATAAAATGCAATTATTTCCCATCAACAGGACAAGGATCTGACTATAGAAATGGAGTTCTTGATCCACACCAGGAGCAAGGCTGGAGTGCACCCAAATTCTCTCCCTCCTGGGTGGATCTGTCCCAGGATCTCCAAGCTGAATGGTTTTGCTGTGGGAGTATCAGTTCACCTCGTGGTGTCCCCTTCTGTGTCTGACCAAAAACCACCTGCTCCCCTTGAAACCCTCCCAGTCCCCTCTGCATCCACTCCCCCAGCTCATCGGAGAGTGGATAGGAATGTCCTCACTGCTGCCACAGGACAGGGTCCTGCATCCCAGCATGGTCCTGAGCTCTGAGATGATCCCAGAGCATGAGGATGCCATGGCAAGCAGTTTTGGGGTAGAGCAGTTAATGGGGAGCCAGGCTTGAAGGTGGTGCTGGAAACGGGAAATGAGCCCACATTAGTGTAATTCCATTGAAATAGAGCTGAAATGTTGTGATTGTGGGATTGGTGAGGAATGAACAAGATTCACTGCTCTGGGCATTGAAATCTCTCAGGCTCTCAGTCACTTTCATGGACTTGCTATTTCCCTGGTGGAAATGTGGAAACACTGAAGCTGGATTGTTGCTGGGTTTGGGTCCCAGTGGTTGATGGGGCACATTTATCTCTGGGGATTCAGGTCTGAACACATCTGTGGATAATCGGGCACAGTCCCTGCAGCACTCCCCTGATATAAGGAAAAGACTTGGTGAATGAAACCTGGCTGTTGACTGTGGAATGCAGCAGGATCCTGAAGCAGGAGCAAAGCCATTGGCTTTGCCGGGAATTCTTAGGGGGTCACGGGAGGGATCTGGTTCACAGCTGATGTCCCAGTGTCCCTGCAAAGACAAACCCTCCTCTCTCCAATCCGCAGGACATCCTGGAAGGTGGCAACTTGCGTGTCCCGCTGCAGGAACTACACCAAATGATCCTCACCCCCATCAAAGCCTACTCTTCCCAAAACTCGAGCATGGAGGACCACAGCCGGGACGCGGACTCGCACCACCCCTCCTCCCTGATGGGCTCGGACAGCCAAGGCTCCGACTGCAAGGACTCCGCGGCGGCCGGGATGCAGCAGCACCATCTGCCGGGGTGCGAGGGCGAGTCGGGGGGCGCCCCTCTGCCCGAGGGTGACCTGCCCGGGCAGTTCACCCGAGTGATGGGGAAAGGTGAGCGGCTCTCACTTGTCCTTGGTGACCTGGGGACTTGGCACTAGGGAGGGCTGCTTTGGGGCAGGGGGTGCACGGCGGCAGCGCTGGCAGCCGCCTTTCCCTGAGCTCCTGCGGGTCCCAGTCTGAGAGGTGATGGTTTTTTGAGGTCCTGTCATGCTGGGGCTAGAGGTAAGAAGATAGGGCGGGTGGGTTGTGATTTGGGGGAGGGGCAGCAGTGGCCCAAGCTGCCTGCCTGAGGTCCAAGGTGGATAGCATGCATTCTGAGCCCCAGGTCCAAGGCGGACATCGTCCTCTCCCTGCCCCAGGTCAGAGGCAGAAATAGCAACTTTTCCCAAGGTCAGGAGTGGAGGACGTCCTCTCCCTTCCCATTCAGAGCCCTGGGGTCATCCCACTGATCCAGAGATGATTTCAGCAGCATCCCTTGGACTTACTCTACTTGGAGCAGGGTAGCAGTGGTGCATGGGCTGGACATGAGCCATCTTGACTGCAAATCAGTGGGTCCAAGCCCGTTTTTATGCCCCAGTTTGGATGCAGGACATCCAGAATACTCCGGTGCCATTCTGTGTCTAGTGCAGGGTGCACGGCTTTGCATCAGGGATGACACGTTGGGAGGTGACAGGAGCAATCTGAGGTGGGGACCGACCTCCTGTGCCATATTCAGGGCTCTTGGAGCAAATCTGTGTGAGCTTAGGTGTGCCCTAACCCTTGTTGGTGGCACCTGAGGTGTCAGCACTGGCTGCATGGAGGGAGATCTCCCTGGGGAAGAGGAAGGAGAGTCTTATCCACAGGAGACTGGGAACAGAAAGAACCTCACTAGGATGCTACAAAGAAGTATCAGCCTTGTCCCTATTTCCAACCTTTTTTGCAAAAAAAATAGCTGAGGTGTTTTCTATACAGAAACCTGGTGCAGAGTTTGTCCTCAGCTGGTTGCCTGCAGAAACAGCCACGTGTGGGTCTCTGGCCCCATTTTATTCCTGTGACAAATGCCAAAGTGTGGCAAAAGCCCTGCCAAGATCTGGTGTCCTCCTGGACCTCAAGGCATGCCTGCCCAGGGGTTTACAACAGGAAAAATTCGCTCCTTTGTGAGCTCATTCCCACTTCCTTCAATGACACTCATTCCAAAAGAAGTTAAAATTCATCAGGAAAGGTGGGAATCTTCCACTTCTGCAGTGGGGGCAGATTTTGGCCGTGGGAGCAGGAGCTCTCTTGCCTATGAACAGGGATTAATCCTGTGCCCCTGAGTTGCTTAGGTCTAATTTTGGGGACTCCAGCGGTGTTACTCTGGATTTACACCATCCTAACAGAGAACAAAATCTGGCCCTAAATATAGGAAGGCACGGCAGGAATTGGGGAAGGGCGTTTTTTCTCACTGACAAAAAACTGCTCATGGTTACAAGGGAAACAGGATGTCCAGGGTGTTTGTGGGACCCCTCCTGGGCCCCATCTCGGTGTCCCCATCCCCATTTCCCTTCTCTTCTTTTTTTTTTTTTTCCAGTCTGCACACAACTTTTAGTTTCCCGACCTGATGAAGAGAATATAAGTTCCTATTTACAGCTCATAGACAAATGTCTAATCCACGAGGTGAGTCGTGTCGGTTCATCTAAAACTGTTGTTCCCATCACTTGGAAACTGTTTCCAAAGTGTCTGTTTATGTAAACCTTTCGGTTTCTAACACAAATATTTTTGGGGGGTATTAATAGTAATTCTGACAGAACAGGCTTGGAGCGGGCGGTAGCTCCAACGTGGTGCATGGAAATGTTGCTTCCCCCCATGCTGGTTTAATTGCCAAGGCCTGGAGCTGGGAAATTCATCTGGCTCGTGACAGCCCCATCAGCAGCTGGATGAAAGGAAGAATCTCGGGATGAACGTGCAGGCGGTTCCCATCAGACAGAGCCGGCGATCCCTTGGCGTTGCCTCCTCCCGTTTTGCAGCACGTGGTCTTGGGATTTTGCAACGGGGATTTGACATCTGTTTCTGCTCCCAGCGGATCTGCCTCGGCCGGGTGATGGCTTGGGATGGCCCAGACTGTGCCACAGGGCTCTGGCACGCTCCTGCCCGGTGGCAGGGAGAGATGGCTGGTGTCCCTGGTGTCCTGCAGTGTCTCCTACCCACACTGCCTGTACCTGGAAGAACAAGCTGCTTCCATCACCTGCCCACATGGCGGGGAGCAGGAAGCAGAACTGGTGGAAGCTGAGGCCTGGGGCCAGAGAGCAAAGCCAGGAGGACATGGAACTTTTCCCAAAGTGCCTGCACTTTTCCCACCAGAGCCAGCCCACGTCCCAGGACCACCCTCTGCGTTGGCTCCGGCGTAATCAGCGTTAGGAGAGAGCATCTCCTCCAGAGTGGTTCGGAGCAATCAAGTCAGGCACTAATTAGTCTCCAGATTGTCCTCTGGAGACTTCTGCTCCTCTCCGACGGAGACCTTGGGTGTCTAAAGTTAGCAGTGGTGACACGTGGGTGTCCCTGTCACCCACACCTCCTGCCTGGAGCTCTGGGAGCAGGTCTGTCCCTGCCGGGGTGACCTTTGCAGGGAGCCTGGGTGGGTGACGGGCTCACCCCGGGTGACCTCCTGCAGAGCCTGTCAGTGCCGGGATCACAGCCAAGCTCTGCCCAGACCCGAAAAGGGGGATAGGATGCAGGATGCCACAGGGCAGCTCAGCTTTCCAAATCCCAGCTTTGCCCACCCTGGCAGCGTTTCTAGAGCCACATGCAGGAGGCAAGTGTCACCACCCGTCGGGACCCACCGTCAAACCCCTGCTCTGCCAAAAGGAGTTGGCAGCCTTGAGGCAGAGCTGGGCTGTCACTCTGGGACACAGGGAATGCCGCCGGAGCATTTTCTCCACCTGACATGAGTAAATCCTCAAGAAAGACCAGTGTTTCCCCCTGGACTTGCTGATGGGGCTCAACTCACCCCATCACCTGCTCCAGCTGCTTTTCTTTGCCTGCACACCCACATGCACATCCCTGCTCGGTATGTCCATAACAATATTCATACATTTCCTGTTTTTCTCTCTCTTTTTTTTTTTTTGGGCAGGCGTTTACAGAGATCCAGAAGAAGCGGCTGCTGTCATGGAAACAGCAGGTGCAGAAACTCTTTCGGTCTTTCCCTCGGAAATCCCTCCTGGAGCTGTCAGGCTATCGGCAGCAGAGGAGGTATGCGGGATTTCGGGAGGGGAGGGATGGATGCAGCGGCCAGAGCAAGAGCACTCCAAGTGGGAACAATGTCTCCCAGAGGGAGGGATGGGTTCTGCTGGGTTCAGAGCCACGTTTAGGGAGGGAGGAGGGTTGGAAAAGCTTCAGCAGTGAAATCCCAGGCACTGGCTGGGAGGGGAACAGAGTAGTCAGTGTCCTTGTGCATGTGGTCACTGCCTTCCCTTCAGAGCCCACCCTGTCTCCATGGCTCCAAACCCAGCACTTGCCAGCTGTGCAGCGTGTCCCCAACCCCGGGTTCTTTCCCTGCTGCCCTTTGATGATGGCATCAGCACTGGAGTTTCCTCAAAAAGCTGTCAAGTGGCAGAAAAAAAGGCTGGAAGCTTTCAGAGGGTGCAGAGCCAGAGGTGCAGTAGAGAGCCAGACAGGGCTGTGTTGGGAACACCATGTTTGCTCACTTCCAAGGTGATGCTGGATTTTGGGTGATCCTAGAAAGCGAAGGGGTTGTGCCAAGAGGAGATATTTTTAAATCACTTTTAACCACATCAGCCCTTTGTTTCATTCTGCAAAGCTTGGTTTGTTGCAGGTTCTTTGTTCCCAAAAAAGAAAGTGTTTTGGAGATAACTGGGAGTATAGGAACTTCCAGAATGAGCTTTCAGGAAAGCACCTTTAGGTCAGCCCTCCCTAGTAAAACTTGGATTCATTAGGTCATTCTAACCAAATTTTACAGAACTTGAGAAGTCTCAGAGGGGACCATATTTGTAAAAATGAACCTCCTGGAAGGGGAGAAAGAAAACCCAACAGCATAAGCTGAACTTTAATTAGACACTGGAGAATCCACTCATGAGAGATCTCAAAGAAATCAGGTTCCCAGGGCATTAGCTGAGTTATTTTAGATTGTATTTAAGAACAGGCCCATTTTGCAAGAGTAAAATAAACTTTAAAGAAAACAAGTGTGGATCTGAGAACTGCAGAAGGGCGGGAGGGTGACTGGCAGACGGGAGGAAGAGGATGCTGCACATCCAGACTGCCCCCTTCCCGCTGTCTGTGCAGGATGGAGGGACCACCCTTGTGGGATGAGAGGGTTGGGGACCCCTCACCCTCAGCACTGTCCCCTCGCAGTGCTCAGCGTCTCACCCTCGGCGCTCTCTCTCTCTCTCTCCGCAGCCGAGGCTTTGGCCAGTCGAACTCCCTCCCGACAGCCGGATCCGCAGGGGCAGGGCTGGGCCGGAGGAACCCCCGCCAGTTCCAGATCCCCTCTCGCAACCTCCCCACGGCCCGGCTGGGGCTGCTGGGCCCCACTGGGCTGCTGGGCCCCCCCCAGCGCAGCCCTGCCGCCAGCCCCGCCATCCTCAAGCAAGGCAGACAGGTTGGTCGGCGTTCGCGGCATCTCCAGCTCTTCCATCCCTTTCCCACAAGCTTCCTTGGCCTTTCCTTCTCTGACTTGTCCAGATCCCCACTTTTTTCCCACTCTTCGAGCAGCTTGCAGGCGTTTGGGTTGCGCTTCCCTCTGTGCAGTGGGATGTGGAAATGGGACAGGTGGGAGGGGAGCAAACCAAGCAGCAAGGTGGGGAAAAGCTGAGTCCTTAAAGTGGCTTAGAAAAATAGGGAGTGGGAATTTTGGCAAGAGCAGATAGTGGTAGGAGAATTGACAGAGGGGTGATTTAGATGAGATACTGGGAAGAAATTATTCTCTGCAAGGAGGCCAAGGCCCTGGCACAGGGTCCCCAGAGAAACTGTGGCTGCCCCATCCCTGGAAGTGTCTGGGGCTTGGAGCAACCTGGTCCAGTGGAAGGTGTCCCTGCCCGTGGCAAGGAGTTGTAACTAGATGATCTGTAAGGTCCCTTCCAACCCAAACCATCCTGTGATTCTACAAGCCCAAAGTGGCTATAAACCCATGGCACGGAGGGCTTTGCTTTGCATCCCACACTTTGTGTTTGCTCCCCGCAGAACCTGTGGTTCGCCAACCCCGGGGGCAGTAACAGCATGCCCAGCCGGAGCCACAGCTCGGTGCAGAGGACGCGCTCGCTGCCGGTCCACACGTCCCCGCAGACCATGCTGATGTTTCAGCAGCCAGGTAGGCAGCACAGGTGCTTCTCCACTTACCCACGGCCGGGTGAGTGCTGGTGAGCCTCCCTGTGGGCACACAGCCCATGCTGGCACAGCGTGCTCCCACCGGGGTATCTCTGCATTCCTGGGTTAACCTGAGACGTCGCTGGAGGGGTTTTTGACCCTGTATATGCCATGTTGACTCTATGTATTACAGTGCTGGTGCCCTGCCTAGCTCGCTTCTGAGGGGCTCATGGCAGGCGGGAAAGTGGTGGCTCATCCATCACTTTTTCCTCATGGATGGACACGGAGCCCCGGTGCGGAAGGACTGCCTTCATGCACTCAAGGGGAATTCTTTCCACAGTGCGTGTGAAGGGAAGTGGTGCTGTGTCAGTGCTTCCTTCCCAAACACTGCCAGAGTGCTCCTGTATATAGGAGCATCCTCTGATTCAGGGAGGATCCCGCTGACCTTGGACCCTGGACCTGGAGCATCCTGGCCCTGAGGAAGCCTGTTTGTGTATCCCTTCCTTAGCCTTTGAGCATGCCTCTTCCTACCAACACACATAGCAATTTACACCTTGGGACAGGGAATCCATCCCCCGGTAAACTCACCCTCATCCCCGCGCTCCTGCTGGTTTGGGCTGGCAGCTCCCTGGCCTCACAGGCCGGCGGTGTTTAACTGCAGCATTTGGGCAGCAAATGTTCCGTACAGCAGGAGCAGCAGCTGTTCCCAGGTATTGATTAAACACCAGGACAAGGGCACATTTCTCAGGCGTTGGAGGAGAATAAATGGGTTTCTCTTTGCGCGTCAGCCTGCGGTGGATGAGGGCGTAGGAGGATTGGGGAGCCAAAGACGTGGATTAAGTCGCAAGGAAAATAAGCAATAATGTGATGCTGGGCTCACAAAACACTGTTTGCCGGGCTGTGGGGGGACCTCAACCCTCCTGGATCTCATCCCATGTTCCTGTGAGCCAGCGGAAAGCGGGAGATGCCGTCCAGCACAGTAGCACAAGCTCTATTTGCAGGTTTTGCTGCGGGGTGGGGAAAGTTTGCTGCTGTTTACATTAGGATGGGGGTGTTGGAACACTCCAAACTTCATGTGTGTGTCCCCTTTCTTGTGCTCACCCCCCGCCAGGGATGTGGCAGCGATGACGTGGGCAACTGAGTGGGAGCCAAGCTGGTCTCAGAGAAGCCAGACAGCGGCTCTGCTGGTCTGTGCTGCCATCCCATGTCCGAGCACTAACCTTGCCTGCACGGACAGCATCCATCCCCAGGAGATGACCAGGGCTGCCCTCTCCCTGGGTGGGGTTTCTACTCTCACTCCAGCTGCCCCCTACATCTCTTAGCAGCACCTGAACCCCCTCAGATTCATCCCTTATGGATAACAGGGGGTGATGACTGCTTTTGTGAGTGAAGATGATTTTACTGGCGGTCTTGTCAGACCCTCTTGGGGCATTTTTCAGGTGGTTTCCCCACTCAGAGCAGGCAGGCGGGGTCCCTGCCAGGTGCCTGACCAGGGTCTCCTGTTCCCTTTCTCCCTGCAGAGTTCCAGGTGCCGGTGACTGAACCTGACATCAACAACAGGCTGGAGTCCCTGTGCCTGAGCATGACGGAGCACGCACTCAGCGGTGAGCATTCCCTCCTCCTGGGGCTCTTCCAGCATGTCCACGCCACCTCTGCTGAGTCCCCCAGCACCTGCCCCGTGCCCCCCAAAAGCTGGGACAGGCTGTGGCTGTGAGAGCGGGACGGCGGCGGAGCTGGATGCAGGGATGCTCCCGGGGATGCTCCCGGGAGTGTTCAGACGGGAATATTGGCTTCTCTCGGTGAGGTGGCCGGGCAGGGGGTAAAGCCGAACGCAGGGATTGCACCAGCACTAGTGGAGTCTGTGCTAATCAGCCACTCGTCAGCTTGCTAATGATAATTAGTGTTAGCTCGCTACTCTCGTTAGCTCTCGATAAAGCCCCTGCCGCCGGCATTCTCAGATGGGTCACAGGCTTTGGAGTGTTGTACCCTTCCGCCACCGGATCCCTCGTTTGGCCGGGGGTGCCCCACAGCTGGGGGCTAAATCCCTGCCAGGCGCTGTGCCAGGGGCTGCGCCGGGCGCTGTGCCCTGGGGCCGGCAGTCCACACACGGCCAGGGGTGCCGGCGGATAACGGGCACGGGGAGGGAGGAGGACCGGGGCAAAACCAAGTGGGGAAGATGGAAAAGACAGCGGCAGCAGCGCGATGGAGAGCCCGGTGCAGCACAAAGCACCGGCACCAGAGGCTCCCGGTGTCCCTTGCCGACGCACCGGACCCCCAAGCACAAGGGATGACCCCCAGCGATGGGATGAGCGCGGCCGCCGGCATCGCCTGGATTCCCGAATGACCAGCTCGGGTCTCGCCGCGGAAACCCCGGACTGTGACGGATGGTTGAGGACAGGAGCCCTCGGAGAGGACGAGTGCCACCAGACTCCCTGCGGATGCAACAGCCCTTCCCGGGGAGAGGAACACGAGAACAAGGACTGTGGGAAGCAGCAGGGCCCTGGCAGCATCCCTGGCTGGGAAAACAAGGACACTTCTGTCACCCGAAGCGTTTCTCCAGCGTGTGCCCAGCCGAGGCTTAGCTGTCTTGTTCCTCTGCAGGGTACTGTTCCTCCAAGTTATTTTTTCCAGGTCACATTCCCCGAGCCTCTCCAAACCGGTCGTGCTATAAATAGCTCTTAAAAAAATAAACCTTTCGGGGGAGAAAAAAAAAAAAAAAAAAAAGGCGTAACAAACCTGTTTGTTTTTAGTGTCGAGGAGGGAGGTGGCTGTGGTGCCCCAAGTGGTTAAGAGGGGATTCTCTGTTCCAGAGCCACTCTGGGAGCTGCCTCCCACCACTCTCCATCCCGGGGATGGGGTCTGGGATGGGGAATGGGAGGTGAGATCGGGGCTGGAGGGTTGGAAGTGCTGTTGGGTGCTGATTTCTGCCCCCGGGGGGTGGGGACAGGGGGCTGCTGGTACCAGGGTCAGTTGTGAGGCTTTGGGGTGGGTCATGGACCCCTCGCTCTTGGGATCGGGCTGTGACTGGATGCATCCCTGCTGCCATGGGATGCTGGGAACATGCTCTGGGGAGACAGAAAGGACTCCTGGGGCTTTTTCTCCTTCCATGATCCTCAGATGGAGGAAAATTTTGCATCCTCTGCAGTGCAGGTGTTGCAGGGCTGGGTGAACTGTGGGCAAGGCAGCCCCTGGGACCAGCTCTGTCCCTGTCCCCTGAGTCCCGGTCAGGGGCACATGAACTTGTCCCGCTGTAGGAGAGTCCCAGGTTGTCATCTACCTTGTGATGAGTCCAGGCTGCCCAGAACCCCACTCTGCTCCTGGAAAAGCGGCTGTGGGGTTGTGGCAGAAAGCCTGGACTGGTGTTGGGACAGCGACTCAGGGGAGCTGCTGTGGGGTGGGGACAGAGGGACCAGCAGAGCACTGACACCCCAAAACCCTTCTGCACCCCTTGGGGAGATGGGAGGCAGTGGGGGTGGCCCCGACACCACCTCGCCATGGGGGCTGTGGGTTGGGGGTGCTCTGGGGGTCCACCCCCCAAAATCCCCAGCTTGGGGGGTACCAATGCTCACTGGGGCTGCTCGTAATTCTCCCTTCCCGCTTGCAGATGGTGTCGACAGAACCTCCACGATCTAGAAGGCGTCGCCACGGGGACGCTGGCCGGGACAACAACTGCTGCGGGTCCAGCGGCGAGGTCGGGGCTTGAGGGAGCCTCAGCGATAGCTTGCATCCTTTCTCCTCTCTCCTCTCCTCTCCTCTCTCTCTCTCTCTCTCTCTCTCTCCTGTTTTAATTTTGTGAATGTGTAGATTGTCCTTGTGAACATACCATTAGACTTGGATTTGTGTTGTCATTTATTACATCCATGCTAGGGGGGGGGAAAAGACGGCAAAAAAATCTCAGCAACGATGATGAAGCAGCACAGGGAGGTTGGGGGGGACGCGGAGGAGGAGGAGAGTGCTGACAACAGAGGGTTCACCGGAGCACCGTGGGCAAACCCTGTTCCTGGAGGAGCATACCAAGGAGCACGGAACACCACGCGGGGGTGTGTGACCAAAAACCCTTTGGGGAGGATTTGCCTGCCCTGCCTGGGGCCTCGGGGCCGGAGGTCCCATCTCTCGAGTTTCGCCGCGTTCGGGCACGGACTGACCCGGCGAGCCCAGATTGAAACAGAAATAATAAAATAACCCCAAAATTTCCTTTCAGTTTAGCCAAGAGAGCCGCAGTGTGGAGGCAGCGTTGTGCTCAGGGCAGCGGAGGGGCGGCGGCTGCCTGTCCCTGCGCCCCGGTTGGATCGGGATGCAGGATGGAGTGGGGGCATCTCGCCCAGAGGAGGGGGGAGTCTGGGAATTGGGGGATGCTGGGAGATGTTCCGTGTCTCTTGCCTTGCCTGCGCAGGTACCGGGAAGCTGCTGCATCCTGGCTCCACACATCGGGCCCAGCCTGCCCAAATCCACCCATAAGGGGCTTTTCCAGCCTGGCCAACGAGGGATGAAGGAGCCCCCAAAAAAACCCAAGCCACAAAGGGCACCAAAGTGCAGCTGCACAGCCCTGTTTTCTTGGCATTAACCGTGTGCCGGGCAGGAGATGGGGACGGCAGTGCCTGGGCTGCCCCTCGCCCGCCGCTGCTTTTTATAACGGGAGTTAAATTCGGTGTTAAATTGGTAAATCTGACCCGACGCTGCTCAGACCTGCAGCGATGCTCCTGCCGGCCCCGATGCTGCTCCGAGTCCTCTGGTGGAATATTAACAAATGTAAAATCAATTAATTGAGGTGATGGGTTGCAGCAATATTCCGAAAACGGGCTGTGAGGACACGGGCAGCACTGTGTGCTGGGGTTAGAGGGAGCAGGGCTGGGGGCCGAGGGGGAGTCGGAGCACGAGCAGGGCTGGGAGATGTGTGAATCCTTTTGTCATGCAGCATTTTTAAGTTGTTTTTCTACCAAAAAAAAGAAATACAGATATATATATATATATATATACACAAAAACCCAAGTGCCAAATGCAATGTTTAATGTTTGCTGTTCCTTGGTGTCCTGCTTCCCGGCAGACGGGAGATTGAGGTGGGGTGATGGAGAGGGTTGAGAAGGGAAAACCTGAAGGCCAGGGAGGTTGGGGAGAGGTGTGAGGAGGTGAAGGCGAAGCGGGGTCAGCGCTGGGGACCTGGGTCACCCCCGAGCACCCCCAGCTTGTGAGGTGTGAGCGGAACCGCCGTAGCAGGAGCCTCCCTCAGGGAGACTCCAGTGTATTTACAGAGCTGAAATTCTATTTATTCCTTCGCTGACTATGGACACAGAGGTTTTCTGATTGTTCAGAGAGATTATTTTGGATATTTTACCTATTAACTTGCTATGGCTGGGAACCATGATAATGTCTGTTATTAACAACCACCAAATAATTCAATTGTTTTTTTCCTTTTGTTGTTAAAAAAAAAAAAAGCTTATTTTCCATTGACAGTGTAGAGGTTAATAACGACTTAGTTGTGTTTGCTGTTTCTTGTTTTGTTTCTTGAGTAAAAACAACAAAAAAGTGGCTTCAGTTGCGTTCGGGAAGTGCTGCCTGGCTCTGGCTGCCGGTGCTGAGTGCGGGCGGCGGAGCTCCAGGGAAAGAAGCTTAAAAGGAGAGAAAAAAAAAAAAAAAAAAAAAAAAAAATTAAAACCAAAAAAAAAAAAAANNNNTTCTGATTATAAGACTGGGCAACAGGGGAAAAAACAAAAAAAAAAAAAAAAAAAAAAAAAAAAAAAAAAAAAAAGCTTGAATCCTAAACGAAATAAAAGTTATTTATAGAAAGAAAAAAAGAAAAAAAAAGAAGACAAAAAAAAAACAAACAACCCCCAACAGTTGCATGAGTGAGGCTGTGAAGTCAAATATTCAATAATAAAGCGGCAGTGCCTTTCTTTTTGTATCCCCCGCTCGCCCCACTGCAACTGTCCCCTCCCCGTCCTGTCGGAGATGTCGCCGCCGCGGGGTCCCGGGAGTCGGGCGGGCAAGTCCCCCCCTCCCGCTGCTCGCCCCGCTCCAGCCCCGGGCCCCCCCAGCGCCGCCGGGGACCTTTTCCTGGTGCTGTTCCCCTGAGCCGTCCCCGGCCGCCGGGGAGCCCGGCCAGCCCAGCACCCAAAAGTGGCCTTGGGCCCGGCGGATGCTCCCGCGGCCGCGACACCCTCGGGGACACCGCCCCCCGTCCCTCCAGCGTCGCCCCCATCCCCAGGGACGAGCCCCGAGCTCGGCTGGGCTGGAGCCGGGCTCTGCCCGCGCTCGCTCAGCTCAGCAGAACCCTCGGAGGGGTTCGGGGGTGGGGGAGCCGAGCCCGGCCGGCATCCAGCAGGAAAATCCCAAACTGTGGTGGAGGCCCGCGAGCGGAGCGGCGCCGGGTTGGGTCAGCACTTAGGGAAACGATTTCTGTTGTCACCTTTCTCCGTGTCGGGGGGGACGGCCGCGCCCCAGGTTTGGCTTTCGGAATGTGCCTGATGGAAAGTGGGTCCCGCAGACGTCTATAATTTGCACACAGCGACGATAACACTAAAGTTGATTTTATACGAGTCATCAGAGTTTGCAAAGTGAGTTTTATTTTTTGTATTCCTTTATCTTTACTTAAAGGTGAATGTGTATTCCTCTGGGAGGAATAGGAAGAAAAAAAAAAAGAAAAATACGTAAAAAAACAGGAATGTTAATAATGTTAAACAGAATACTTCCTCCCTTATTAATATATATAACCCTGATGTATTTATGCCTATTGTAAGCTGACTTTAAAGAGCTTTGACCTCTCTTCTGTTGCATGCCGTTCCCGGGCAGCCTCTCCTTGTCCATGCATGCCTTTTGTCCTGGTTTTTCTGTACAAAGTTAGTGCACAAAAGAACTATTTTTGCCTAGTTAATGTTGCCGAGCAATGCCTATTTTTTAAATTTTAATTTCTTTTTTGGTCATATATGGCAATAGCATGTTTGTTACATGTAAAAGCTTCCCGATATAAAGAAATACTAATGTTTGGAGATGCCGGTCTTTGCAAGTGTACAGTTTTCCAATGTTGTTCCCAGTGAAACACCCTCGTGATTTCCACTTGCTCCGATGTATTTATTACTCATTTCCTCCCGTGTAACTAGGAACCATGGCTATATTTCATATCCGCGCTATACTGAAAGTGAAGGGAGATGATTAATACAAGGTTTTGTAACACTGGGGTGTGGCGCCTCCTTATTTATCCCCTTTTTGGCAGGCGGCTTCGGACTCCTTAACGCAAAAAAAAATTGGAATTCAATAGATGTTCGTCCCGTGGGCGAGAGGGGAGGAGCGGCGCAGTTCCACAGGGGGTTGGGGATCTTTATTTAAAGCCCGAGGCAGAGCTTCCAAAATCCCTGGCATTCCCCACGCAGCTGCTTCACTGTCCCTTTGGGATGCCCACGCCCCGGGAGCTGTTTAGATACTGGATTTTCCTTTGAAATCGGCAGGAATTGGGGCTGGAGCAGCTCGGAGGCTGCAGAGGCACGCGGAGGAGCCGGCTTGGCCCAGAGCCTCGGCGTGTATGTGGAGACTTTTGGGGTGGGATTTTAAGGTTGGGTTCTTTCTGGACTTAAAACCTGCACATTTGAGACCCTCCTCAGGCTGCAGCGAGCAGGGAAGCACACTCAGAGCTGGCATTGCCACTTCCTATGGATACTCTGCTGCGGGAAGTGCCGAGGGCAGGACCTTCTTCTCCTGCTTTTTCGTATTTTCTCAGACTGAGCCTCCACTTCTCCAGGCTGATCAAGCCCAGCTCTGCATGCTCTTTTCAGCCGGTCCAAGCTCTGCCTCATCAGCCTGGCCATTCCTGCATTCAGGTCCAGGGATGCCCTCCAGAGACCTCCTGGGTGTCCCGGACCCTGCTCGCTGTCCCTCCACAGGCATCGGGGTGGCTCAGGTCCCCCATGAGGAGCAGAACTTGCAAATGCAAGGTTTCTTCAGGTTGGTTGAACGCTTCATCTGCTGCTTCTCCTGGGATGAGTTTCCTGGTGAGCTCCCCAAATGCTCATGGGGCCAAGACCCCAAAATTGAGTGCCCTCAAGCTCCTTCTATTTAGGATGCTCCTGAGCATCCCAGGCAGGGCTACCCCAGGGGGGAAATATTTGCCATGGTGTTCAGTCCCACCTGAATTTCCCTGTCCAGGAGAGCATCCACATCCACAGCCTACTGACCACGGCTCCCATCAGGAACTGGCCTCCCGGCACAGCTCAGACAAACCCAAATCCCAAAAAAACCCATTTCCTTCCATAAACAGTTTGCCTTTCCAGGTCCCTGTGCTGCTGTCTGGGTCTCACAGTGCGGGGTTGTTGCACTAACAGAGAATGGAAAGAAAAAGGAAAAGGCAAAAAAAAACTGGGATGGAAAACTGGAGTTGGAGGGGCTGAAAAGGCTCCAAGGAAAGTCCGTGGCAACCACGCATTAGTGAGAGTGTGTGGGTCCTACTGGCTGGCAAAAGGAAAGAGGCTTAAAAAAGGAAAAGCAGGAGGATAAAAAATAGTTTCCATACTGCTGGGAGCAGTTGGATGGATCCATTCCGGGCACTAAAGGCTTTACCAAGCCGTGCACCCGGATTACACCACACCTGAGTCCCGTCCAGCCCAGGGAAATCAGGCCTCTTTCTCCTGCCCAGGAGAGGCTGCAGCCCACGTCCAGCTGGGAGCAAAGCCAGGAGCTGCTGGCCACTGTTTCAGCAGCTGCTGGGCTGCCGTGATCCCAGCAGGAGCTGGTTAACCCCAGATTTGTTAACATGATCTTTTCCACATCTACCTATTCCAAAGGGTGATGGAAAAGCAGCCCCAGCCCTGGAACCAGGCGAGTGCCCCCTCCAGGGGGATGATCCAGTCCCTTCTACCTGACCCCTGGCTCCCGGTGTGGGTACAAATTCCTCGTATTTAACAGCGAGGGGAACATCCCAAGGAACAACCTGTCAGCGGCAGCAGGCAGGGATTTCCCGCTGCAGGGAAGTTCTTATGCAAGATGGAGAGGGCTTTTCCAGCAGAGCTCCTCGGGATCAAGGAATAATTAATTCCCCATGTCTGCTGGCTGCGGCTGCGCGGGAGAGGCCGGGTGATGCCGCTGGCCTGGCCGCCAGCCAGGAACACGCTCCCAGGATATACAAATAACCAGCTGCTCCTGGCAGCCCTGGGCTGGCAGCCCACGCCAGCAGCGTGACCACTTCACTCAGCCTCTGCCACCACCAGGGAGCTGCTTTTAGCTGGGATCAGCAAAGGGCTCGGGAACGTGCACCTGGAATGGGCACCTCGGGGCTGCGGCATCGCTCGCCTGGGGCGCTGGAATTTGGCAGGGCTGGGTGGTCCCCGTGGACAGAGGGCCCTGGCATGGGATCAGCTTTGGTACCTGATATCCACAGAGCTCCCCATGGCTTCACCCAAAGCCCAGCACAGGCAGAGCTGGTGCCTGGAGGAGCAGAAGAGCAGGGGAACAGTTTTAAACTAAAAGAGGAGAGATTTCAGTAAAAAGAAGAAATTCTTTACTCAGAAGGTGGTGAGGCCCTGGCACAGGTTGCCCAGAGAAGCTGTGGCTGCCCCATCCCTGGAAGTGTCCAAGGCCAGGTTGGATGGGGCTTGGAGCAACATGGGCTAGTGGAAGGTGCCCCTGCCCATGGCAGGGGATTGGAACAAGATCTTTAAGGTCCCTTGGAAGCAAAACCATTCTGTGTTTCTATGATTTTCCCTCTTTTCTCTATGAAAACACCCCACTCACAGCCTGGTCAGAGGACACGTGGTCCAGCTCAGCCAAAATCCCCACTTTTCTAAAGAAAATGGATTTTTGGGCTAATTTTAAAAAATAATAATTTTTTAAATACCTCATCCTGGCAGGTATGGACAAACCAGCTCCATCCCATCCCAGTGAAGAGGCAGCACAGGTGGGTGTTTGCAGCATCAGCCGGCAGTGGGATGCAGAGGAAGGGCTGGGTGCCCCTCTCCCACCCCCACGCCCCCAGCCTGGCATCGAGGTGATCCCTGGGCCTCCCGAGAAAGCATTTCCAGGCCCTGCTCCTCCTGCGGCGAGCAGAGCTCGGGGCCGGGCTCAGCAGAGGGAGCCACAGACTGTCCGTCCCCGGGCAGGCACTGCGGAGCCGGGATCAGCAAAGCCTCCGGCCCCTCTGGGCATCCCCGACCTCGGGCATCACCCAGCAAGGAGCAGGGCCTTGGCAAACCCCCTGCCAGCTCTTCCTCCCTCCCTCCCACTGCTGCTTCCCTACAAAACCTTCCCCGTCCCTCTCTTTTCTCTCCTCCAGCACCAAGACCCATTTCCCTCCCAGCTGCTCTCCCCCGGCAAAGAGCAAGGGAAAGAGGCTGGAGAAGGTGAGCACGAACCTGGGGTGCAGCCCCCCGGAGCCCAGGGGCCGTGCCAGTTCGGGTCCCCAAAGCCGAGGGCTGGCACCCTACACAGCTTCAGAAACCAGCAGAGATCACAGAATGCCCTGAGCTGGAAGGGACCCACAAGGATCACTGGGTCCAGCTCCCGGCCCTGCACAGACACCCCAACAACCCCACCCTGTGCCTGAGAGCATTGTCCAAATGCTTCTTCAACCCTGGCGGGATTTGTGACCGCTTCCCTGGGGAGCCTGTTCCAGCATATCCCGAAATTTTGCTTTTCCTACACTTGGATGCACTGCAGCATGTCCTGGCTGGAGCAGTGACTGTTGCCTCCTCCAGGCATCCCCGCAGCTCTCCCGCAGGTCCATGTCTTGTTCCAGGACGAGGGAGCTAAAGCAATGCCAGCTGCAGGCTGAGCTATGGTGGAACCAGGGGATGCTGAGCGGGCGCAGAGGCACCCAGAGCCAGGGCAGGAGGGAGCAGAAGCACGGACACCTTCCCACAGCTCCTGCTCAGGGGGTCCCAGGAATTACTCCCTCCGTGGCATCCACACATCCCAGGCCAAAGCAGCACCACTGTGTTTTGCCTTGGCACTTTTAAAATCACTTTCAGGCCTGTGCAGTGGAGTTGATCCCTCTTACAGTGGGTTTTTCGCCTTTGTTTCACTGTTGCAATCCTGGTGTGGAGAAGCAGAGCAAAACAGAGGGAACACGGTACAGTTCACCCACCAAAACCACCCCTGCAGTGCCCCAACACCAAAAACACAACATAAAGTTGTTAAAAACTACAAATAAATTCCTTGTGATTATATTCTTTGCGTATTTTAGCAAAATTTCTTTGAATACTGTGATTTATTTTCTGTCCCTCCCAGGCCGAAACTTCCTAATGAGAGCTTTAATGTTTTATGTCCCCTCAACTCCTAAATCATGAGTGTAACTTTAAAAACAACTGGAAGGCAAAGCTTTTCCTAGAAGTTGTTTCCAGGAGCTGGGCAGAAGGGCTCAGCCAAGGCTCGAAGGGCACAGCAGATTAAGGCTCTTTCCCAGCTCCAACAGTGCTCCAGAGAAGAGGGGCAGGAACCAGGGGCAGGTAAGGAGCTGCTGGAGCTCATTAAGCAACTCTCCAAGGTGTGGAAGGTTGTGAAGGCTGCACGAAGCCTCTGGGGGGATCCCAGCCCTTGCCTGCAGCCACTCAGGCACTGGAAGGCAGATTTTTTCTCTATAAAGAGCCTAATTTGGGGTCTACAGCTGGAGGAAGTTGCCTGAACCAAAGCATCCTGGTGGGCTTGGCAGTGCTGGGATAACTGCTGGACCCAGTGGTCAGGAAGGGCTTTTCCAACCTTAATTCCGTGACAAAGCTGCACCTAGAGGTGGAACACAGGGAGTGAGGACCAAAGAGCCCAGGAGCTGGCTGGATATGGCACAGGGATTTAGGGACTGCTCACGCCACAGCACAGGGGCAGGAGGTGATGAGAGACACCCAAAGTAACCACAGTGATAGAAAAAAACCTCAAAGCAGCTGCTCAGATGGGGGACCCTTGAGAAAATAAAATTGATAAGCAACACATACCCCTGGAGAGCATCAGGAAAGGAACGGAGCACATGACAAATCAGGTGGAATCCTGGGAAATGGGGCAGGTCAGGGCTGGGAGGATGTCCCCTTATTTAACAGGGTTTGGTCCTTCTGTTTCAGTTTTTTGTTTCAGGTTTTTGGGGGGGGTTTTTTGAGCTATAAGCACTTAGAAGCCGAATATTTTTTCACCGCAATGAAAACAGATTTTCCCACGATCACAAAACCAGTGAGGCTCCTTCCCAATCCCACACCTTAAAAAAAAAAAAAAAANTGCAGAAGTGCCTGTTTTCCCAAACAGACCTTTTCCCACCACAAGCACCAGCTTGAATACACAGCTGTGAGAAAGACAGAGCTCGGCCTCACCACAAGGACGAGTCTTGCCAGTGCTCCTGGGGCTTCCCAGGAGGGTTATTTCCAAATAGTTCAGACCATTTGGATAAAAAAAGACACAGAGGGCTGGAGGGGGCTTCATTCATCATCCCTTCTCCCTTCCTGACTGCCACAGAGGACGCAGCCACAGGCAGCCCCTGCAGTCCCCCTGCCCTTGGGCTGCCCTGCTCCTCAGGAGTCTGGGATCCATGCATTTTATATTTCTTTTCCCCTGCATCTCAGCAATATCTGCTTCCTGGGAGGCTGGAGGACAGTAGGAATATTTTTAAGCCAGCCTGCCCACCCTGCACCCGGTGGGACAACCCAACCCTGACTTCACCTTCAAGGTCTCTTGTCACAGCTGCTCCTGGGATTTTTTTGTTCAAGTTAATTTGAGCATCTGGCCAGGAACCAGGTATTTCCTCAGGCCAGTGCAAGGCCTCCAAGACAGCTCAAGAAGGGCACAAGAGGACTGTGAAACCCCCCAAGCTCAATGCCAGGAGAAGCTGCTGCCACCCACCATCCCTGCTCCAATGTATTTGCTCTCAATTCCCCTGGCTCCAAGGAGCAGCAAGAAGAAGGTGACACCAAATCCTGGAGGTTTTTTTGCTTCCTAGTCACCAGCTGGGGACTCACCTGTGGATAACAGCAACACCCAGCCCAGAGGAGCAACCCAACCCCTCCTCCACAAGAACAGAAACCATCTCCACCTGAGGAGAGGGAGCTCGTGCCCTTTCCTGGTGCAGTGCCATCACCTCCGAGTGCCCCAAGGATGCTCCCACTGCCAAGGATAACACTGTGCTTTAATCTTCCAGAGACAATGGACTGGTGTGCAGCACAACAGGGGCTGTTCATTCTATACACATTTACACACGGGGTGTAGTCAAAGCTCGTGTGTTTGGACAAGGCGGACGTTCCAAAAAACACACTGGGACTCACGACAGCAAAAATGGGAACAAAATCCAAGGCCACACGTAGAGAGAGGTATGTTTTAAGGACTACAGGTCACATGGAAATAAAAAACAGTGGTGGTGCAACGTGAACTTTATCCTGGATAGAGATAAGTGGTTAAAACACAACTTTTTTGGTACCTCAGGAGCAAGAGAGGGTTTTACAGAGACTTCATTTCCAAACAAAAGCAAGGAAAGAGAAAGAATTGTACAGGTGTGTGCCCCTTTGGTCCTCAAAATCTCCTTCCAGTTGAGCTAAAAAGAGAGGTTTACTACCAGTTTCAGGCAAGAAAGATTTAAGGCTTTTCAGCTGGGTATTTGTAACACACTGAACTGAAAAGTGGCGATTTCAGGAAAACAAATGCCGTGGAGTAGGGCTGGTTCAGCAATGTGCAGCACAGCTTGTTCACACCAGCGACCAACGCTGCTACAGCACCTCATCCTACAGAACCCAGGACAGAGGATGGTATAAAAGATTTTTCCAATAATGCTGTGAAGGTCATCAAAGCAAAATTAGTGTAATTAAACACATGAGCTTGTTCTCCTTGAAAAAGTTCTTTAGGCCCAATCTGAACAGATGTGATTTTCCTTTTGTTTCCAACACGGGCTGGAGCCAGAGGGAGGAATGTTGGTGAGGCGGAGCTGGCCAGAGCAGGAATCGCCCTTGAGGTTCGTGTGCAGGACATCTTGGATTGATATCCAGCAAAGCAGAGAGGGCCCTGGGAACCTGTGGGCATCCAACCCCCTGGCTGACATTTGTTTTGCAAGCTCGGTGTGAGGAGGGTGGTTTTCATTTGCGCCTCATCTTTTCCCAATTAAGAGTTACAAAACACCCATTAAAGTGGTAACAAAGCAGAAGTTCAGCCAAGTCCAGCCGGACTGAAACTTTTTGTACCAATTCTGCCACTTACAGAGGTTGCCACATACGCAGAGAAAAATGTGGTTTGATTCATTCTGGTGGCCCTGGAAATGCTTTTCTCAGCTGCTCTTACGAAATGAGCTGTTGTCATTCCCGGTTACTCTGCCCTGAAATGACCCAACCTGTCGGCAGGGAGGGGTGGTACCATGTGCCGTGCTCAGGATTTCATGCTCACCTTTGGTCCAGCATTGGAAATGGAAACCTTAGAATGCTTGGAAATCTTAATTTTCACATTATCAGACTCATTTTAGCTTTTCCGTCTAACCCATGGAAATCCAAGAAGGAAAACTCAAGATATAAATACCATTAAAAACCTCTTTGGATACCTCAGTGCTCTGCAGACAGACTCTGCGGGGTTTTTTCCTCTCCTCTGTTAAAGTTTCCTTAAAAACAGTAAGAAACTGACAGTTCAAGGGGTCAGGCATTCTGAGGCACAGAGAAAAAGGTGCATAAACCTCTTTGTACTGAGACAGGGATGTGCCCCAAGTAATTCAGAAGTTAATTCCCTGCCTGTTAGGAAGATAGGAAAAGTGGAGTTTACACATTTCTCAAACAAACAAACAAACAATAATACACAAAAAAGGAAGCTAATGCTAGCGAGAATATAAAACACACCAGAGGTAACAACTCAGAGGTGTAACACACATATCCAGGTACTGAAATAGCCACTGCAGGACTTGCAATAAAAAACAGTCAAATAATTCGGGACAATCCCAATCCTACAGAGATCCACAATCTTTCAGGTATTTCCTGTGCTGCTCCACATTTATTCTAATAAACACAACTATTTCATAAATATTCATTTCACTCCCAAGCCCCGCTTCTCTCCTGACAGTTGGATATTCTGCACTATGGAAAAGCATCTCCAAACCCCCATTTGTAACTTGTAACTCCGTGACATCAGCATCAGTGGAAATCCAGGAGGAGCCTCCCTCATCCCTAGCTTTTCCACTTGCCACCAGAAGCCTTTCACCACACAAAGAGCATGACAACAATTCACAACGATTTAGTTCAGAACCAGGACGTGGGAACAAGGACAGACAGTGACACGGGACAGAACAATCCAGAGCGCATCCAGAGGGTAACACACTTTCAGCTCCTGATGAGCGTCAGGAATTCTTCGCGGGTCTTTGGATCTTCCCGGAATACCCCCAACATTGTGCTGGTTACTGTTTTACTGTTCATTTTCTGTACCCCACGCATTACCATACACATGTGCCTAGGAGAAATGAGAGGGGAGTCAGTGCCTCAGGAACACTCCTGGGAAAGGAGCAATCCCTCGGGGAGAGATGTTTCTTGCACGGTCACATTCAATTCTGGGAAGGTGACAAAACCTCCACATCCAGAAAGGGCGTCTGCAGCACCTCAGCTGTGGAAGAGAGTCACATTCTCAGCCGTCGAGTGCTGCCTTCTCCACTCTGATCCCGGGAAAATCCCACCTTCCCAAGGTGCATTCTGATCACAGGGACATGCCTGGTGCTAGTCCCAAGCTCTGCACTGCTCGAGGAGGCAGCGGGAGCACAGGGGCAGGGCATGGATCGGGTGCAGCTGGGACAGCTCCTCGCTGCCACTTCTCCACAGAGGATCAGGCAGCACCATTTTAAATGTCTCCAGCACATCAGGATTCTTAATTTTTTATTACTACTAGAAATATTTTTATTAATATGATTATTATTATTACTACTCTCTCTGCCTGATAACCAAGCATAGCACACAGCTACCACAGCCAAAGGGGCAACACCACAGCCAAAGGGGCAACACACACCAGCACAGAGCCAGGATCCCACGGAGCCACGATACCATTCATGGAGCACCTGGGGTCACACAGAGCCAGGATCCCACCCATGGAGCACCTGGGATCCCACAGAGCCAGGATCCCACCCCTGGAACTCCTGGGGTCACTTACGTAGCTTCCACGACGACGCCGACCCCGGCGGGCTGTAAGGCTTCTGTGATGGCGATTGCAATTTGTTTGGTAAGGCGTTCCTGGACTGAGGGAACAACAGGGAATTCAGACTCCCAGAATCCCAGAATGATTTGGGTTGGAAGGGACATTAAAGTTCATCTTGTTCCAACCCCCCCACCGTGGGCAGGGACATCTTCCTCTAGACCAGGTTTCTCCAAGCCCCATCCATCCTATCTTCCATTTGTATCCTGGAACAGACCTTTTATTTACTTGTTTATATTTGGAGCCATTTTGCATTCCGTCTCTCCAACCACAATTTGTTCTAACAGCTCTTCCAACTCCTATTTTGCAGTTAGATTTTCTTGCCTCTCTGTTCTGTTTCAGTTTTTAATGTGTTTGTTCCCAGCGTCACTGCTGCATCATTTATTCCACACGCACAATTTCTCTTCTTAAGGAAAGGAAATGGAGATAAAAAATGAGCTTTGTCCTGCAAAGCTTTGCTTCCTGCAGCTCTAGCACCCTCTACTCACCAGCCTGATGGTCACTGAGACTTCTCTTGCCAAGAACAGGCCAAATTTAACCACAGGACAAAGGCAGCAGGCTCAGCCCAACCCAAGGCTTTGGACCCTGCAGCTTCCTCCCCTTCTCAGGGAAAGGAGGCAGCTCTTGCTTCATTGCCTCAGACAAGAATTCCTGAGAGCATCTCTCCAAATCTCTGTAGGAGAGTTCATTCCCAGCAGCATCCAATTAGTTTAGTTATTCCTGGCAGCTCTACGTGGTAGCACATTTATCCTCAGTGCCTCGGTTCCTCCCTCCACCTCCTGTCCTAGGCAGATGTTACCCTTCACAGGGAGTGCAGAGGCTAACTGCAATAAACAGGTGAGGAAAACCTCTTCAGGAAGTCTTTTTCTCCACACTGAAACTCCCCATCTACAGTCCACCCCCAGTTCCCAGCCCCCTGCACTGACCAGGAGAGGAGTGCACACAGCAAACCCCAAATTGCATGTTTACCTTGTAATCTTCTACTGTATATTTCCACGATCCTAAAGGAGGAAGGAAAAAGACAACATTATGGTTATTTCCAGCTGGCCACTGACTGATCTTCCCAATTAATTTGATGCCATCAAAAGAGACCCCTGTACTGATCCATGTCCTTCCTGGAAATCCATGGCCGGGCCCCAGGCTGGCATTCCTCACGGACTTCCCTCGGAACACCATGGTGCCCAGTGACAGGTTCCCCCCACCTGCAGTCCCAGGGACTATTTTAGGGCGAACCAGCCACTTCTCCTCTGGGCTCCTTCTGTTGGTTTGGAATTCCTTGTATGCCCACCCACCTGCATCGCACAGTTTTGGGGGAATTCACGTCCAAAGGCTCCCTGGACCTTAATTCCTGATCATCTCCCTGTGCTTCAGACTAGACCAAGTGCTGCCTTAAGGACAGTGCAGATAATGGATTCCCCAGGAGGCTGCTGAAATTGAGCAAGAAATGTTTTGGATTCTTGCATTTAGCCACAAATTTAGCTAAGAACAATGAGACAGAATTGGTCTTATTTAAAACAGAGTCTCTCCACCCATATCTCACCCCATCCTTCATACTTCAGTGCAGGGATCACCTTAATGGTCCCCTCCAACACGACTTCAAATTCAAGCCATTGGTGGGCAGTGCAAGTGACTCTGACAGTTCCAGAATCCACACATTTAAGAAAATCCATATAATTGCTCTGTAACTCCAGGGGTTGCTCATGCCAACCTCGAATGCTTAATTACACTTCAAGTGGCCACAAAAAGGAGCTGCTATTGCAAGCTTTGATACCTGTCTGGTCACACCAGACAAAAGCCAGACGCTGGCTGGCAGCCTGAGGCATCACTTACAAGAATCATCCCCGACAAGGAGACTCTCCTGCTGTTTTGGAGAGAGAATTAAATGCACAAACCCCCCTCCAGCCATGAAATGGTTGTGCTGTAGCGTAAAAGAAAGAGCTGCACAGTATTTAGATTAACTGTATGGATAAGAAACATGCTGATGCTCAGATACTGCACGGAAGAAGTCCTAACAAGGTGTTTATGTAAAAACAGTTATTTGAAAGAGCACTTTCAAGCCTGAGCTTAAAATCCAGAGAAAGATGTTTGTTTACTGAACACAGGTCGTCCACAGCTACAGAAACTCACCACATTAGACTAATCCTATTATGAAAGATTAGGCCTAGAGCACCAACAGCCTCGCAAATCTTTGCTTGAACACTGGTTGCATTATATAGGGCACGAAAGGGAGGCACGATTCGGCTCCTCGTGGCAAGCACTCAAAAGTGAGAACACTTTGTTATACAAGGATCTAATCTTTTCATTATTGCAGCATATGGGAGTTTTACCCTCACTTTAAAGAGAGGCAAGATTTAACCTTTGAGCACAGTGCAGGAAGCCTTGCACCTATGGATGCAGGTTTCCATACTGAGGGTAAAAAGTAGGAAAATTGTACATTTCTAGCACCACGTTGCCACTTGCATTAAAAAAAAAAAAAATCACTGAAAACCATTTTGAGCTCCTTTTTACAACTGCAGTCAAGAGATTAAAATAGAGACCACAGCAAGCACAAACCAGTAGATGCATATTTCAAATGTGACCCCTAAGCCTGCATCGGAGCCCTGCAGAAATGAAACCACGTGCTGAGGACAGTCTCTTCAGGAAGGATGCATCCTCTCCGGAACTCCAACTCCAAAAAACAACAACAAAACCACACCCCCAGCCCTGCACCACCTAAAGACCCACCCAACACTCAACACGAGCCATGGGACGCCAACACACATCCCCGAGCACGAGCAGCTACAGAAGGCGAAGACTTTTGCCCAGCTACTGCAGTTCTGACAGCTCAGAACCTCAGCCCACAATTCCAGCAGCTCTGCACGGCCGCAAAAAAAACCATGCAGGGAAAAAAACCTACACGTTGAACAGCCTGTTTCAGCCTTTGATTAATTAATCAAAGTCCACTCCCATAAGCACTGCTGAGGACAGGCAGATGCCCCACTGCAACACGAGGTTAACACAGCAAAGATCCGACCTCCGAGGATCCTTCCACTCCCAAACCCAACTCCCTGCTGTGCAAGCAGAGCACAGAGCAGATCTGGCTCGCTTTGGAACATTTTGCTGTCATATCCTACACGTTTCTTACCTGCTAAGAAAACCCAGCAGGCAGGCAGATTTGCAGGGCTAACTCTCGTTAGTGTTACTGGAACTGCAGCAGGATTACCAGACCTATCAGGGAAAGCATAAGCAAAACCTGTGTGGTCTTTCTAAACTGCAGCCAATTTTTTTAGATTTGTTTCTCAAAAATGGACCCTTCCACTCTGATCCAAAATTATCTGCTTGTTGAAGGGATCTACCATCCTCTTCCTCACCAGCACTAGAAAGTGTCACTTATTAACAAGAGTCAGTGCAGGCACTGACCCGAGGGCACTTGCTGAGGAAAAAAGCTATTTTACATAACAAATGGATTTCTCACATGTATCACAATTGCTTTATTTCTTAGGCTGAACTTTATCTACAAAATCTACCCCACAGCGTTCTTCAGTGAAAGAGAGAAATGCCAAATTTATCTGAAGAGTCAGCTAAGAGATGAAAGCTTTACATTCAATTTATATCCGTAAAATGTGTTCATTTACAGCTTGGAAGTTTCAGATTTTTGTTCTTATTAGTCAATCTAGACCCAAGTAGTGAATAGCTGGAAAGTCTCACTGGTTTTTGTGGCCTGCCTTAGAACATGACCAGATTCTCTTTTTTTTTTTTGCCTCAGAGCTCCCTGCAGACCCCAGTGCTCTGGGGGAACCTACAAAACCGTTCGGGCTCTGCTGCAGCCACTGGTGTGAATTAACACACAGCTCCAAGACTCAGCTGTCCTCTCCACAAAAAAAAACCCCAAAACAACAATGCTGAGGACTGGTCTAAATCCAAATCCAGGACACAAAGCAGGCTGAGCTTTAGAGGGAGGGGAGATTAAATAGATTAGCACAGTTAGCACAGCCTGGAATCCTTTTTACAAATTAGCATCACTTTCATTAGAACACTTACCTAGCAAGCTTGCTGAGGCCAAGCACTTGTTTGTTGGGGAGATAACCAATGTGTACCTAGACAGGGGAGAACAACCATTAACAGCAGCAAAACCACACTTCCAAGGGCATATGAAACTCATGCACCGACAATGAGATGTGCATTTGCCCCAGAACTCACTCTGGGACAGCCCAGAAGCCTTTAGCATGTGGGAGGAACATGGCACCATGCAAGCCTGGGGCATTGTGGAGCTGAGACTGCGAGTGCCTCGTGAGGTCCTGGTGAAGAACAGGTGAGTGTTTCCAAGGGGGAGAAAAGGCACAGCCCTTCAGGAGTCAAGGCTTATGTTCCAAGTCTCGGGAATGCTACAGAACACTGCTGGTTTGGGTACAAAGGCAGGCTATTACTCAGCACAGCACTATTTGTCTAAAATAAACATGCTTTTCTCTCGAGACCTCAAATGGATTTAGGGAGTGGAAGGAAGAGGGACTGTGCTTTACTTCTAGTGAAAGTTGTGATGGCAAGAAGTACTTTGCCACCAAAAATCAGGCTGTGCTTCCTGATTTGAGGTTTTTTTCTTGTTTTAGTATCATAGCTCACTGATGATTAACTCAGCTTCCATCCTGCTCAGAGATGGATTTGCTGAACGTGTACTTGAACTAAATTGGAAGTTTAGTAGAGAAGTGCTCAGATATGAAGGGAAGGACATTTAGCTCCTTGCTTTTAGAAAGCCATGCAGGCTACTGAATTCCAGTGGGTTTACATTTATAACAGATTATAAACCAGTACTTGTGCCACTGTACCAGAGACTTGAAAAATTAGCCAAGATACAGCAGGGGAGTGTCAGTGGGGGATTCTGGCTTTGCCTGGAGGCCCCATCTCAGAATCCTGTGCTGCTGTACCTGCAGTAGAGGTACCACAGTGCACCTGATTACCTGGCTAACTTGCTCATTCCTACCCCTTCTGTCGGGTAATCAACCCACTGACACCTGAAAAGACATGAAACATTTCAGACAAAGTGAAGACACGACTTAGAAATTAGCTTTGAATCCTGTTCCCCACATTTTTGCAGATTTCTTGACTTCCTTTACGATAGAACTGCAAATGCAAGACCTACAGGTCAGTGTTTGCAGCCTATTTGGTGCACCCAGTAGGGCAATGGTTTCTCTGAATATTTAGAGCCATACCAAGTCATTTAGCAGGACTGAGTCAGTGTTTGTGAGGAGATTTCTCCAAACCACACAGGCTAAACAGCTGGATGTAAAAAAAAAAAAATGCACACATTGCCACAGGAGTAACAGGGAGAATAAACACAGTACACACAACCAAGAGCAACAGGCACAACAGAAAGCTTGCACAGAAAAAGAGGTTATCCTGTTTTCCAGTATAAAACACTAACAACAAGAAAAGAAAGCAGACGAAACTGAATTAACTCAACTAAATAAACAGCTGGTTTCTGTTCATGTATTTTATTTTTGGGAGACCATTTGCTTGGAACATATGTGACTGAATTTTATAGACAGCACAAGCACGTGCTGCTCTTGGACCTGTGAGCACTTTGTGGTAGCAGATGGATCAGGCTAAGCTCCATCCTTCTGTGCTGACAAGGGAGTGAGGAGGCTGAGGCGTGCAGCCCCCACTCAGAACTCTTCATCACCTCTACGGCGGTTAACTGGAGAAATTTTATTTTCTTCAAGTCGTTGGCATTACAATTCCAACACCCTCTGGAACACCAGCCCTTTTCACGGGACTCCCCAGTTAAGCACAGCCAGTTTTGGCCACCCTCTCCCTGACTCGGCTCACGTAATTAAGGCAGGGCTGCTAATGAGTTTGTTCCACTCACAGGGGGTTTCAGAGATGAGTGTGCACTGGATAGCTCTGAGCCAGGAGCTAAATCCATGACAGAGCAGGGGTGCAGGGTGAGCTGGTTTAATATCGAGATGTCTGCCCTCAAGGCTCGCTGCTGCTTCACGAAGAAGAGCTTTGATAGGAAATGTCAGAAACCATTAAATTACTTAGACTAGGAAAGGTTGAGCATTATATTTCAGGAGCTTAATTTCAAATAAAACCTCACATTAAGGAGGCCTTCCTTATTTGTATTCTGAAGATTAAACTTCTAGAACCGTAGCTGTAAGCAGCAAGTACTTACAGCCTTAAAAGCTTTGTAGCTACAGCTCCAGTCTTTCACATGAACTTAAGGTCTTTTATTGTGCATTCCCGCATTTGTTCTGTGAGGGAGAGTTACCTTTCCAACAAATGGAACGAGGTGATGCTCACACAATGAGAACATGTCTATGTCCTTCACAATTACCATCTCATCATGGTCTTCGTCAAAGATGGCGTCGTTCAGGACGTCTGAAATTAAACAACTGCGTTAAAAAGGAACGCAAGAAGCACGGCAGGCTCTGAGAGCCTGAGAAAGCTCGTAGCGAGGGCAGAGCTCTCTCAGGGCTACAGATTTTAGGGTTAAGGTCTGCGAGGGAAGCAAGGAGTAACATCACGAGCACGTTTTGGTTTGCGTACGGTCCCGCATCTGCCCCCGTGTCAGACTCCCCATGTGCTGCACCAGAAGTCAGCCTGGAGTGTTTTATTCAATTAATAGCTTGAGCACAGGTTAGAACAGGTCTGGTCTTTGCAGAATTACTGACATCTTAAGAGCAATTAAGCCTGCAGCTGACAAAGAGAGCAAGAAGTGGTGCTTTTCCATTGGTGCTTCCACAAGCAAAGCCGAGCCTGAGGTCAGAGCAAAGCTCAGCCATCACAGTGGGTCCTCCACAACTTCAACACCAGCATCACTGTCTCCAAGAAGGCTTTGCATGCAAATAAAATATTCTTATTTCACCCTGTAGCATGCCAGGCAGCAGCTGTTTAGGTACACACAGAAGTCAGAGACACATCTGGGGAGAGATTTGCTGTCCTGATCTGAAACCGGCAGGCATATCCACACTCCAGCCTAATTCTGCACCTCAGAGTTAGCAGAAAATTGAGGTGGAGAAACCCCGCAGAGATAGAAGGGAGAAGAAACAGCTCAGAAAGCAAAGGAACATATAACATGACGCTTGGCTAATCTCAGAGCTCAGCAGAACAGATCCTCAGTTGATTCTCCACTTTCAGCAGTCCCTTGACAAGTCCCCAAACAATCCTGGCACAGGTTACAGCCCATCTGTCTCCACAAAGATTGCAGGCACCAGGACCATGCTCGGAGAGCTTAAAAGCAGAATGGTCCCGAGTCAAGAAACCAGGTCTTCTGAAGAAGAAAAGTTGTATACTAGGAGAAACTTTCAGGAGAGAACCAGCTGTACAGACAGGCTGGTAACGAGCACAAGGAACTCTGCAAACAAGTTCAGCTGGAAGCCACGCTGACTCCTTGGAGTCACTTCCAGGAAAGCAGAGTCCCACACACCACAGCCAGAGCAGGGCACTCAGGGACTGCCCTGCACGCACCGCGGAGCACCTGCAGGGGTGGTGACACAACCCCAGCAGCCGTGTCTGCTCTGCTCGCCTCCGTGCCTTCCCCTGCCACGCACGTCCAGCTAATGGCCACCATCTGCTGTCGATAAGGGATCATCATCACGGAGCATTTTAATTTCCTGCTCGCTATCAGCACTACACAGGTAACCCTGGAAACTGCGCGCGAGACGTTCCGCCTGCGACGCACGTTCTTTCCTGAGAAGGGCTGGCAACCTGCAAGGCAGCCAGGATGAACCCCAGAAGGCTTTGGATCGGGTCAGAGAGCAGGAGCAGGGGGCATGAAAAAGGCCAGGGAACAACTCTGCGAAGGCACACGACTGTGTTCCTCAAATTTCAGGGTCTGGCTTACACCAAGCACTGCTGGCGAGGGTTTTGATTACATGGGCAGCATCATGCAGCTGTGTAATGATGAATTCAGCCAGGAAAAGGGACAACCCGAAACAGAGGATCTGACCAGGATCACGGGAGAGGGAAGGGGAGACAGAGCAGCTGTCTGGGTTCTGAGCTCCCTCCTGCAGCACTCTGCAGCCATGCCATTTCCACAGCAGAAAGGCAAACAGCGGTTGCACAAAACCTGCTGCTGAGGCCAGAGTTATTAAAACAAAATCCAAACAGATCCACGAAGCATCTCCAGAGTGACTGCTGCTGTTATTAGACCCCCAGCTCAGCTCACACCAGCCTTGCCAGGAGCATATCAGAGCCCGATGGCAGATATGGATTTACGTCAGCGCACTCGCAAAGCAGATTGTTCAGAACAGCCAGAAATGGCCAAATTCTCATTAAGAGCCGTGGCAAAGTGTGACACAGAGCAGGGCCAGAGCTACAGCAGAAGGTACTTCACTCATGAAGCCTCATATCCATGTGCATATAGATTCACACACACAATAATTAACGTATAAAATACACATTAGTAGATCCTTACAAACTTTCTCTCACAGCTGTGTTGTATCTCAGAGACAGCTCACCCAAAGAGAAGTTTAAGTGACCTCAGCAGTACCACACAGGCAGCTCCAGGAACAAAAGGCATCCTGCATCCTTCTCTTGGCCAAAGCAATCAAACAGGAACACAAAGGTCACCCACCCTTCCTGCACATCCCCTCTTACGCCACAGCCCAGTCTCAGCAGTGTGGGCAATGCCCCCTCACAGCCAAAGGAGTTTTAGAGGGAAGAAAACAGATCTGCACATAAAGAATGCAGACACAGAGCTGTGGGGTGCTTCACACTTCTTGTTTATAGTGGTCTTGCCCATTTTGCACTGTATATTTATTTAACTTTAGCAGCAAGTTGCAGCCGGGTCACAGACAACGCCAGCAGCTGTGCCTGCAGCAAGATGTGCTGGTTTTGCCAGCACCAGTCACTCCTTGAGAAGAAAGGCCCACAAAGGAAGAAACCAGCTCGGTGTTAGGCCCTCCAAAAACTCCCCCACAAGTGCCAGGTGACACGAGGACACGCAGGGAAAACAAAGTGTGAGGCTGAAGGCCACCACACCTGAGTAAATGGCCATGGTGGTGAGCGGCCATTCACGCCTACTCTGCTCCAGTCCCTCCTGCTCACACTTCACAAGCCTCTCCTCCTGAAAATCAGCATAGCTTTTGAAGCCTGCCCATCCCTATTCCTCCCCCTTAGGAAGCCAAGCCCCGTGTGGACAGGAGCAGAGTGGGCAGAGCATCTTGTCCCAGCTGCTCCTACCCGAGTCCCACCGCAGCAGCTGTTTGAAGCAGTTCCACAGAAGCCTCTTCTCTGGCAGAGACTCAAACACCTTGTGCAGGGAGGCAACACCATTTTATCTATATTTGTCGGGTTTGTGTTTTTTTTTTTTTTAGGGTTTTTTAGAGGTTTTTTTAAATGGTTTTTTTCCAGTTTTTCCACTTGCAGTAGCATCAAACAGGGCCCTGACGAGCTCAGCCTGTACCCTGCAGCACGTGTTACGGGGAATTTAACAGGGCTGAAAGGACAGAAGGGAAAACAGCCTCGGAATAACCAGGCCAGAAGCGAAGCTGGGGATGAATTTTTGCCCCTTTTCCCATTCTTTCACTCTACCTGCTAGGCCACACTGCCTTCTTCACTAGTTTGATTTCATGTTTTGTACAGTCAGGGTGCTCTCTAGATTATTCCAGCTGATTTCTCCTTCAGCTCAAAGTTCAGTTCCTGGTGTAAAAACTTCAGTGGGCTCTTGAAACTGAACAGTCGCCTGTGCTGCAAGTTAACTCCTGAAACAGAGCAGAATTAATTTGCCCTTTATCTTCAAAAAGAGTTGATAAAATGAAAAATCAGAACTGGATGAAGACAGAATGAGAAAGACCTTTCAGGATTTTGCGTCAGAGCTAAGCAAAGATACCTGTTGCTATAGAAACTATTTGCATGGCTTTAATGTGACACGGGAAAGCAAAAGCACCTCTGGGAAGGCAGAGCCCACCCAGAATGGGCTCAGGAGGTGAAGGGGATGAAGGATGGCAGCTCTGCAGCAGCTCCACAGCACTCCAGAGCTGCCCTTTTTACTCTGCCTGGGAGTGAAGCGATGCGGGTTGTTCTCACCAGGAGTTAAAGCACTTCCCCGTGGTGCTAAGCTGCCTCACAGCTCCAATTTAAGTGCAAGTTGCTCAGTGCCAGCGGGATGAAGGCAGCCTCAGGAACTCTCTGACACTGCTGCTTGAGCTCATCCATCCTGGCAGAGACAGGAGGCACAAGGTTCTGCTGACACCCATTTCCCAGGTCCGGGCTGTCCCCGCTGTCCTCTGCTCTCCACGGTGACCCTCACGTGCCACAAGTTGCCACAGGCAGGGCAGGAATGGGCTCAGGCCAAGGCAGGATGGCATCCTATGGGACAAGTCACAGCACAGCAACACCCACCAGTTGGAACAAACTGGTTGAGCACTGGCTGAGCTCGGGCACCCCCAGGAACACAGAGTTACACCCAAAGCAATGGCAGGGACCTTGCATGAACCAGGTCAAGGTTTGGAGGATGCTCCAGAAGAGCAGTGCCATGAGCCAGGGACCAAGGGCTGGCTGGTCTTTAAGGCAGAGCCACGTGGGGAATGCTGGCAGACACTTCTGACTGCCTTTCTCGAGGAGTTCCTCCCCAGCTGAGGACAGATGCAACTGGCAGCAGGAGACACGAGTGAACAGCTGAATGTGTGGCAGGGAAAGCAGCAGACTGCAGGGTCAGGATGAAATCTGGAAGGAAACTGCTGTAGAAACCTCTCAGCTGCGGCTGGGTAAGCAGTAAAATGTAGAGTCAAACCTGACTTTGTTTTTTATTTATTCACGTGATGACACTACAGGCAATGTAGTTAGGGAAAATATTCCAGACAAGCAACAAGAAAGTTATTGCAGCCTTTGAGCATTAAAAAGGCACCAGGAATTTGTTATGCCCACAGAGAACCAGGCTATAAAAACATTAATGTAAAGGGCTTGTACTGCTGCAGAAAGTTAATGACTTCAGGTTGCTGAGAAAGGGGAGGCTCTGGGTATGTCACTGGCTTCAAGACATCTTGAAGAGCTCTAGAAAGAGGCACAGCCTGAGATGCCACATGGCTATTTAAATAGGCAGGAGAGTTCAAAAGTTGCTGAGAAATGAGCACTTGTCAAAACACACCTTCCTAGCAGGAACCAGGAGAAACCTTAGGCACAAAAGAATTTCCAAGTTTCTGGCTACTATTTCAGATTTCATCACCGAAAGGCACCGAAACAGATGCTCAGCTTCAGACAGGAACATTTGCCTCAGAAGCAAAGTTTAATCCCTCAGTTACCAGAAGGGAGGTGAAGCAGACATGTGATTTAAGGGACATTTCATAGAAGCAAAGATAAAGGAAAAGCATTATTGCTGCTCAACTAATTCTGGCCGTGATTTGCACAGATCTGTTTATTGTCCTGTGAGACACCCTCCAGGCTGCAGTGAGACTGGGATCTATTCATAACAGATCAGCTACTGCAGACAAGATGAAGCCAAGATTAGGTTCTAGAAGTTGTCCTCTGCCAGGAGGTTTATTAATATGAGGGAAAGCAGCGTTATGGAGATGCTCATTAAAATGGATCAGGATTTCAATAACCATTTCAATGTCCCATGTCACAGAAGGTGCTCATCCACACTTCTTTCTGAAACTGAAACAAAGGAAAAATCAAAGACAAAACACTTTGGAAGAGCAACGTGAGGGATCAGAAGCCTGTAACAGTTCAGCTCCGAGAGGTTACAACATCTCATAAATTCCTGACAAAACCCCAACCAAGCTTAGCGTTACTTGAGCATTAACAGGCAGGGGAGATGATCCAGGAAAAGTCCCAGTTCCCAGAAGTTTCACTGCATTTAGTGTGTGTTCCAGCACGGTAGGCTTCCCTTATGTGGGGGCAGAGGTTGAAGAAACCCCAAAAAACCCTCACCCTGAACAAGCCTGTATCTCCCACCCTCTGGTTTTACAAGGAACAAGCCATGGCTGGGGCACAACAACGCTGAGGTTCCAGCTGTTAATAGATTACGGTCCTGCATCCGTGCCCTCACGGATGAGCCAGCAGCACCTCGCTTCCAGGAAAACACAGCACCTCCCCAGCTCCTAGCAAAGGGCAGTGCTGCTGATCAAACAGCCTTGTTTGCTTAAGGCACTGTGTGTTTTGACACAGCAGTGCTTAGCACCTCAGCACAGCAAACCGAGCAGGCTGGAAAAATTTATGAGCTTACACCACTGTTGTCCTCTATAAAAATACCAAATCCACACAGACTAGAAGAAAAGAATATTAAGGTTGGATTTTTTCACCCTTCAGCGTAGGAAAAGCATACAAACTAACGAGTGAGGAAGTGACCTAACTAGTTATTTGCTTTGAAATAAAACCTGCCCAGCAGAGTTACTTGGCTTCCAGGCAAATAACATGCAGCCTTTCGAACCACAGAGGTTCAGGAAGCAAAGCTATCCCCTCCCTGTATTTCTGATTTTCATTTTCCTGTTAAAACACGCTGAAAGGACAGCTGAAGCTGCCAACATGCCTGAGAGCTGCCATGCTTACATGAATAAGGGCCGGGAGACTTCCCTGGTAGCAGCTCCCACCACCACCAGCAAGCACAGTTTGGTGAACGTGGGGTTGTGCTTTGAGTGTTCATGGCTGACGAGAACAACTTCCTCCTGCAGATGCAGGCAGCTCGTCCAACCCTGTGCCTGATGCTTCCTGCAGGATTACACAATCCAAACCGCCTCATTTATGATTCACCTTCCAAAGGCAGACTCACTGACACTGTTTCTGTAACTTACCAGTTGCTTGGGTCTGATACCTTCAGCTTCAGTTGCAAGTTAGTGCTGTCTGCAACCTTGTACTTCCATTTATTCACCCATTTGCTGCTTTGCACACACCTGTGCTTTGTGGTGTTTATTATCAGACCCTCAGACAGCACCTCTGAGCACGACATGAAGCCTTTAGTAGAAGGAGGGACAAGGTTTAACCTTTGTGTGGCAGGTAGTTGCCTGAACCAGCTGTCAAAAAAGTTAAAGGCACCTGGCTCTTACAGCCCTGCTGTTAACCTTCACCAGCCAAAGGGGCTATCCTGAAATATAACTTCCACCCAGAAGTAAGAAGCTGATAGATCTGACCCTGGGAAAGAGAACATGTTCTTGGATGCTGGCACAGAAGCACCGTGCGAAATTGGAAGTTGCTTTTTTGGTGACTTTTCTGCTCTGCCATCCTTACCAACATATTGAGAGGCTCCTGTTGCAACAGCTGCCAGTCTACACCGGTGCTCAAGTGTCTACACTGAGCTGTCAGGATTTTTAATCTGGTCCCCAGGTGGATTTTATTTGAAATCACTAGAGGCACTCTTGCTACTCCAACCCAAGTGTGATGACTGGTACTACAGGAGTGAGAACAGCACATTTGAATACCTCCTGTCAATGAAAGAGGTTGAGGCCTTTGGTAAAGCCAGGATTAACAAATGACAATGTGGAATTAACAGAAAGAGCCAGATACAGATATTTAACAAGTAAACCCTGCTAATGGCTCTGACACACAGCACTGAGCAGCTGCAGAACACAGATAGCAGAGACGAATTGGGGGTAAGGCAGGGACAGTCACTCTGCACTGCTGAGAACAAGTGAGGAAAAACACACACAGGAGTAGCTGGAAAGCAGAATCAGCTTCTCTGCTACTCACAAATCTACACAGAGAGACAGAATTTAGATGTTATCTTCCCCACGATACCAGGAAGTTAAGCTGTGGGAAATATAAACATACAAATACTATCAGGTGTCATGGGAGCAAAGTGACAACTCCCAGGACAGGAGATCAAATGACCAGCACATTCAGCCATGCTCCAAGTGTTTTCTGCTCTCAGACACAAGATCATGGAATGGTTTGGGCTGGCAGGGATCCTTAAAGGCCATCTGGTCCAATCCCCTGCAACAACACAGCAAGGGAGACTTAAGCACACCAAACACAGAGCTCTGGCAGTGCTCTGGCAACTTTACACTCTCCAGAAGAAAACAGAGCTGGGGAAGGGTCTGGAGCACCAGGAGCGGCTGAGGGAGCTCAGCTTGGAGAAAAGGAGGCTCAGGTGGGACCTTCTGGCCCTGCACAACTCCCTGACAGGAGGGGGCAGCTGGGGGGGAATCAGGCTCTTCTCCCAGGGAACAGGGACAGGAAAAGAGGAAACACCCTCAAGTTGTGCCAGGGGAGGTTTAAATTGGATATTAGGGAAAATTTCTTCCTGAAAGGGTGGTCAGGCATTGGCACAGGCTACCCAGGGCAAGGGTGGAGTCTTCACCCCTGGAGGGATTTAAAAGCCGTGAGGATGTGGCACTTGGGGACAGGGATCAGTGGTGGCCTTGCCAGTGCTGGGGGAATGGCTGGACTCGATCTTAGAGGGCTTCTCCAACCTAAACAATTCCATAATTTGGGTGTTTATCTGTCACACCTTTCTTTGTGTTCCTTTGTGGAAAATGAAAACTCCATCAGAAATTGTTTTTCTCCTGCCTCCCCAGGGCAGACGCTGCAGCAGACAAGGTCACAGGGCTGATTTTAAAGCCTGTCCCTGTTCTGACATTCACTACCCTGGTTCACCTGTGTCACTCCTTCCTGGCTGTGCCCTCTGGCAGCACCTCCGCACCCTGACAGGGTCTGGGAGCTCAGCAGGGACCCGTCACAACACACTTTGCCTCTGGCCGTGTGGTTGTACAACCACCACGGAGCTTTCGCCCGAGGAACCTCTCTCGGGAAGATGGAACTTGCAGCTATTGTGACAGCCCCTTATCTTCTGCCTGTTGCAGGGATGAAATGGAAACACTCCTCACAACACACCCTGCAAATCACTGCTTCAACCTCTGCCTATCCAGACAGCTCCACATGAGGAGCTGAATAAGCTGCAAAAAAAGCCTGAGAAAACAAGAGGTCAGGGCTGCTTTTTGTTGGGGTTTTTGGGGAGGGTTTGGGGTTGTTTTGTTCATTTTCTCTTTCACAAGCCACTTGCTGGTCCAGTTCACAGCCAGGCCAGGCAGAGAGCTGGATTAGTGCAACCAAGGGAACAGCACACCAGGATGCTGCAGCAGAGACAGCAGCAGTCCCAAAGCTACTCTTGTGCCCAAATATTCTGTAGTTGTTGGCTCTAGGGTTCATGGGGTATTTAAAACTCTCTAAGAAGAATTTACTCATATTGACTCTCCTAACAAGCTCCTTATCCACTACCTGTTTTGCTATCTGCTGTGGGCTTGTCCTTTGGCTACAGCTCTTCCTTCTGTTTGGCTGGGAAGAGTGAGAAAAGTGGAAGCTGAGCATCCTGCAAGAAGAGGTGAGTAGCTGGAAAGTAAATGGATTTCCCGCCTGACACATGAAGGATTGTTAGTGTCACAGCTTCACATAGGTTTCCTAAAAAGAAAAAGGCACTCCAGGAGTAGAGCACCCAGCAGTGAGATTTTCTACCCTTGGATGTAATAGAGCTCTCTCCCAGGTATGGATAATCAGAGGAGGGGAGTACCCAGAACTACTCTGCTTAATTAAATGAATGTGAGAGATTAGAAAGCCATCGAGATCTCAGAGAACCCACCTTGGAGCAGAAAAAAGTTTTTAAAATTACTTCAGGTAACGTGTGCACACAAAACTGGCAGCAAGACAAGAGAGGACTTAAGAAGGGCAGCAGCCTCGTTCAGCACAGAAATTCATGCTGAAGTTATCACAAAAAAAATTCCTTCTGCTGGAGCCCGACAGGATGACTGAGAGACCTCCTGTGCTTTACAGCACTAAAATGAGGAAAGTTAATCCCAGTAAACAAGGGATGATACCGTGAAACCCTGATGAAACCTCACCTCAAACACACCATGCAGCAGGACTAAGAGGGGAACAAGGATGGCCGCTGCAGCCCAGAGCCTATTTCCAGATGTGAACCCAAACACCTGGGTTGATCTTAAAGGCAAAACAACTTCCAAGGCAGAAATGCTGTTCCTGGGGGGAGATGGGACACAATATTGGCACAGGAGTTTCAGCTGGCCATGAGTAAGTTAATGCTGGAAGTTACAGTAATCTGATTTCAAAAGAGCCAACAGCTGAGAAATGAAAAAGAAACTAAACACAAGAACCAGCCTTTAAGCTGAAGCACAGTGCACTTAGAAAAGGACTCTGATGTGCCAGCAGGAGCTCCCCGATGCCATCCATCAGCACGGCTCAGCCTTTGCATTCAGCTGCAACACCCCGATGCAGCTCGGGGGCAGGCTCAAAGCACCAGTGCTGTATTCCAGAGAGCAGAGCAGGAGCAGCTCCTTCCTCAGCCACACTCAGAGATCCTTGCTGACACTATTTGCATCCCTTACTAACAGGAACTTGCCTTTTACTGTAAGAAGGAGCAGAAAGGGGAATTCCCAAGCTCTCCAGGTTCTCTTTTACTGTTGTACTGGGTACAGTCCTTAGTCAAGAGGCTGAGAAGAGGAAAAGTGATGTAAAAAATAAACTTTCAAGCAGTATTTAGCCTGCATTGGAGCCACGAGTTGTTGGTGAGAACATATCCCACCGAGTTCCTCTCCTCACGCCCTCATCCAGCAAGCAGAGACACTCAGCTGGGGCAGGGATTCACCTGGGGTTCCTCTCCACACCTGCATTTGCTGCTGGGACCCTGAGGTGGGGAAGGGATCTCCCTGTCCTCTCCTTTCTCCTTACCTCTCTTCCTTAAGTTTCATTCCCACCTTTGAAAAACCTCACTTGATTAAAGTATCAGCAGAACAGGACTTTTCCCGAGAAAATTCAACCCCCTTCTTTCTGCTAATCGAAACAAACATTCCCACCCTGTCTGAACACAGCCTCCCTCGGCCGGGGAGGGAGGAAGGAGGGGACCCACAAGTTCCTATGCCAGGGCTTGAAAAGTTTCCATCAGAAGAGAGAAAGCAAAAGCACTTGCTCTGCTCACCCACACCAGAGGTTTGCGACAGAATGGAAAGTTCACCCGCACGGAGTTTAATAAAAAAACCCCGAGATATCTGGGGAGGGAGGGGACAGCGAGACATACAGGTGATGACAAGGGAGCATCGGATGGGTGATGCGGTGACAGGGCAACGACGTTTTAAGAAATTTATTTTAAGGACTAAAGCAGCCCCTCGGCCGGTACCCAAGCAGGACGCTCCATCCCCGCAGCCCTCCCGCCGTCCCGCTCCGGGAGCGCTCCCTACCCGCGATGGTCTCCTGGTAGCCCTTGGTGAAGAACTGCATGGCAGTGGCCGCCCTCCAGGGCGTCTTGAGCAGCCCCTGCCGCTGCGGGTCCTCGCCCAGCGCCCGCAGGATGGAGGTGTAGGCGGCGGCCAGGCTGGGCAGGCTCAGCTCGTTGTCCTCCTCGCTGCGGGGCCGCTCTCCCCGCCACCCGTCCCCGCCGCTGCCGGTGCCGGTGCCCGGGGGGACGCGCGGCTTCTCCGCG
>VXAZ01002400.1:146820-181154 GCA_013399875.1 Gymnorhina tibicen
CCGGGGGGGACCGGGATAGGGGTACGGGGGGAATCCCTCGGGCTGAGAGCCGGGATGGGGGTACCGGGAGATCCGAGGGGATCCCCGGGCTGAGGTGTGCGCTGGAGGTGCGGGGGGTACCCCGGTCTGGGGGCACGGGGGGATCCGAGGGGATCCCCAGGGCTGAGACCCGGGCAGGGAGCGGAGGGGGGTCCCTGGGCTGAGACGTGGGCCGGGGGGTGCGGGCGGATCCCGGGGTCTCTGGAACTGAGGATGCGGCATATCTCCAGATTGAGACTCAGGCTGGGGGCATGGGGGGATGCTCGGGTCTCGGGGTCCAGGGGGATCTCTAGGCTGAGGCATGGGCAGGGGCTATGGGGGTCCTGGAGATCTCCAGGATCCTCTCGGATGAGGTGTGCGAGCATGGGGGGATGCCCTAGGCTGGGGCTACAGGAGGATCCGGAGGGGACCCTGGGCTGAGACTCGGGCTGGGGGTCCGGAGGGTCCAGGAGGGAATCCCACAGACTGAGGTGTGCGGGGGGTATGGAGGGATCACTGGGGCTGAGGGTATGGGGCACCCCCCGGGCTGAGAGTGTGGGGGGGATCCCTGGGCTGAGATGTGTGATGGGGGTACAGGGGACCCCCAGGCTGGGGCTACAGTGGGAATCCCTGGGCTGAGGCATGGGAGAAGGGTACAGGGAGATCCCTCAAGCTGGGGGTATTGGGGTTCTCCAGGCTGAGGGGTGGGCTGGGGTTATGGGAGGGATTCCCTGGGCTGAGGCACGAGCTGGGGATTCAGCCCCAAGTTGCTGTAGGGTGCCCCCTTCCATCACCCCAATATGGGGGAGGGCTGTGGGGAGCCCAGGGTGGGCAGCAAGGGGATAGGGATGGATGGGGCAGGTCCTGCTGGGATGCACATTCATGCCCTGCACGGCAGCTCCCAGCATCATTCTCCATTTTCTCCCCATCCCCTCAAACTCCTAGAGCTGGTCCCTTTCCCACCAGCGTGATGTTGGCACATCCCACCCTGTCGCTCCCTGGCACTGCTGGAATGCCACCATCGCCATTCTGAGGTGCTGTAGGCCACTGGGCTTGGGATGCAGTCACCAGAACGATCCCAGAAGTTGACTGACCCTCCTTTGTGACCATTCCCACCACCTCATCCCAGCTGGGTTTCCATCCCCTCAGACCCTTGATCTCTGCAGAGACCTTCCTGCTGCAGGGCTGGTGTGTCCCAGGGTTTTCGTATTCCCACCCATGGTTCTGGAAATGTGCTAACTCTGATGACCAAGACCAAGTATTTTGGGAATCCGTGGGGATCTCATTGGCATGTCATCCCGAAAGATGGCTTGAGCATCCTGCATCCTCCTGGGCACTTCTGGGGCAAACCCAGCAGACAGAGCACAGCGTGCGTTCAAGTGTTGGTGAACAAATAAATGCTGGGGCAGATTTTTGGAACACTGGTCCCCTCCAGCTGGAGCTGTTCTGGGATTTTATGAGCTGGAAACTGAGTCTAAAGGCTCAGCTGAGCGTATGGTGAATGCTCCATCACCCAAGCACGAGCAGGGGGACTCATATTTTCTGGATTGCAATCAAATAAATGGCCAAGACCTAAAGGAGCCAAAACCCTTCTTTTCACACCATCGGCCCTTAAGGCAGCAGGGACAAATTGTCCCCCTCTTGTGCCTAGGAAATGGTAAATTACTGGGGAGATAAGGAGGGGAAGGAGCTGTCAGAGGGAGGGGTGTGGAGTGTGACTCACTGGCTTTCCTCCATCTCCTCCTGACACAAGAGCTGCATTTAACTAAGACAAGCAAGAGAAAAAAAAAAAAAAAAAGAAGAAAAAAGAAAAAAATGCCCCAGCAGCTGTAACATGCTCCACATCTCCACATTTATCATTTGGTTTCTGATCACAGGTTTTACCAGAAGAGTCAGGATGACTCAGGTGAAATCCAGGGGCCTGCAGCCAGCCAGGCTTTACTCCATTTCATTGCCCCGGGCTCCGATTGGGAACAGGAACTGCTGTACCAGAGGATTTGGAGCCCTGAACTGCATCCCTGCTGCTCCCCAGACACCCAGCTCATTTCCCAGTCCTTTGTGGATGTCCAAATCCTCTGTCTGAACCAGACAAGTTCCCTCACTAAAACCATCCCTGGGCCTCGGCAGAAGGCTTGTGCTTCCCTTTGGATCCCGGCCGAGCAGACACGGTTCAGAGGGCTGGGTAACGTTCCTGAGGAGCTTCAAACCACTGAGACCTAATCATCCAGACAGAAAAGGGGTTAGCAAAGGGCATCTAAGCATCTTGGCACTCCCTAGTCTTTGCTTTCTTTGTTTCCTTGGAAAAGAAGATAAGCTCCCTTCGGAGTCAACCCCGACTTTGTAACAGCCTGAGCTCAGCTGCTGTGGGAGCTGGTTGTAATTTTTCTCTTATTTATGGGGCGAGAAAGGCAGTTTCCAGCTTATTTGCCAGTGTGATCACTGCCTGGCTGTGCAGAAAACCACTTTTTCTGGCGATGTTTGAGCAGAGGTTGCACACGCAGGAGCTGATGCCAGCAGTTCTGCTGCCAACAAGGAATTTGTAGGTTCAGGTAACTGGGATTTGTGCCAGGATTGGAAGGACACAGCCCAATTTCCAGCCACAGTGGTGTCCTCTCCCTCTGAAACACAACCCTACATCAGCTGGGTAAGAAGAAGCACTAAGACTTGGCCTTTTGGGTTTTTGGAGTATCTTACGATGAGATTTTATTGATAGTTCCCTGTTATTTACACCCCATGTTCTCATTAAGCCTTCTCAAATAAATTTTTCTTTGCTATTTCTGAATATATACCAAAAAAAGTGAAATGCAGGCTATCAACCAGAAGAATTAATGAATATTTAAGGTTGGAAATGACCTCTAAGATTATCAAGTCCAACCATTAACCCAGCACTGCCAAGGCCACCACTGACCCCTGTCCCCACGTGCCACATCCACATGATTTTTGAACATTTCCAGGGATGGCAATCCCACCACTTCCATGGGCAGCCTGTTCCAATGCCTGACCACCTTTCCAGTGAAGAAATTTTCCCTTATACCCAATCTAAACCTTCCATGGTGCAACTTCAGGCTGTTTCCTCTTGTCCTGTCCCTGTTCCCTGGGAGCAGTGCCCTGTTTTTCTCCCCTCAGCTTGCTCAGAGCTTCGAGGTTATTTTCTCTGTTTAAAGAGAAGAAATTCTTCAAGAGCAACAAAACAGGGAGTGCAAAAAAATCCTGAGACCGTAACTTGAATTATTTTGGAATGTAGAATAAGGTCTAGAGGAGTGAAAGCCCTGTGCACCCACTGAAGGGTACTGGGGGTCCCTGAGAGAGCCTAGGGAGGCTGCTGGGGGCCAAGGTCCACAGGAAAGCCCTTTAGAGGCCTCTCTTGTCTTTGAAAGTGGGGAAAATATCCAACAGGGACAGGATGGAGCAGGTCTGTGTTCAGGCTCCAGCTCCTTGACCTGCTTTAGTCTGTCGAGCATCCTTGTGGCTTTGGTGGCATCGAGTGGGACCCAGCTGGGAAGGGCTAGAGCATCATTCCCTGTGTGCCAAAGGTGCTTCTCAGGGTTGGAAGAACCCTGAGTTGGTTGGAGTCCCCAAAAGAAACCTCTCCATGCCAAAGCTAAAGGTGAAATACCCTGGGCAGTCCTCACTGGGGCTGATGAAGTCATCCAAAAGGTGTTTCAAAGGGAATTTCTGCACCAACAGCTGCCAAAAAGCTGTCAAAATAAACAGAAATCATGCACAGGAGACACCTGTTTTTCCCCTGCTGACTACAAAACGGGATAATTTAGGACTGGGCTCAGAGCTTAAAGGTAGAGATGATGAATTCCACTCTCAAAGCACCTGCGCCGACCCAGCGCATCTTTAACAGCTCAAGGAGCCAGAGAGCAAAGCAGATCAATCCTGCTGTTAACAGCAAGCCAGGACGTGGCCCCAGCGTGATCCTGGAATAATAGCTGAGCCCACAGAGGCGATGGATGGTGACATCCCAGCCTCCGGACATCCTTCCTATGCTCTGGAAACACAGCCCGAGGTTTATCAGCCCCTGGAATCAGAGTGCGTCAGTTGAAACAGTGAATCACGAGCAGTTTAATTCTATTACCCAGAATAACGAGCAAAATTGATTACAGGCTCCTAAAATACGAATCTCTTACAGGAGGATTTGCTGCTCCATGAGGGCAGAGGATCCCCAGGGTGTGAGGGGTTTTCTGCGGATGGGATCTGCGCTTCCTCGGTGGGGTCTCACATTTCAGGGATGAGACTGGAGGTGGAGGCAGCAGTTTTGCCCTGCCCCAGCTTTCCTTTCCTGCCCTCGCAGAGCGAGGACACAGGATCTCATGCCAAAGGGGCCTTTCCCCGCCAAAATTTGGAAAACTTCAGAGGGATTGGCCCAGGTAGGCTGTAGTACGTGATTTCATGTTCATGAATGTGAAACCAGGCGTGTAACACAAGTCTCCAGGTTCATATGGACCTGTTCCCAACAGAAGTTCCCTGACATCAGCCAGGACGATCTTTAGGTCCCTCCATTCCATTCCATTTGATCCCATTCCACAGCCAAGTGTGGCTTTGGACTCACAGCCCAGGTAGATGGGAACAGCAGCCGTGTCCCTGCATCGCTCCCCTCAATTGCTCCTCACTGTTATTACCCCGAGATGTCGATAATGTGATTTGGAGACCAGACTGTTCCCTGGCAACACATGGCTTGAAACTATTCCTGCAAATTTTCCCTGCCATTCGTGTCCAATTGAGTCAGGATCAAGTGGCTCTTTTCACAGCCTGGGTCGGTATTTGTGTTTTGCCTGCCTTTAAGTAAATTATTTACTATTAAATTTGTTTGGCAGCATTCAGCTGAGCGTGTTTAGTGCATCAGCCAGGCAGAGGGAGAAGCCAGATCTGCTGTTCTCTGTTAAAGAACTCCGTGAGACACCCAACTTCCTCACAGGCAGCTCTCACAGCTCATCTCCTCCCTGGATTATCCTGCCAGGACCACCAGGTCACTCCATGCCCAGCGCAGTTACGTTCTTTGGAAGAAAGCTGAGGTGCATCTCACAGCCAGAAGACCTTTAGGAGGGGAAATCTTGTCCAAATACAGGCTCTCCCTTGCCCAGATCCACCCCAAGAATCCAAGAGTGATGGATCCATCCTGACTCTCCCATTCCACAGAATCACTTGGCTTGGAAAAGGCCTCTGAGGTCACCAAGTCCAAACATCAAACCCGATCGCTGGGATTTGTAGCACAGCCGAAGGAAAAACATCAGGCAGGTTCCTTGTTCCAAGTTTCCAAGTTCCTGGTTTTCCAGCAGAAAGGTGGCAAATTCAGGACAAGCAAGCATTTCTGAAGACTTCAGTGAAATTCTATTGAATTATTCAGCAACGTTCTTTAAAAAAAAGAGATTGAAAACGAACAAAAACAGAAAAAAAATATCAAAACCAGATAGTAGAGATTTAACTGTTTTCACTTGAAAATCCATTTCACATTTTCTGCTTCTTGGTCTGGCATTTCATTTCCACTTGAATTAGGATTTATACTTCTCCCTGTCCTGCCAGTGCTGTTGCTGGATGAGCGCTCCCCGTTCCCAGCCGGCTCAGCACAGCTCCCTGGAAGGCTCCAGGTGACGGAGGATGTATTTGTAGCCCTGCCTGGAGCTGTGTAATAGAGCAAAACCCATCTTTGATGATAGAAATGTAACAGCTGCCTCATGGGAGATGATCCTCCCTGCACTAAAGCAGCCAGAATATTCACGGCCATGGTCTCAAGAGCCCGTTTGGGGTTTATTTTGTGGCCATGGACAGCAATCACCAGGGAACAAGTCCTGGGAGGAGCAGCTGAGGGAGGGTCAGCTGAGGGGGGGCTCAGCCTGGAGAAAAGGAGGCTCAGGAGGGACCTTCTGGCTCTGCACAACTCCCTCACAGGAGGGGGCAGCCGGGGACGGGGGGAGGGCTGGCTCTGCTCCCAGGGGACAACGGACAGGATGAGAGGAACAGCCTTAAGTTGTACCAGGGGAGGTTTAGATTGGATATTGGGAAAAAGTTCTTCACTGGAAGGGTGGTCAGGCATTGGCACAGCTGCTCAGGGCAGTGGTGGAGTCACCATCCCTGGAGGGATTTTAAAACCGTGTGGAAGTGGCACCTGGGGACATGGGTCAGTGGTGGCCTTGGCAGTGCTGGGGGAATGGTTGGACTCGATGGCCTTGGAGGTCTTTTCCAACCTTAAAAATTCCATGGATCTACCCACAGGCACGCAGCTCTGATGCAGATTTTCAAATCTGGTGTTGGAAACAGCTTTGCCAGCTCTAACCTGCCGTGAGATCCAGACTGTGACCCCAAGGCTGTGGACATCGGGTCTGATGAAACCCACAAATGCTGCACTGCAAAAACTGCTATGCACAGAGAAAAACCACATGGAAATCAGGGACCTGCAGGATAGTGCCCAATATCCCCAGTGCTTTCCATGAAATCACCCCCTAATTCCAGGAGCCTCCTTCTAAGCCGACCTTTGGCGTGTTTGTTTAGAAGAGCTACACGATTGCAAACATCCACCTCCCAGAAAACTCCCAGGGGAGTTGACTTTGGCTGTTTCCTCCCTCCACTGGGAGCCAAAAGGACTTTGGATGCTCTGTACCAGTTGTTTGCAGCAGTGGATGCCTCCCCAGCTCCAGGGGAAGGTTTCCCTGCCCACTTCCAACATTAGGCCTGTAGAAAGGGCTCTGGCCAGGCAGCTCAAACGTGGATTTTGGATGTGGATGACAAGAAGTAGCTGGAACATCTGCCAGCACCACACTTGAGATGCTCAAGTCACCCTCAGAACAGCCTAGTCCAGGAGAAAGAAAACATTTCAATTCACCAAGCCCAGTAATATTTCATCAGGATGTTTTCCCCACCGCTGCAATCCCATTTTTCCCCAATACACCCAAACAGGCTTTACTGCCTGAAAATTAATCCCAGTCTCTGATACAATAATTTCTTCCCAAAGAATGCAGAAAAATCCCTGTCATATGCTGCTTCTCTCCTGAGTTTCCTGCATTATGTCAGTGCAAAAAATTATTTATGTTACATATTACTTGCTGTCCACTATCAGCTTCAACAAATGAAATGTGAAGTAACAGATAAGAACTGTGGATGACAGGAGTACTGAAGCTGTCAGGCCTTCAGGATTTTCTCTGTTTGTATTTCCCATCCCTGATTGACATCATGACCCTCTTTTGTTTTCTCCAGAATGACCCACAGCCATTGCTAAAATAGTCTAATAAAACTCTTCTTATGCTAAAATTTAATGGCTTTTACTGAAATCTCGGTCTTCAATCTACAGATTTCAATGTCTAAAGTGTGTTTTTAATAGAAAGTCACTTGCCTTTTATAGAACCAAAGAATTTCTAAAGTTGTAAAAGATCTTTAAGATCATCGAGTCCAACTGATGTATTTTGAGTAGTAATCACGGTGATTTGGGAAGGGACCTTAAAGCTCACCCAGTTCCACCCCTGCCGTGGCAGGGACACTTTCCCCTGTCCCAGGCTGCTCCAAGCCCTGTCCAACCTGGCCTTGGACACTTCCAGGGATCCAGGGGCAGCCACAGCTTCTCTGGGAAACCTGTGCCAGTATGAAGAGGAATGAAAAAAGAAAACAATGAAAGGATGTGCAAACACGGAAAAAAAGAATTTGAGAACTCCTCAGTCTCAGCTGTTACGCTAAAAATGTACATTATTGTAACTGATCTTAGAAAACATTTCAAAATTTGTGTTTGCTTCAAATACATTGATTAGACAGAGTGCCCTGTCTCCAGAGCAGGGTAAAACCAACTGACTGCCTTGGGGCTGGTAGGCAGAAATCTGTTTACTTTTTAATTACAACTGCAAAGGAGACTCCACCACCTTAAACAAAGAAACAACCACATTTTATTTAAAGAAACCAACATTACAGAAACAAAAATTAGAAACATTACGAGTTCTGAGTGCTTCCTGGACCCTGCTGAGGCACGGATTGGGAAAGCACCTTTGCAGTCTGGAATGGTTTGGCTTTGCACACCTGACCTTCTTAACTCAGCTTCTGCTCTGGTTTTCCATCCCTGCCCATATCAGGCTCTGCCACTGCCACAGATGTTGAAAATGCACCTTAACACGTTGCTGGTATTCACCTTTCACACCCCTTTTCCTTGTCTCTTACTCTCACAGGCAGTAGGAATGGTAGTGAAGCCATTATTTTGCCTCTCTAAAACCACAGGGCGGATTTTGGATGTAGCTCACCCTCCCCAGAAGGATTAACCTGCACTTAGCACCCAATATCACCAGCACCAAGGCACGAAGGCTGTACCACAGCTGCACAGCACTGCTCAGGGCTGTGCTGCCAGGGAACAGGCCCATGAGCAGTAACTTGTAAGAGATCGTGAGAGGGGATTCAACATTTCTCTCAAAAATGGATAATAAAACACTTTCTAACAGACTATTTGGAGCCAGGCACTCTTCTTGCCAGTGCTCTTCGAGCATGGCAGCCAATTCCTCAACACAGAGGAATTTCTTCCATGAACGCTTTCAGAACACAGACACTGAGAAGGCACCACTTCATTTAGCTCTGCTTGAAGGCAAAAGCTGACAATCTGTTGTTTGCGGGTTGATCTAAAGGCTTGGATTTTTTGGATACATTTGTGTCCTCGGATTTCTGCTCCTGGTTCTTTTTCACTTCATCTTCCTCGGCTGCGGGGCGTTTCCGCTTTTTGTCTTCTGCCGAGTCATTGACTCTTCCTCCTCTGGCTTTCTCAGTCCACACCTTTGAAGGAGAACAGAACGCTACAGATCAGGCCACAAAACTCACCACTTCATTTTATACAACTTCTTACTCTGATTTTAAGGTACTGAAATAATTCCTGTGAAGAACTAATAAGGATTAAGTAAGGAACTATTTCCTCACTTTCCTTTCTTTCCAACAACATCCTCCTTCAAAACTGGACTTCCTTTGAAACTGTATATGAAATTGAAGATCTTAATTGTCTTTCTGGAGAAAAGAGAAACCCAAAAGGCCCAACAAGTTAAATTGGAACAAATTAAAGCCCCAGTGAATTAAGCCTAGCTGTGTGACTTTAAACTCGTTCCTCTCTCTCTTTTGTTATTTGTTCATTGATTACGTTCCTCTCAAAAGCCTCACTTCGGAAAAGCTGCTTTCTGATATTGCTTATAATTCAGTTTATATTTTAATAAATTATATGTCATAGATCATGGCAGGATTCAAAATTGAAATCCATAAAGATGGACAAGAGTGGAATGTAAAGGAAAAAACTCCTAACTGAAAATAACCCAGGGATTCACTGGAGGGAAAAAATTAGCAAAACCCCAGAATCAGAGAATCTTTTCTTACCATCCTTTCCTCTGATGTCAGCATTCTAAATCGACTCATGCCTTCTTTTATTACTTCTGCTTCATTCAGATCAGGATTATCTGTCAAAATGTTTGCTCTGTTCTCTTCTAGCCACATCTGGAAACCTGTCTTTGGTCTAAAGCAAGCACACAAAAATTGTCTGGTTAAGAAGATTATAGAAAAACCACATCCTCCCAAAGCAACATTTCTGAACAGCACCTAACTGGGCTTTTTTGTTCTCAGAAGACAAGACCTCTCGAGCCAGCAGGATGCTCAGAGAACATGCTGACAAGACTAAGTCAAGCATTTTTATCAAATCTGTGATATCTATATGGAGATTAACACCCCAGTTTCAGAATGACAAAGCATAATGGTTCTCTTCCTTCCTGACAGGGCCCCATCAACCTGAAAATAGAGCACATTCATTAGCAGGGCTCAGCTCATCCCTCTCACAGCTCTCCTTGCCACTTGTTGGAGAACATCATCTGTAAAGGTTAATGAAAAGAATGCCAGTCCAAATGAGTAATGATTACCCTCATCTTCCTCAGTTAAATGGAGCCTAAATGAAACATGATTATAATAATGCAGGTTTCATGAAGATTGGGATTGTTAGGAAATACATCTGCTTCCCAGGAACAAGACAGATTAGAGCCTTAGCTAGGAAGAGATGAGCTCCTCAGGTGACTCGAGTTTTTGTTGACCTTCCCTTTTAAAAAACCCACCAAAATAAAGCTTTTACTCTTTCACATAAGACCCTTAGCTTTGAGACTTTAAGATTTTCTAGAGATGTTTAAATTTTCAGTATTTCCTATACTTGGAACTGACCCAGCAGCATGGTTTCATTTATCAAAGGTATCAAGTAGTATCAAGGCAAAAACCATTGCTTAGAGCCCCAAAATTACATTTTGAATTGCCCATTTATTACTCACTCTCACATTTCTGAAGTGGGTTCACAAATGTGACAACTTGTGAGCTAAACTTGAACCTTCATGTTGTATTTCTTTGGCCAGTCCAACATCTTCAGAAATAAACTGTTTTGGACTTGCATTTCTATCAAAACTGGAATATGGCACTGAGATGCAAGTGTCTCTCACCTTCTGTTTTCAGTGTTTTCCTGTGCAGTGACTTTGGCTTCTTGGGACTCATTTCCTGCTTTTTCTTCCCTTTCTTCCACTGTTTTTTCACCAGGATTAGTTGTAGGTGTGCGAGGCTGGAAGAAGGAGGCTGCTGAAGCCTACAGAAATGGAGAATAAGAAAGAAAAAGGTGAAAACACCTCACTCTCAGACAACATGTACCATGTACAGCCTAACAAACCCCCAGCCTCTCCTAAAGACATAATAATCACTTGCATTAATAGAGCTTCTAATCCATCCAATTTCAGCACAGCAGTGTTTACACAGTTTAAAATAAAAGCACAAGGCTCAGTACAGAAAGTAATTTCTACAATTGATTTTTTTTCTGCTGTTTCATGTGCTTTCATAGTTTTTGCACTGTGCTTAAATGAATTCTGCCGTCTAAACTGCCTTACTCACAGGGTTTCATACTTGATAAAAGCTGGTAAAATTCAATTTTTTTGTTCTTTCCTCACTGGAATGATGCAAGAAAGACTACAAACATTACCTGCTTGGTCTTGGGTTTGGGAGTCAGAGGCTTTATAACCGGAGGGTTCTGCTTGTTTCCAGCTCGGCTGCCAGACAAAGATGTTTTCTTTGAGTATTTGGTCATATTGTCTAAAACATTTGCTGAGGGGACCACTGGCTCCTTTTTGCTGGATGACACCTAGCAAAACAAATAAATAGGTGTTTTATTTATTTTCTATCATGTTCCCCTCCAAGGCATCTGTTATATTGGAAACTTCAGACAGAATCTGTTGTGATTTTCAGAGCATCACAACCGACCCAGCTGCAAAACTCTTACCTTAAATGGATTCACTCGTCCTCGGCTCCTGGATGCAACCACAGCTATGTCGGAGGAGAGAAAAAAGAAGGTAAAAATGTGTGCACTCACACATATATCTAAATCTTTGAAGCAACGTGCACATTTTAGGTGAGTAGAAAGACACTTTAATAACCTGTGAAGGTTATGCTGTACGTGCTCAGCTATTCTTAGTTACCAGAAATGCCACACAGGACCAACAGCTTAAAATACAAACCCAGAGGAAAACCCAGTACTTCCTCCACTCCCAAATCCGTTTCCACTCCTATTATTCTTGCTCAAGGGTTGGCAGGTTGCTGGAGGTCACATTCTGCCCCTGCCTGCCCACACTCACAGTTCTCCATCAGGATTACTCACTCTGCCTTGCAAGTAATAAATGTGCCTGTGATTAGTGAAACAAATCCACTGACCACTGTTCTCATTTTTCCCTTGTCCCAAAGAATGCCTTCATGGCATAGCCAGGCAGGCACTGATTCAGCATTTGGCACAGCTAAGGCAATCAGAGCAGTGTTATAGAACATCATTAGGTAACGAAGACAGGAATATGGAACCTCTTAAGAACGTGAGAACAACAAGCAGTGTGACCAGGCCAGGCTGGACGGGGCTTGGAGCAGCCTGGTTTAGTGGAAGATGTCCCTGCCCATGGCTGGGGGTGGAATGAGAGGAGCTTTAAGGTCTCTTCCAATCCAAGCCATCCCATGATTCTGTGAATTCACCATTTGACAACACTGTTATGCACTAAATTTAAGTAGTAATGGGAGAACAGAGGATAAAAACCAGGAGCAGATATTGTGAAGAATGACAAAAGTGTCATCCTTTTATCCCAGAATAAACGATTTACTCACCAGACTTTGGAGTAGTCACCTCTGCTGAAGTGACACATTTAGAGACAGGATTTGGCTCTTCTGAAAAAAGAAAGGAGTATATATTTAAGCGTAATAAAATATTGTAGCATAAATTCTTTAAAAAAAACCAAACCAAACCAAACCAAACCAAACAGACAAGTAAGGAAGGATGGGGCTTGGAGCAACCTGGTCTAGTGGAAGGTGTCCCTGCCCATGGCAGTGGGGCTGGAACTGGATGATCTTTAAGGTCCCTTCCAACCCAAACCATTCCATGATTCCATGATTCCAGTAAAATTATCTATATTTTAAAGCATGACTTTTCATTTTCCAACAGTACAAACACTTTTACAAAACTGTCTGTCACTTCTACCTAGATTTAGAGTTGTAACTTTATTTCTTAAACCTTTAAGTTTATTCCTTGAAGTATGCCCAGCAAACTACACATCTATCAACCCAACTCCTGCAAGATTGGAGCTGAAACCAAAGTAAGTGATTAGAAGGTGACCCAGTCCTTTAGGAATAAAATTAGGCAACAGGAAAACGTCCCCCAGGGCCCCTCTAATGCCCACTGAGTACAATGCACACACAGCTGTGACACAGCAGATGACACACAGCAAACTTGTTTCTCTGCAGTGGCTGCAGGCACAGGCTGGAATATGGAGCCACTTAATTCCTTATTAAGCCTGCAAAAGTTATCTGGATAACTTCCAGTCTATTCACAGAATACATTTTTCTTACTCTCTTTATGCACTTCTGGGGTTTCTTCTGCTTCCTCACAGGCTTCAGTTTCTTCAGCATCTTCCACTTCTTGGTCCTGCTGAACATTCCTGCCTGGCAGCCGACCCCACTCCGTGGCAGAGCTGCTGTAGCTGAAAGGAAGGAATTCAGCAGAAAAGAAGTGGTCACCAAATTCAGAAGGAAAACTGAAACAACAGACAGCAAGCTTACTTACCTAACTTAGGCAATAAGAACAGTAACACTTGGCATTTATGTGCATTATCCCTTGATTAAACTGTCATGATTAAAGATTCATTAACCACTCCGTAACTTTATTGCCAGAACACCTTGCAACAAATATAAATGGAAATATTAAAGATCTTCTGTAATCTCCATGTAAACACATATACCTCCACTATCCTCAGATTACTTTTCTGCATCCGTGAATATACACACAGGTGGTAACATGGATATATAATTTCATACTGAAGGCATCGAGTTTTAACATTTAATCTGATTATTCTCTGAAATCTCAGTATAGTAGGATGTACAATTCTTGCATTTTTCTCCTAAGATTTACCAAAATCTGTATAATATACATAAACAAAAGGCTCATTTCTTTCAACCAAAACAGTCAGTATTAGATTACTCTGGCACTAAGAACAACAGAGTGGCTTGTGATGGATTTTAACCCTCAGAGTGGTTGAAGTTGCAGACCTGGGATTACAGCTTCCACACATGATCCAGAAGAACAAGCCAGAGCATTTAGAAATGAGTTTTGACTGTGCAATTTCACACAGAAGAATAAAGGGGAAAGACTACAGATAAGTTCAGGGACTTATCACTTCCTCTTGCTTAAATAAGTCCCAAACTTCATACATAAAATTGCTATAGGAAGACATTGCTTCCAACAATATGACATAAATTAATATAAATATATATTGTTATTACAAATTTAAATATGTTAAAAACAACCCCACAACAATTTTTTAAAAACCCACCAAAACACACACACACACATACACACACACACCTCCTTTGCCTCATCATGTTTTACAAAGCAGATGCAGGTAGGAGAGGAAAGGTTGATAGCACAAAGAAAAAGAATGCAGAGCCAACCTGTAGAATGTTCCATAGCTTTGAAGAGCTGGGATTAGTTAGGAGGGAATAAGACTAAATAAAATAAACTGAGATGGGTTATTGAAAAAAGGGGATGGGTGAAGAAAAATAGGATTTTAAGACAGGTGTAGAATGAATGAAGACTGAGAGACTGAGACAAAGAGGAAAAAAATAGGTGGGAGTCAAATAACCAAAGGTATCGAAAGGTGGGAAAAAAACCTCCAGTCAGAGCAACTCGGTATTGAGCCTGCTTTGGCTCTGAGGCTGTTGGACACAGGCACACAGAAAGCAAGGAGTGGAGATATTTCCCTCTGTGTGATATCCTGGGACTAATGAGTCCTCACAAGATACCAACAAGGATGCACCATTTCACAAGTATCACTTACAAGCAGAGCAGCACCAATTGTCACTTCACTACAAACACCCTGCAAACTGAGGGCCAGAGAAGTGCATCAAGACCTGAACAGAGCAGTAAAAGCCACCCCAGCCTTTCAGCCACGGAAACTCGCGTTACCCAGCGTTCGAGTGCTTTCGGAAATCCTCTTCCTCCTCCTCTTCTTCCTGTGCTGCTGCCAGCTCAGAGGCTTTTTCCACGGCCATCTCGCTGAGGCGCTGGGCCAAGTTCAGCCTGCGGGAGCGGGAGGCGTACTTGATGGCCAAATTCACCACGTTGTGCGTCATGAGCTCGGCGAGCTCCACACAGCGGAACTCGCGCTCCAGCTTACAGGAAAGCTGCAAGAGAAGAAGCCTGGGGAGTCACACACCTCAATTCCACAGCTCCCTCAAGACTCCAGGAGTAGAATATCAAGGTCTTGGTGGAGTGCATGAATAAAGCCACCAACAGTCATGAGCTACAGAGCAAAGGAAAAGCTTTTTTACTTCCTTCTTCCCCCCATCCTTCACACTGATAAGCAAGATTAACTGCAGCCCACTTTTTATCAGAGTCTGAACTGGCTGGATTGCCAATCATTAGCCAGACTCCTAAGAAGAGGAATCACATCAGCATTTACATCAAATGCCATCTACAAATAAATCATAGAATCGTAAAATGGTTTGGGTTGAAAAGGACCTTAAAGCCCATCTCATTCCAACCCCATGCCATGGGCAGGGACACCTTCCACTATCCCAGGTTGCTCCAAGCCACATCCAACCTGGCCTTTGGCACCTCCAGTCTAAGGGATAAAGTCTCAGGGATTCTTTCTATGATGTATTCATACTTACAGCAAACAGCTTCATTAGAAGTTCCTGCTGTTCTTTCACTGCCTGATTTTTAGCATTTTCATCAAATTCATAGCCATTTTTTGACAAGTAATCCACGTGGTTGTGAAATACAGCAGAACGCCAGTACTGTTCCTGAAAGAAAGGGAGAAGGATGTGTGTTGGAATTCAGAGGGGAAAAACCAGACCGTAACGCAATGCCTAACAATTTACAGTGTCTTTTATCAACTTATTCTTAAATGTTCCTTTCCTCTGATAATGAGTGTGAGGGGCAGACAGTTCTTCCTAAAGTCAATGCCTACCATGGAAAAGATGGATAACAACCACACTTACACAAACTGATCCAAACAGCTGCCATATATGTGGAATTCCATTTATATTACCGGCTTGCAGCAGGATGAGACCTACATGTTCACCAATACTATCAGGATAGACAATTCTAGAATGAGTTATTTTATCTGCTGTCCCACAGCAAACTGGAAGTATTCCAGAATAACTCAGTAAACTTAGGAGTTTACCTGTGAGACACATAAACAGAAAATATAATGCAAGTATGGCTATTAGACCAGGCTAGCCCTGTTCAAAATAATTACAAACTTATTCAAAACCAGTATGTTTTCATCAGATGCATTAGAATAACATTTCTTTACCTACACATATTCCCTCAAGCCAAATTAACAGTTCCTGGCATTCTCATCCCACTGTTTTGGGTGGAGGGAGGAATGGAAAACATTCTCTATCAGATAAAGAACAAAAGACTTAACCAAATGAAGGAGAATTCATTAACAATGACAGTGTGTTTACTACTGAAAATTTTAATCTAGACTTCTATCAAAGAGAATACATTTCAAATAGCATTAAACTGTTCAAAGACTGAGGTTAGAATTTTATGTTCATTTCTCTTTTGTGCATTACAGCTGAGCATCACAAGTTTGAAATACTCAAACCAATCAAAATTGAAGAATAAATACAGTTATTTTTCTAGAAGTTGTCCACAGGCACATCTTGCTTCAACCAGCCTCTAAATAAGCCAAGCCAGAAGACTTGTGTCTTCAGTGATTATGAATTTGAATACTTCGTACATCTTCCAAAAATTTTGTTATGCCTAAAATAGTAAAACCCAGACATTTTCAAGGGCCTCTTGACTGGGATCCCAAAATCTGGTACCACAACCCAATAAAAAAAATGAGAGTGAGAAAGACTTCACTGGTCAGAAACAGATCACGTGCAAATACAACTTTGCATCAGCTCTGCCAGTTTTATTTTGAGTTCTTCTAGAAACAGCTGTGAACCAAACCAGGAGCACTGAACCCAAACAACCCTCCTGGCCACGTGTTTTACTCAGGGTTTGCACTATCCTCTTTCACAGCAGAGGTGATTAACAGGAATCTTGTATAATCCCCACTACAGGGACACCTGAGACTCCCAGCTGTGGACTCCACACCATTCCATACCTCCATCTGGCCCTTCTCTGTTGCAACTTGACAATAAGGAAGTTTAAAGGGCAGAACTGCTACAGCAGGTCGTGGCAGGGTGGGAGGGAACCGGGCTCCTTTGCAAGGAATGCACCTGTGCACAGGAAACAAAACACACCTCCAGTCACCAGATGTTCCACATCTAAACCAGGGCTCCTAAGCAGCAAGATACTTTAAGAGGATTTGTCCTTTGGAAAGTGGTAATTAAATGACTGGCTTAAATAAGGCAATGTGTGAGATTGCATGATAAAGGGTTATTTTTACACAGCAAGCAAGAAAAGATTTCAAAACCATCAAGGCACATGCTGCTCTTGTTCACACTTTAAACTCCAAATGTGGCACGTAGCACACTCTGATCTTGATCTCACATAACGTTTGATTTAACAGCTGTTACAAAGAGTAAATGCAATATGTTAAAATCAGAAACCACTGAACAACTGAAGGTGCAGACTTATTGTTTCATTATATTTAAAGGAGTAGTTTCTGGTAACAATCACTTAAGCAAACCATTGACTGGGGAAGAGCTGTATTTCCTGCAGCACCAATGCAGCACTGACAAAAACATCTGGGTTTCTAAGCTGCTGTTTCAGAGACTTGGGGAAAAAAAAAAGAACAGGAAGCATTAGTGTTCTGGCTATCTCTTAATTAAGGCATGTGGTGTTTCTACAACAACCCTCCCCCCTCCTTATCTTCATTATGCTGCTGGTTTGAGGAAAATGTCCTTTGCAATTCAGAGAGCAGCTCCCTCTTTCTTGGAGTAGAAGGAAAAATTCAGGATGAGAGACCCACAGTTGACCATCTTATCAATGTGATGTGTCCTGCACATTTTTGGTGAATTTTCCGGAGGCCAACATAATGATTTGGAGGAAGAAATAGGCAGGGAAGTGACATTTAACAGAGATATCAAATTATTTCCCTTATTCCAAACAAGCAGAGGATTAATAAGAGAGTCTAAATTTCAGTAAAATATGTGAGCTGATGGATTCTGCCCTGGTAGGAAAAGGACACAGACCACTGAATAAAAAGGGCTACAAATGAAGTTTAGCAACAGAATGTCCAGCATGCATGTCACACTAAAGAGGAACAGTTACTTAGACACACCAGTATCACGTTTTATAAAGAAATGGTTAACTTTCAGCTAAATATTTGAGCCATTTTACATCCAAAATGGTTCTTCAAGGCCGCAATTTAAATATTAATAACAGACAGCTCTGATTTATCTATGTCTGATGATGTAGATTAGTTATAAGATTGGATCCTTTCCAGAGGCACAAAAGGGGAAAACACTGGGGGTGGGGGGGGGAAGAAGCTACCAAGAACCCCAAAAACTTGGGAAAAAAAACAAAAAAACAACAAAAATCATCAAAAGCAGAAGCAGATTTCTAACAGCCACCATAACTTTAGAAAGTTTCTCTAGCAAAATGCAGTTTTATGAATGTGTCAATGTTAAGTGCACTCACACCCCTGAGACAAGGCAAAGAGCCACAATTAATCAGTTACAAATTATAAAACACTAATGAGTTACTCAAAACCAGTTTAATAAAGAATCCTCCATGCAGAACTCTATTTGGGGAGTTATCATTTGCTGTGCATATTTACCAGCCACCTGTTTCAGCACGAGCTGAAGTTTGCAGTTTCCCTCTGTAAAAAGGGATTGAAAAGGGATTCCCTGGGATCGGAAACCAAGACAAACAAAGCGTTTCCTCATGAATTATCTGACCTGAGCTGCTGGGGATTTTCATGGATGCCAACGACCCAATAATGATCATATTTCCCTTTGCAGTGCTCTCTGGTGTTGCACACCGGGATCCAAGTGTTCCCAAGCCCTCGGTTCAGCATCCGCACGATTCCCTCGGAATCCACGTAACACGGGGTACCTGTTCGTAATAAACGAGAACATTTCCTCTGACAGGCAGCAAATTACAACCCAGCAAGATGGGAGTGCGGGATACAGCTGGGAAATGATGGTTTACGTATTTCAGATACGACATCCTCTCTCCCAAACACAGCACAAATTAGTTGGGAGAAGGCAGTTTCCTTGGAAAGATGCGCCACCTTCTGTCAGCCAACACCACTGCTGGTCAACGGACAAGTTTAAAGTTACAGCATTTTATGGAGAAATCGAATTCATACTGCCTGGGCCGATTCCCAAAGGAAATCAGCTATTATACAATTACTTTTTATGTTTATTATGAAAGGTCCTCCCAAGGTACCAACTCTGAGGGGTCGGGGAGCTCTTATGGTGTACTAACAGAGTTTATTTCTTTTGGCTGAGCAGGAAAAGCAATCAGAAAAGTTCTGATAACATTTGAGTGGGAAAATATTAAAGATTTCTGACAAATACATTGAAAGAATAGAAAAATAGAATTTTGTTTATTGTTGAGGAGATTGGAAGAAAAAGTGCAAGTCCCAAGATCAACATTATTCAAAAGGCATTAATTATCCAAACTCCTCCACAGAATAACAGGATGGTTTGGGTGGCAAGGGACCTTAAAGATCATCCAGTTCCACCCCATGCCACGGGCAGGCACACCTTTCACTGTCTCAGGTTGTTCCAAACCCCGTCCAACCTGGCCTTGGACACTTCCAGAGATGGGGCAGCCACAGCTTCTCTGGGCACCCTGTGCCAGTGTCTCACCACCCTCACAGCCAAGAATTCCTTCCCAATATCCCATCTAACCCTGCCCTCTGGCAGTGGGAAGCCATTTCCCCTTGTCTTGTCCGAAGTCCCTCTCCAGCTTTCCTGTAATCCCCCAACAGTGTCAATATTTCTCAACACCTCTCATGCAGCTATTTCATACCTTCTGCAGAGAATCCAACCCACACCAAATAGGATTTGCTTGTAAGACAAAGAGGGTCTCCATGCAAAATTTGTCTTTTTTTCATTCCTAGCTCCATCAGCTGCACCCCGAGGCACTGGTCGCCATCAAACCCAGTACCTAGGAAGAAGTTGTTCAATGACTGTGTTAGAAAACAGAAGAATTGCCTTGGCTCTGGCTAAATTAGTTTTGAATCAAAACTTAATTCTAATGTGGTGTTATCCATGGATACCCCTGTCAGACACACAACTATTTGTTATTTTGGACACACAAGGTGTGCACAACAACAGCTTCCTTAATTTGCTGTAGTAATTCCTTCTGGCACACCTGAAACACAAGTTTAATCTATCAATTTCACTGTTGCAAAATTCTCCCCTTCCCCACAGTTTAATCTTGGCATCCCAATATCAAACGTAGGCTCTGCTGTCAGAAGTCAAAGGTCCATGGGTTATGAAAGCATCACCCAGAAGAGAAAAAGGAGAAACACCATGAAGAAAAGAAGAAAACACTCTCTGGTGACTACAAATAAATTAACCAGTGTGCAAAGCCAGTGAGAGACAAGGATTGAAAGCAACCTCAGTTCACACAAAGACAAAAGGGAGAAAACTACCTCTGTGATAAACAATCATCAGCTGCTCCCCATGTCCTGCCATGGACACCACTGGGCCTGGGAGACTGAAGATTTCTTTCTGAACTCCTCCAACTGTGAACACACGGACCAGCAGGGCAGTGGTGGCACAGGCAGCCCAGCCCTGACCTAGACAGATGGCCTCAATCTCTTCATCCTTTGGCATATCCACAGTCCACTCCTTGTTGGCATCCCAGGAGCCAAAATGGATGCAGTGGAGCTTGCTAAGGCAGAGACAAAGAACCAACAAACATCTCAACATGAAGTAAACACAATATCTGAAAATACAGCAGTATATCACATTTTTATCAGAGATCTCTGATGGAACTGCAGATGGGACTACGAATTTCAAGTGGTCATTTGGAAAGGTGTTGCTCTTATTACTCAGGAACTGAAGAGCCAGCTTGACCTTCAGCACTGATGATTTAAAGACTAAAGCCTGAAGCAGAGACATTTGAAAGGTCTGAGGGGAGATTTTTTAGATGGAAACAGGTAAATGTCCTCCTTGGCACCCTGAATATCAGCCCTCATTAGAAGTCTGTCGTGTTATGCTATCTTTCAAAGGGAAAACAATATTAGAAACTTCAGTTCTTAATAATTGAAAACTGCCTATGACCAATCCACAGACATCATGCCTTTTGAGAGATTACTCTTTTCCACTGAGAAAAACATTGACACTTTCAGTCAGACAACCAATATACAAAAAATAACACTTTTAAAGGGTGCTTTTCAACTCACCACAAAGCTGTATGTGTGAAAATAAGAAAGCTCTTTCTTCAAGATATTTCCACAGAAACCAACAATAAAACATTGTTGAAATTGTTCTTAAATGCAAGAGCAGAGTTTAGCTGGCCCAGCTGCTTAAATCTTTCTGTGATTTTCATAAACTTGTGTTCTTCACACTTGAAATTCTTATGGGCATCTCCAAACGTCTCCTTAGCAACAGTGTCAAAAGAAATAGCTGAACCCTTATGATTGATCTTTGATCTGAGCAGACTGAAAAACTATTGTTCATGTTTACAATTCCCTTTGAGCCTGCAATGGGTGAAGTTTCCAGTATATATACATTTGAAAAAGGAATTAAATTCTCAGGAAACAAATTACATTTTTCAATACTCTTGAAGTCTTCAAGTGGGTGGAAGCCAAAACCTCCTCGAAAGTGGTCCCATAAATAAAAAGCATGATCAAAAGCCAAAAAGCTCAAAACTGATGGAAGCTGAAAATAAAAGTCGAAATATCTGAAACAAGTTAAAAGCAGCTCCCTATGATGGGTTTTGCAGAGCAAGGCTGTGACTTACCTTGCGAGTTCCTCTGTACTCTCACAGGCCAGCAAAATGGCTTCAGTGCAGAGGTCAGCCATGGTGTGGCTCAGGGAGTTGGGGAGGTGTGTGGCGTGGTGCACGGAGGTGTCGTGGAATTCAACGTCTATGGCATTGTCCTGCTCATCGTTGTAGCAGCGAATGATTCCAACTGAATTCCACACCTGGCAAAAGGAACCACACACACCCAAAAAAACCCCATCAAATCCAGAGCCCTAAATCCATCAGGTATACTGCCCTAAAGCAGCCTGCTGTAATTATTTTATCTGACACAAGAGTGGGTGGGAGGCTGCAGGAAGACTGAAGACCTGTGTAATCAGGACTTGCGGTTCCTAAAACAGCTGAATTAGGCAGAAAGTTTCACCCTCATTGCTCACCCATCTTTCTCCTTACCAAATCAAATGGGAAGAACTTGCAGACAGAAAGAAATAGTGAATGATCAACATGCAAGCCTTAACAGCACAAAAATACCCACAGTTCTGAGTAAAAAAAGAATTTTTAAACGAATTTGCAAGAATTCAGTAGCACGGGTACAAACTGCATAGCTGGATTTTGTCTTAAAGCCAAGTCTTTATTTCTAAAGCAATTCAAATGTAAACCAAAACATTATGGAGTCCTTGCACGAAAACAAAGCTACTTTCCATTATTTAGCTTCACACTGTAAAGTATTAAAAAAAAACCAACCATCTTGGATTAGATTAAAACATGACACGAACTGGACAATATTAAATATAAAAGAAGCATCTAAATCTAAATAACCACACAGATTTACCATGAATCGATGCATGAGATGCACAGGAGTGGAGCCAGACTGGAAGGGCTTTTGCCTGGGGGTTGGCATTGGCCCATCATAGAAAGGCTGTTGTGTAGATGATGGTGGCAAAGCTGAAAAGCCACCAGTCTGATCATCACCATCATCCTCCTTTTCAAGAAGACCAGAACTAGCTTTTATCAACCCAATATCTAGAAGTGAAGAAAAAAAATTACATCTTACACACAGTATTATGACAGAATACAGGTTAAAAAAAATTTAAAACAGTCTGGAAAAACAAAGCAGAATATATCTGAGCAGAGGGTGCTACAAGATCATCCCAGTAAGTAAGTTCATTGTGTACCTAGTGAGTTATCATCATCATCATCAATTACTGCCCGTCTCATATGGCCTGGGGGTTGCATCAGGTCATCAGCATCATCCTCATTATCTCCAGTTTTTGGGGAAGAAGGTGGTTCAATCATATCCCCACTTAAATAATCATCATCGTCCCCATCAAACAGATCGTTGTAGTCTTTGGTCACTGCACTGGCAACCTAAAAACAGATTAGCCATCAGCACAAAACTTGTTTTGGACATGGAATTCAAGAAATAAATTAACAGACAAGAGGGAACTTGCAGAGCACAAAACAGAAGGTTCCATATAACTTACAACCTAAAGAATGTCACTAATTCAAGAAATCATTGGTACTGAGCACCTTGTCGTTTGGCTTCTCTACATCACCGATATTTTCCAACAGCCCCAGATTTCCTTCAGTGTCTGTGTAAGCAATTTGCTTATATTTAGGGTGCCATGCCAGTCCACAAATTGAGTATTTTTTCTCATGCTTCATCCTAAAAAGAACATGAAAATAATGGATTTTTACAAGCTACTCAGGGCAGAACCCTCCCCTCCAGAGTTACTGCAAAAAGTGGTAATATCCACTAGTACAAGAAAGTGATATTACACATAATAAGACAATTAATAGGTCACTTTCAGAGTAAACAGCTGCTATAAAAAATAGAGCAAGTCTTCCTTTTCTATGAAGAAAATCATTTAAGGTTTAAAAATCAATCAGAATCATATTCTTCAAACAACAGCTTCCTGATACACGTACAGAAGACGAAGGAATTCTTCAGCGCTCATTTATTCTGGAACCATCCAGTTGCAAAAGAAAATTATTTGTTTCTCTTGTACTAAACTGATAAATTAATCCTCTATCTTTTCCACCCTTTATCCTCACAAAAAAAATCATCCCATTAATTATTTACATAATCTGTCCCTAATTCTTAACATAGACAGTATGGTTACAATCAAGCTTCTTACCCAAAATATTTAGATAATTCTCTCCTTCTCTAACTCACTTAATAACATCTTTGATTTTAATTGGGGGGATATTTCGGGGGTTCTAAGAGCTTTAATTAACCAAAGTGCAATTTGCCAATCTGTCCTTTTTGGCCTACTGGGGAGGATGGCTGACTGACTGACCTGTATTTCCCTCTCCCTCTAGAAAACGTTACTGACAATGATCTTGGGGTTTGGGATGTGGGGGAAATTTGTCTCCATCAAAGCTATCCCTTAATCAATGATCAGATTCAAAAGTAGTAACAGATATACACAGAAAGACAGATTCTGGGATTTGAACAAAATCCACATTCAAGTCCCTTCCCTAAGCTACCTGACAGGTTAAACCACAAAACCCTGTAAATCTTATTAGGGTTTTTCAGGAGGCAGAGTTCTACATTTGCACTGATAAGTTTTACGGAAAAGACCATAAAATTCTATTTCAAGTAAAAAGAGATGAACGTGGGGATTTATGGAACAACACTGAATACCTCTCTATGCACTGCTGGGTTTCCACATTCCACACCACTATATTCCCATCCACACTTCCAGCTGCCAGGAACTGCCCACAAGGAGACCAGACCACAACATTCAAGGGCTAAGGAAAAAAAAAATAAAACAAATAATAATAGAAAGTGACCACTGCATGTACAGCATTCCTGTTCTGGATTTTAAAACAGACAGATATTCTGGAATAAAAAAGTTAATAATCATCATCTTTAGCAAACCATATCCAGCCTCCTGTATATGGGCTGGGGGTAGGCAGCTCTTTGTCTTTAAAAACTATTATAAAAACGGTTGCTTTAAAAAAATACCCTTTAAAGATAGCACACCTATTTGTGTTTCAGAATATCCATCTGCTGTCATTAAACACTGCCACGAGGCCAAACAAAACCCAATTCTAGACTTGCAGAAAGAAGCAGAGTGTCTTTTGCAGACTCAGCACTAAACGTAGCTTTATTTATTTTGAACTTAATACAGTCCCATAAATTAGAAACCAAGACTGTGTGTTCTGCATCTTAATAACACTAGAAGGTGGTTCTCTTCAACCCAAAGATTTCCAAGCACGTAGTGAGGCCAAAAGACAGAAGGTGGCACGGTCAGGTCTACTAAATTTCAGCTCAATAAAATATAAAGTGAACAACTGACATCTCTGCTCCGTACAGAAATAACACTCCTGACATTTTCTCTAAAAAGCTCTTTATTTAGAGCAATTTGTGAAAGCAGATGTTCTTCAGCTGCAGTGGGTGAGTCACCAGGAGACTTTAGAGACCTGGTGGGTTACTATAAATGAAAGTGCGGAATCAGAGCCACATGAAGGTGTTTGACAGCACTCAGCACCTCTGCCCTGTTTTCCAACAGAAAGTAACAGGATCAGAAATTAAACAGAAAACATGAACAATCATTACCAAGAGAAGGGGGTCAGGGAAGGGAGAGGTACCGTGCAGAAGACAATTTCTAGCAGAATAACATTTAAATTACAGAGTGTTTAACAAGCCCCTCGTTCCTGCACCTACCTGTGTGATGCAGGCATCCGACAGATCAAACTGACTATCCCAGGTTTCTCTTCTGAACAGTTCTACAACTTTATCTACAGGAACTGCCAGCAGCTGCTCAAAGGAAGAACATTACACAATTTAGAGCAAGTTACCTGTCAAACAGAACATTCAAACAGCACAGCTCCTTCATTCAGAAGCCTCACAGATGTGACTGCCTCAGTACTTAACAGCTCTCTAACATCCCAGGCATGCCAGCTGAGAGAGGAAGCTGAAGTAATTTAAATTACAAGATTCTTTAATGCTTTCCACATGCAACAGAGCAAAACATGCCTGTTTTTACTGTAATCTTCATTTCCTTCTGGCAGAAAACTGCACCATAAGGTTAGAAGTTCTTATTTATCAAACATCTGACACACACGCACACATACAGTTTTCAATGCTCTGAGCACAAGGCTTAGGTTATTCTTCACCCTCCCTCCCCAAATCCTCTTTGATCAGGTTACAGTTTCTCAATAAATCTGATTTGAATAGCTGATTCCTAAACCAGTTTATTTCATCTTTCATAAAACTACATAAATATTACTGGCTGTTTATTTTTAATTTTTTTAGGATTTATTTTTATAGCAGTCTAACAATTTGCTTTGTAGGAGAAGACAACTGCTTACATTTCAAATGCATGTGTGTGTGAAGAGTTAGCCTAAAAAAGGGAAGTACTTGTTTTTATGCAATATGGATATTGAAACAATTTGTACTGAGGGTGACATTCCTCTTCCATGGAAAACTGATACATAACACTGTCATAGCAGCCAGGGATTTTGAAGAATTGTGGAACCACTTAGGTCGGAAAAGACCTCTAAGGGCATCAAGTCCAACCATAAACCTGACAGTGTCCCCTTCACCACTAACCCATGTCCCCAAGTGCCACATCCACAGGGCTTTTAAATCCCTCCAAGGGTGGGAACTCCTCCACTGCCCTGGGCAGCTGTGCCAGGTCTGACAACCCTTTTGGTGAACAAATTTTTCCTAATATCCAATTCTGATGCAACTTGAGGCCATTTTCTCTTGTCCTGATGTTTGTGACCTGGGAGAAGACACCGACCCCCACCTGGCTACACCCTCCTGCAACTTTGTTCTTCAGGTGAAAAGAAAGGGAGCAGCTTACTGAGGAAACATTTACAGACTAGGGCAAAATTTACTTAGAGCAGAGAAGGACAGGAGTCCTCTGATGCTCTGTTGTGAGCAATTTGATTACTTCCCTCGTGTGCAATGTTCCTTCCTATTCAGCACACCAAGACTGCTGAATGCTGGTTTGGGCTGACAGCTGGACTCCTGCCAAACACAGTCTGGAGTTTAAACAAGGAACCGTTTCCAGCTTTTTATGTTTCCTAAAAGGGAACTTCACCCCAAATATTTTCCTTACTCCCAAGAGGTGCAATTTGGGCTTGCCCAGATTGAATTCCGCTGTTGGTCTCAGAGGCAAAAGAAGGATTAAGATGTGATAAAACGATGTCACTTACCTTCCCACTGCCAGGTTGCCAGGCAAGCCTGCAGATTGATTTAGCATTTATCACATCATTACATTTCTGCAGCAGCAGCCAGCTTGTCGTGCATGTCTGAAAACAAAATTTAAAAAAATAAGCTTTCTAGCTCAGCAAAAATCTGCTGTTCAGTACAAATTCTTAAAGGGTGGGAAAAAAAAAACCAAAAGGAAGTAATATATCTGAACTGAAATAATCTCTTTCATCAAAATACAGTAGTACATACTGCCTTAAAAATACTTTTGTCAGTGTAGCCCTGAAACTATTTTAATGACAATAAAACTACTTGTAACAGAAATAAGATGACAGAACATGTATTTTTAATCAAGTACAGAACAAATGAGCTCATCTATTTTTAGGTTATAAAGAAATGTGGCCAAAAAGCATTTGTCAAACCCAGATCAACTGCAGCAAGGTGACACATAGCAGCCTGAATATGGTCCCAGCAGTATAAAGAATGAATGGCTGTAATCTCAAATCACAGCATAGATTCATGCATCAAACTGCCCCAATCCTGGAACATTCTCAGTATCATTTCCCCAGAAGGCACCCACTGTCAGTCTGGAACATGAGATTTCACACAACTATGCTGGTGTCTTAAAAAAGTAGCAATCCACAAGTGTGGAGGGTATATTTTCAACTGTACTTACAGGAATAATTCCACAGGGATTCTTATTCCAGTCAATGGCATTTGCAAAACTAATGCCATATCCATACGCAGAACTGCCTCATTAAAGCCTTCACCTGAAACCCTCTTCTCAAGTTCCTTAGAGCTCTAAGAGCAGAGGCTAAATGTGTTTACTACAGTTAATAAATTGTTTATTATAATCAAAATTCCTCAGTCCTGAAAGCAGCGAGCTGAAATGCTGAAATAAGGACTCTGATGTCAGTTGCTCTCCTTATTTTGTCCTTGGCACTTACAGTGTTGGCCAATTAGGAAAGATGAACGGAAGGAATCAGGGATTTCACAGACAGGAAGAACAAAACACAGCTACCCAGGCAACATTTCATAATAAGGTTTTGGAATTGGTCCCAGAAGTAGATAGAAGTATTCTGTGAAGTGTAGCTAGATTTCATCCCCAAAAGGAAAATCCTGCTCCGGGAGGGTTATTTCAGTCCAGCCCTTCTTGCTGTCTGTGAAATCCTGGATTTCTTAGGAAAGACTTCACGTGGAAAGGGCAGCCTTTACCTGATCTGCAACGTTCCAGACTCTGACAGAACCGTCACAGCTCGCCGAGGCCTCGGTAAGAGAATGGAGTAAACAAATTAATAATTAAAGACACAGAGAAATTAATGCTACAAAATGGAAAAAAATCCCTATAACCAATGCTACAGACACATAGGCAGTTTTAAGAAGAAAGCCTTCCTGTTTAAACCACTCTAAGACTTAAAACTTTCCAATGCTGTCATCTTGATTGTTGTACTCAGCTCCAACTGCTGTAATTACAAACCCTCATACTTCAAGTGAGCTATTTATTTGCAAAAGAGGCTCAAAATTAATATTAAATTTCTTCAGTGAGGCACCTTTCCTCTTCTAAATTAGATTCCAGAAGAACACAGACAGTAACTGAGTAGTAAAGCAAAGATTGAGTACTCCTGGGAGGGAACAAGTTGTGACACACTCCATCATCAACAAGGTCAGCTGAAATGAAGTTGTCTCATCTGCCCAGTCACTGGTTGGTTTTTTTGGTAAAAACTACATTTCACATTTTTTTTCCCCCAGGAAAAATGAGATTCAAAGCAGAAAGCAAATAGGAAAGTTGTTTGTTTTTTTTACCAGGTAAACATCCTTGGGGTCAAAAGACAGGCTTAAAACAGGAGCATCATGTCCTCGGAATGTTTTCTGCTTGCTGCTATCAGCCACCTCCACAACTTTGATCATAAAGTCACTGCAGATCACAATGACATAAAATTATTAACATTGCTATTAACAATGACAAACTATGTTTTTATGGCAATAAAAATTGGGCATTAAATATCTTCCGGGGGAGTTACAGCTCTCAACACTATATGATGTAATGGAAAACGTGAATCTTGAGGCTTGTTACAATAGAAGTAAGACTAATAGACTTTTTATCAGGAAATTATTTTTGTTCATGTCAAAATTCATAAAATATGGTTGTTTTTTGAAGAAGATATTATGCACACACAGACCATATACCCATTTCACATAATATGCTACATGATCTAATAAAAATCTCTGCTCAGATACCAGAGAGCTGATGACTTAACAGGAACTATCTGCTGAGTGGGACCAATATTCATTACTGTAATTATTTGGTCATGTGGCTTTTAAAAAAAAAGATGGTGCAAGTAGTTTATTTTGTGCCTTTTTAACTGGACTTCGAAGACCATTTAGTGCACGAGATACAACGAGAGAATTTTTACAACTTTATTCCTTCTTCCAAAATTGCAGCCATTGCTGCAGTTTAACTCAAAATATCAATCCTAACTCCTAAGACACAGAGCTCCTGTGACAAAGTTCCAGTACCGCTCCCTCTCGAACCTCATTGCAACAGCCCCAGAGAGAAATTTCATTTTAGGATCTAATTCTATAGGGTTAACCATTATTTTTAAGTCTTTTCATATAGTTCATGTAAACTTTGGCAGCCAGTTGGATGTTAAATTTATATACAACTGAAGTTTGCAGACTCCATGTAAAAATGGAGAAATCTGGGACAAACAAAAGCAATTCTTCTTTTAGCTGCACTCCTTCACTTCATGGCTTTCACCATTCTGCATCAGTATGACACAGAAGACCTCACTGAGGGGTGGCCTGACAGTCTTGTGAGCTCCTTTTCCTAAAAATGTGGGAGCCCTAGCCAGGCTGCAGGAGTACTGGGCGGTTATAAAAGTTTTAGAAACAGCAGAGTTTGTTGTCTGCCTAATCTCGCTAATCAAAGTCAGATCCTGGGGCAGAGCTGTTCCCTCAGAAACAAGCACTGGCAGAGGGCCCAAAGCCATGATCCCTGTCAGATTTGGAGATTACAGTGGTTACTGCCCAGCCTCCCAGTTTTGGTGGAGCTGCTGCCAGAGTTCACAGTCCAGCATGTTCGTCCAAAATGCTTTTCTGGTTCAATTCACACTTAGAAGAGTCAGGAAGCAGATCTCTGCCATCTCCCCTGTGGAGCAAAATTCCAGAACAGAGGCAAGCAGACAGCCTGAATTAGCTATGACTGCCCAAAGAGTTCAACAAATCCAATTAAGAATCACCTGAGCCTTAAATACATGAAAAAAAACCCACAAAAAACCCATTGCCTGCTGGCTATTTTGCCTTCTCTGTTAAAGGACTAGAGTATATTCTGTAAAAGCACACGTGCTGCCCTAAGAAAAGAACTTAACTACATATTAAATTCCCCTCAGGCAAGTCTTGAAAGTGTCATCTGTTATCGTTTGGCAGATTGGTGATGCTTATGCCAGAGAATGACTCAAAGCTCTCACACAAATCAGAACCAATCTAACTTTTAGATGTGCACATTCATCTGCAGCTCCATGATCCTGAGCAGTCAGGACATCATCCTCAGCTCCCAGTGACAAAACCCTCGATGAGAGGAGGCATCCATAAGGGTGAGTACTTGTGCATCAGACTGAGAGCTGAAAACACTCAAGTCTCCCAAAGAAAAGAAATTATTTCACAACACCAGACTTCTATATAAAACTACTTGGTGGATCAAGTATCTCCCAGAGCATTGTTTCCCAAACTCCTTTTCATTCATTCCTTCCCCTCCACCCCCTTGAAGGCATTTTCCAGTCCTTTAAAAAGCCCTCAGAGGTTTGTGGGTTCATGACCTCACGGGTAACAATCAGCCTGGGAGGAAGTTTCCAGAATCTGAAGGGCAGCAGTGCCTTTCCTCGTGGTGCCCACCTCACCTGGATCCAGCAGCAACTTTGGAGCCATCACGACTAAAGGTGACGTGGTTCACATGCATGGTGAAACGAGTGAGGATCCCATCCGGAGCTCCCTCAGGGAAGGTGTGGATCTGGACAGTGTTGTTGGAGACTGCTGTGATCAGCCTTCCATTCTGACAACGAAATCAGTCATAAAACCTGTTAGTTAAAACACATTTATGCCATAGGGACAAAAATACTGCTCTGATCTCCCAAATATTTGGGCAGATTAACTTTACTCATTCCAGAAAGGTCTGACGGTAAGAGTAGTAAGGGAAATACACTTTAACTTGTATTTTTTTCTCAAAAAAAAATACAGAGGAGCATAGTAACTTTAATAGTTTATCACTTTAACCAAACTAACTTGCGTGCTATTTAGATTCATCTGCTGCAGCATCAGGAGAGGGCACCCTTGGACTGGAATTCTCAGTTAAATGTCACCAGGGAAAGACGAGAAGTTCATGAACTATAGCTCAGTTCTTTGCAGAAAACAGAAGGCAGACGTTTACTAAAAATTAATCCAGATTAAAAAAATTGCAAAACAAAAGAAATTATCCCATACTTGGAAAATAATATCTCTTCGAGTGACAATACTATTCCTCAGTTGTACATAGCAGTAAAACTTTAAAATAAATATACAGAAATGCCTTGTTTTCTTTTTTATTGTGTATATTTTGTGGGGGGGAAGGCAGTATTATGGTTGGGGTTTTTTGTTAAGGTGTCTAAAATTTTAGTAAAAATCCTGAAGGTAAAAAAAGTCGGTAGTGAACAACCTAAAAAAACGAGAGATCAGATTTATTACTCAGATTACAACATCTCAGAACAGTCCCTCACGACATTTCGTTAATGAAGAGTAATTTTTGAAAAATGATTTCCTGGCATTTAAGTCTCCCACTGTTTAAAAATTAAAAAAATCCCTCAAAACTAGGAGCGCCTTTTTTCAATTTTTCCCAGGATTTTTCCTCATCTATTCTTTAATGGTTTTAGCAATTTCTGGCTCTGCCACTGACTTGCTAAGAGAACCCATTCAAGTCGCCTCACTTGGTTTGTGAAACAATAAGCAACGTGATGAAAATCAACAGCAAAATATTCTAAAAATCAATTATGAAAATACAGGTACTAAGGAATAGATACGTGAGGTATGTTAAAAGCGACATAAGAAAGAGGATTCACTTAAGGCAGTAGTTCTGAATAGGATTTCAAATGGTAATTCTTATAATGCAATACAAGTATGTTAATACTCATTTACTTCCTCTTTCATACTCCTCTCCAAAATCACAAGTAGTTGAAAAACAATTTTAAAATTTCCCTTTATCGCTGCCAGGTTAAATACACAATATTTGTAGAACTGATGTAGACTTCTGGAAGTCTTCTCTTCTAAAACTGCCACAAAGACAATATTTTAGGCCCACTATTATTAATGCAGTATAACAAAAATTGGACATGAAGGAAATAACGTGACAATTCTCAAGCTAAATACATGAACATGCATAGTAAAAATAATTATTTTCTATATAAATCCTCTCCTCACTTTGGGGACATTGGGTCAGAGGCATCTTTAGGCCAAATAACAATTTTGAGAGTGAAACATCAACAGATTATTAAAAAAAAAATATGCTACCAAACTATTACTCACTTTGTGAAAGGAAGTTTTGATTAATACAGATTATAGTTCCTTGGACCTTAACACAGGCCCACACAAAACAACCTCTTGGCTTTCTTCCTAATACTTGATGATCACATCCTATGCTGGGAAACTTCTTGCAACTCACATGGTGAGAAAACACTGGAACAACCAAAAAAGTTCACTGCATAATTAGCTTAATCTGCTGGGTTTGTTTCTCAGAAAGGAGATCAAAGTCAGAAATTAATATAACTGAACATGAAGGAAGAGGAGGGCAAAAAACATTACAAAAGTTTAGTAGAAGGAATAATTCCTCTACAACTGCGTACGGGGTAGAATGAATTATCAGAGGTAATTCTTGTTTAATGTTACCCACAGAAGCACCATCCCTGAGCTGGCAAATCCACAATCTGTAGGAAAATCCACGGCTGTGAGGAGTTGTGTTAACAACCATACCTTTAGAGCACACGAGTAGGCCTTTTCTCCCACATTAATGGACTTTGGATCATCGTCATCCAGGTTTTCCCAAATCCTGACATCTCCATCACTGCCACAAGTTACAATGCAGCTGTGGAAAGACACAGGGTTTGCTAACATCCAGGAATCTGCATCCTTTTTTAAGCATTTGGTTGTAATGCCAAACGAGGCTTTTTGTGGTTTCAAGGGATTGTTACCAGACCATCTCTTATGAACAGTCTTTGCAACGACAATGAACTACAGAAAGGAATAAAATAATATGGACTTTAACCATACCCAGTATAAAAGGTGTATCCTTTGAGTTTATTTTGATAGGTCTTGGGTTTTTTTTAGTTTACCTTTTAATCTATAAAAAGGTAATACTAAATATATAGTTTATATTTATATATTCAAGAACTAGCACAAGGAAAAGATGAAAAGACAGCAAGCCCAATACTGCATTCCTTCAACTGTATTTTTAATTTCTTAGTGCATACATAAACATATTTACTCCCACGCTACACTGATTTCTGCTGAAATCTATGAAGTCAGTCATAAAATGTGCATATAGAGTTTTTATATGTATAATACTTACTATATATACATATATATATATATGGGGATATATATACTTACATTTAAGTTATAAATCAATCACTTCTAAACTCAGAGCACCTAAATGTGTCACACAGCCAGTTCTCAGCACAGGCAAAAGCCAAAGGATCCCTTGGACCATGCCAGACCATAAATCCATCCCAGTATCCCACACAGCAATGGCTGATACAGAAACTTAGAGAATCATTAAGATTGGAAAAGTCCCCTAAGATCATTGAATTCAACCATTCCCCCAGCACTGCCAAGGTCACCACCGACCCAAGTCCCCGAGTGCCACATCCACACAGCTTTTAAATCCCTCCAGGGATGGGGACTCCACCACTGCCCTGGGTAGCTGTGCCAACAACTGACCACTCTTTCAGTGACGAAATTTTTTGCTAATACCAAACTCCTGGGAAGGCATCAGACAGGAACAAGCCCATCCCTCTCTCAGTCTCTAGGAATGGGGCTGTTACCTGCCAGTGTCATCGAAGCAGACATCGGTGTGTCCCTCGGTGTGGCCGTACCGCATTGGCTTCTGTGTTGATGGCATCTTCGCTCCCACCTGTCTGTTTATGGAGGGGAAAAAGAGGAGAAATAACATCGATTAAAAGGAAACACTTCAGGAAGAGCATCAGATGGGGGCACAAGTTGAGAGCTGCTGGGACACCCACCCATTCAACCACCTGCAGGGATGGGGGCACGGGGATAGGAGCACTGCCAGGATGGGAGCATGGGGATGGGGACACAGGCTGGGGACACCAAGGGGATGGGAGATGAGGACACTGTGGGGATGAGGACACAGGAATGGGGACACTGCTGGGAGGGGATGGGAGAGGGGGACACTGTAGGGATGGTGACATCACAGGGATGGGGATATGGCGGGGATGGGGGCACGGGGATGGGAAATGGGGACACAGTGGTGATGGGGACACAGTGATGAGGTCGCCGGGAGAGGTGATGGGGACACTGTAGGGATGGTGTCGTTTCAGGGATGGGGATATCGCGGGAATGGGAGATGGGGACATCGTGGCGATGGGGACACGGGACAGGGGGCATAGGGATGGGAACACGGCAGGGATGGGGGTTACCGAGGCCCGGAGGGGCCTGGCGTGCCGGGGCCTGTCCCTCGGCCATCCCAGGGCAGGCCAGACGAGCCGCCCGCCGGACCCCGGCAGGGACCCCGACTTCCCCGGGCTGCCCCCGCTCTGGGAAGGT
>VXAZ01002400.1:181274-208486 GCA_013399875.1 Gymnorhina tibicen
CGGGGATGGCGGCGGCGGCCGGGTGAGGGGCCGCGGCTGCCAGCGCCGAGCCCGCCGAGCCGCCGGCAGCGCCGGCACCCGGCTGGGGACAGAGCCGGCGGAGAGCGCCGGTCCCGCGGGCGGGAGCGCCCGCCGCAGCATCGTGAGTTAGGGTCGGGGGACGGGGGGGCTGAGGAGCGGCAGGAGGGGAGTGAGCAGCGGTACCGGGGAAATCGGGGTCCCCTGTCACCGGGGGGGCTCGGGGTCTGGGCCCCTGTCAGTCAGCGGGGGGCTCGGACCGCGGTCTCCTGTCACCGGGGAGGGTTGGCCTGGGGTCCGCCCTCTGTCACCGCGGTGCTCGGACCGGCGTCAGCGCTCTGTCCCCCGCGGGGACTCGGTCCAGGGGCTCCTGTCACTGGGGGAACTCGATCCGGGGTCTGAGCCTTGTCACCGGGGGGACTTGGTCCAGGGTCTGCTGTCACCGGGGGGCTCGGCCCGGGGTCTGAGCCGCTGTCAGTGACCGGGGGGCTCGGGGTCTCCTGTCTCCGAGGGCGTTCAGTCCGGGGTCTCCTGTCACCGGGGGGGATTCGGTCCAGGATCTTCGCTCTGTCACCAGGGGGTTCGGTCCGCTTGCTTCTCCTCTGAAAAACCCCGTGCCCGACGTATGTATCCTAACGCATATAGGGCACATACGTTCCCTGTTTATCCTTCTGTATATGGATTTAATGGCAGCTCCTCAAGAGGCACAGGGACGGCAGGGAAAGCCCAAATGAGGGGCAGTGCCCTTCACCCCCTTTGGGCAGCACCCCCATAACAGCGGGGGGCTGCGCTCACCCAGCCACAGGATCAAACCTCTTTGGAGATCCTTATGGTCATTATGGAATTACTCTGGAATTCCAGCCATCCTGATGCGTGTGCGAGGTGGAGTTGACAGCAGTTGTAGTCAGGCAGGTAGCGATTGCACTGCAAAAATCACTAAGCTTTTTTTTATTATTATTTTGGCTGAAAAATAGGAAGAAAACGTTGTGGCTGATTTCTTGAAGGATTAAAAAAAAATGCTGGAATTGAACATACCTGAAACAAGGAGGAAAAAAACAGAGTTATCTCTTTTCTCTTTATGTAGCCTTAATGATCTGGCCCAGTTTATTCCTGCTTCTAAGAAAAAATTGCTTCCAGGCAAAACCCTTTTATCTTCAGTTTTGCTCTGCAGTGGGGTTATTGGTGGTTGGGGTGAGCAGAGTGATTTATTTATATTGGAAATGTGGTTCTCTCTAACACTCACATTGCTGGTAGTTTCATGAATGAATAAGTGACAGGATTACAAAGCAGGCATCTTTAAAAAAAAATATAGAAATATGGCCAGATTTCATTATTAAACCTCGTGGAAGCTGTGTAGAAACATGTTTTCCATGGGTGTATCCTACATATTTCAGTAAATCGTGATTTCTGGCGAGGATAATGTGTTCTAGAGAAATGATTCGGAGCTGAACTGCTTATCAGATGAGTGGGAAGACCAAGCTATTCCTGCTGCAAGCCGCTGCCTGGGATGGTGACAAATGCCTGTCAAATGTGTTTATTTTCCTTAATCACTTTAATTTTCGGAGGCTCTGATACAAACTGCATATAAAAGCCATTTTACATTCTGTTCTATGTAACAACCAATTTCCTTGTCTGGAGGTGCTGCCTGCTGGGATAACTCTTTGAACAGCGTAGGAAAACTGGGGGAAGGTTTTTCAGAGGGGTATCAGGATCCCGTGGTCACTTGTCCGAGGGACTGCAGGCCCTGTGGCTTTGTCGTGTCTGAAGTGACACGGCACCAAATGCAAAGTTATACTTTAAATCCGGTTGGGAACTGAGCCTGCTGCTGGCTTGATTAATAGGTGTGAGTGGCTGCGAGCGGGGCGGGAGCCGGGAATTGCTGCTCTCCTGCTCGGTTTCTGGGTGGAGCACGGAGTGTTGGTCATGGACCATAAAGCTTTCACTGATTTAGTGCTGGAGAGGCTGCTGCGGTTTGCCAAGCGCTGCCTGCATCTCTCCTTCCACACATGAGCAGAGCTTCATTAGGACAGGAGATACGAGCAGCTCTCACCTTTGGCACCTGCTGCCAGCTCAGTTCCACCTCCTGGGAGTGAATAAAATATCCCCCGCCTTGGGGTTAGCTGGGCATGGCCCCCCTCCTCCTACAGTCCCGGGGATAAATCAAGGGTATTTCCAAGGAAGAGATATTTAGGTTGCCAATGGTACCTTTAGGAAGTCTTCTTCTTTTGTGTGTATGTGTGATAATTGCTTTAATTTGCTGGTAAGGCCTCTGGAGTCAAGCTTAGGTATTTTTGGATGGTATCATAGATCAAAGTAAAGCCAAACTGAAGAAAAATAATTTAAGACAGAGGAATTGAGATTTATTGTTACCCTTAATAGGTTGGGAAGGTCAGGTTTTAAAATGTGGTCTTGTGGCCAAAACCTAATTGGGTGAAATTAACGAAAGCAGCTTGTGACCAGTGAGATTTTGTTTTAAAATAACTTTTATGTAAGTTACGAAAGAAAAAGTACTCCAGTTTATTGCAGCCTGCTCTTCTCTCTCAGCATTTTATCAGCTCTACAAAATCAATTTCCGTAACAATTCCAAAATTGATTCATTGTTCTTTGTGAGCCTTCTTCTGTTGTTTAATTAGAGGCACAATACAGCAACGCTTTGTGTGCTTGGACAGAAAACTTCCCAAGTACTTCCTGCCCTAGAAGGGTTGTGCAGCGTGGGAGCACCAGAGAGGTGGTGGGACCTAAATCCTGGGAGGTTTTCAGGATGTGGCCAGGCTGTGCCATGGCTCCCCTGAGCCCACGCTGGCAGCAATCCCACTCCACATGGGAGGTTGGGCTGGAGACCCCCCACCATCTGCTCCTTCTTCATACAGGAAGGGAAGCAGCTCGATGAAGAGGACTGTTGGGCTAGAGGCAAGGATCCAGCAGCTCAGGACATAAGTATCTGCTTAAAGCAGTTCAGTATTCGAGTATTTATTGAATAAAAAAAAAAGGCTGTCTACAGTTATGGTTTCGATTCTCCTATTGGCGTTATTGATTAGACATATGGTGAGGCTGTCGCTGTCTTATCACAGCTGTGGATTGCAGCCTACCCCCGGCTAGGAGGGAATATTGTTATCCCTCCAAACAGCAACTGGACATTGCTTCTAGGCTGGGCTTGAAGTCTCAGGATTGAGGCATCAGCTTGTGAAAGAAAAAGCACCTTGTCTGCAGACAAGAGAGAGGAACCTCTGAAGGAGGGAGCTGGGCACAGCACAGAACCAACAGCAAAAGCCATCCAGCTCTCTGCCTGTCCTCAGGGACTGTAGCTGTGACAGTGTTGGGTAACCTTGGACTACCAGCCGGGTCCTGTGGCCCGAAGTGAACTCTGCTCATCCCCGCATGTGTCTTTATCTTTGCTGTTTCCTTAGGGGAAAGGGTTTCCAGCATAAGGTTTTTTTCAAACCTGCCATCATCGGAGATGCCTGGGGTATCCCCGTGCAGGACGAGGCTTTTGCAGGCAGGACACTCATTATTTCTCCCAAAAGGAGCTCAGGACTGATGCGTGTGAGCTGCACAGCGCTGGACTCCTCCATTTAACCTTCCCCTCTAGGGAAAAGTACACTCTGTGTTCCCTCTCTTTTATCCTTGCCCTCCTGTCCTGCTCTTCCAGCAGCGCTCCAGCCGTTAATGGAAGTACGTGGCATTTCCCTTCGCTGCAGTGAAAGGAAGAGCTGGTTTAGATAGATGGCCCGAAGTGGTAATAGAGCACTGAATGCCTCCCCTGCCCTTTATGCCTTTTTCTTTCTGACACTCTAATTATTTTTGGTCCCCATTTTATTGGTGGGGCTGTGAATCACTGATCCAGAAGGGTATGAAGGTGTGATCCCTCGCTGCAGTGCCGAGCGGTGGGATTCGGGAGGCAGCTCTCCCGCAGCGCACGTTTGTAGCACACGGTCAAGTTCAAACCTGGCTTTAGTAGGATGACATCCCTTTTTTCTTCGTTTATTCCCTGCTCTTTTCACAGCTCTGCTGTTCTGTCTGATTAGCAATTCCTGCTCTGACGTGGCAGAACTGGCGCCTGGGTTCCAGCAGCCCTTCAAACCCCAGGGAAGCAGCTCTGGCTAATGGTGCGTGGCTTTGCAGCATCACGTGCTGCTTCCCGAGCTTCAGTTTCAGGGTTCAGGTACCACTAATGGCTCACGACAGGAGAAAGGTACAAAGGAGAAGGTGGCTTTACAGTTCAATACAACAGCAACCCAGAGATTCCATAAAACCCCGAGCTTCTTTCGGTTGGAAGGCTGAAGTTAGGAGATAACAGGCACTTCTGGGTTTTGTATGTTTTGCAGTTTTTAATTAAAAGCCCATATTCTGCATGTTCTTATTCCTTATATGGACTGGATGAGCAGAATGAGATAATTGAAGGTTTCAAAAGCAATTACAAACTGTCGTATCCTAATTTTTAAGTACTTGACTTTGCAACCTCAGTGATATCTCTCTGTCCAATTAAAAATCCCATGTATAGACAGTTAATGTATTTTACTGCAGGATGCATCTAAAAACTTTTTGTCTTCAGTGACTTCAGATTATCACCAGAGTAAATGAGATTGCTTTTTTCCCCTCTTTTTTTTTTAATTGTGGAGAAAATTCAGTGCTCCACTCTAGGTATTTCTGGATGAAAAATATCAGCGTTCCAAAAGCAATCAGTGAATCCTGGTCTAAATAAAGATATTTTGAGTCTTGTATACAAATGTTGCCTTTCTCCTGTCTTCATTGTGTCTTGCCACGCTTTCACTGAAAAGCAATTTGCAAACCCCTGAGATGAAAAATAAATCTTTAGTTTAATCTTTGATTTGTAACTGCTGGAATATGGACTCATCCTGATTCCTCTTGGTACCAGTGAGGTGATATTCATCTACATTGCTCTACTGCCATTTCTGTTCCCAACATATTTCCGGTATTGAACCTATCTTACCTTCATTCTACATTTCTGCATCTCCACCCTTCCCCTGCCTTTTCCTTTCCCCCACAGCTCTCAGGTCTGTGGGTTTTAAATAAGGAATGCAATGTGAAAAATTCCTGGGTGAAAGTTCCATCTGGGATGCATTTGGCCCACAGATTGCATGTGAGCCTTTTGGCAAGGCTGTCTTGTTCTTTTACTGAAAGCAGAGGCTCGAACTCAGCCTGCGCAGCCCCGGGGGACTGCAGAGAGGTTGTGTCATGCTGGCTAATCCTGATGATGAGAATGGATTGAATGGAGAGAGGAAGTGGATGCCCTTTTCTTCTCCTGCTTAGTATTTACCATGTCAATTAGTTGTAAAAAAATCCAAAACCCCAAAACAACACAACAGAAAAAACCCCAGCCAAAAAAAACCCCCGGTGCAACAGAGAAGCTGTGCATGATTTCGGCCATAGAATATCCTGATCATGATAAGTGATGGGAAATATTTCTACATCCTGCCATGCCTCAGGGGGCTGTAGCATCCATACCATATTGCTATCCATGTATCTTGAAAAAATCCTGCTCCACTTTCAACTGAGTAATCAAAAGAGGATTTTTTTCATCTTTTTTTTCAAAGTGCAGCAGTCAAAAGGAAACCTCTTATCTATTTGAGAATTCAATATACCTTTGGAAACAAAAGAAAATGAAATCAGCAACCGTAGGTCTCAAAGCAACACTGATTTTAATAATGTAAACTTCCTTCTCTAATGAGTAATAAGCAGTTCCATTTTTCACGGCCTTTTAAAATTGCTTTTAGTAAGGGGCTGGATTGTTTTAATCCTTTTCAGTATGTAAAGCCCCAGATATTTCAATCCCTTAGGGCCTCAGTATTTCCTAGCTCCCTTCCTTTGAAAAGGCAGAGGAAAACAGCTTTCAGAAACTGACAGGATCTGTGACTGATAAAATTTAGGTTTGTTTTTTTTTTTTTTTTATCCTGAAAGTGACCCAAAAGTGTCAGTTAAGAAAAAGATCTCTGGCATCCCACCCTGTGGATTAGTAGCAAACAGGCATATCATCTAGGTACAGTAGCTCTTTGTACTCTGACCTACTTGTTTCTGTTCTGGTTTGTTCCTTCTTGAAAGGTTATTTGGAAGAGATGCAGAATTTGCTCCATAAACAGCTAAAGCAGTATCACCTGCCCCGGGAAGGGTTTCCTTTTGAAATGGGCCCTGGCACAATGGGGTTGCCAACACCTAAAACGTTCTGCTCTGCTGCATAGTCAGAATGGAAACTCAACAAATAGGTTAAGATAGCTTTTTTCTGCAGGATGCTTTTCCCAAGGAAGGGTTAAGAGAGCTTTGGCTGGGATCAGGCTGGTATTTGTGGGGTGTGCTACTGAATTCACCTCAATCCCATGATTTTTACATGGTCAGCAATTAATTGTCACTGCTGTCCTGTATCCACCAGCACCGATGTTGCATTTTGTGTGTGCATAGCTGTTAACTGAGCTGTGTTCTCTTTTTCCTTAGATATTTCCAGAAAGTGCCTCGAGGAAGCTTCCTTATGTAGAAAAACCCCACAAGAAACACAGTGTGCGCTTCCTGGCAACTTGTGAAGCAAAGCTGTCACAATGGCAGAAAACAAGGACAGCAGCACGAAAAACGCAGATGTGAGGCCCAAAAGCAGCCGGAGCAGAAGCGCAGACAGAAAGGATGGGTATGTCTGGAGTGGAAAGAAGCTTTCCTGGTCCAAGAAGAGCGAGCACTGTCCTGATGCCGAAACAGCAAGTGCTGCAGGGAGGTCCGGGACTAATTTAAGGAGCCAAGAGAGGAAATACAGCTGCTCGTCCATCGAGCTGGATCTAGACCGGTCCTGTGGCCACAGGTTTTTAGGCCGGTCTCTCAAACAGAAGCTGCAGGATGCTGTGGGTCAGTGCTTTCCCATAAAGAACTGCAGCAGCCGGCACACCTCAGGACTGCCATCTAAAAGGAAGATCCATATCAGTGAGCTGATGCTGGATAAGTGTCCTTTCCCTCCGCGCTCGGAGCTGGCTTTTCGGTGGCACTTGATCAAAAGGCACACGGCCCCTATAAGTCCAAAGGCAGAAGAATGGATAATTGCTGATTTATCCCAGCATGAGGAAAGGGAGGATCAGCTGCGAGACGAGGAGATTGCCAATGGGGGAATGGACTCTCCCTCCCAGTCCTGTGACTTCACTGACAGCAGTTCCTCTCGGGGCGACCCGAGGCCTGAGCTGGTGACAGGTAAGGTGGCGAGGAGCAGTAGAGATGAGAGTGACATGGACTCTGACGATGAAGTCATAACTCTGTGCACAAGTTCTCGAAAACGAAACAAGCCCAAGTGGGAAACAGATGATGAGCTGCTACGGATGGAAACGCCTCCCAAGTACCATACCCAGATTGATTATGTCCACTGCCTAGTGCCAGACCTCCTCCAGATCAATAACAATCCCTGCTACTGGGGAGTCATGGATAAATACGCAGCTGAGGCGCTGCTGGAAGGAAAGCCAGAGGGAACGTTTCTGTTGCGAGACTCTGCCCAGGAAGACTATTTGTTTTCCGTGAGCTTCAGGCGCTACAGTCGCTCCCTCCACGCCCGGATAGAGCAGTGGAATCACAACTTCAGCTTTGATGCCCATGATCCCTGTGTCTTCCATTCTCCTGACATCACGGGACTCCTAGAACACTACAAAGATCCAAGTTCCTGTATGTTCTTTGAACCACTTTTATCCACTCCCCTGAACAGGACCTTTCCCTTCTCTCTCCAGCATATATGTAGAACGGTTATTTGCAACTGTACGACTTACGATGGTATCGATGCACTTCCCATTCCTCCCTCGGTGAAGCTGTATCTGAAGGAATATCATTATAAGTCAAAAGTTAGAGTGCTCAGGATTGATGTACCAGAGCAGCAAAGCTAGAAAATATTTTTGTGAAAGAAATTGTCTCCGAACAGACAATAGTATGTTCAATCTCTTTTCCTTCTAGGTTTTTTTTTTGTTTAAATAGTGACTCGATTATTTTTTCTTTTTCTGCATATTATTTACCACCCAAACTAGTCTCTGTTTAAATGTACTTTTGAGTCTTCACAGCTCTCTTTTTTAGAAATTATATTCATTGTGGGCTTTTGGTACTGTCCCCAGGCTAGAGTTTTATGGAATTCCAGGTAGGCTTTCTGATATTTCTATAGATGGATAGTCGTTAGATCGAAAACCCCCTGAAAATCAGTTTTGAACTTGATCTGTCTTTTCTATTGTAGTTGACGTGTTGCTGACATGATTGAAATAATGCCCTGTTAACTAAAGATTGACTCATCTGTATTTTCTGCATTTCTTTTAAAATGAGTGCTCTAGCCTCTGTGTGTGTGTGTGTCTGTCCGTCCCTATCCACTGCAGTAAATTTGTCAGTCTATTTCTAACATTACTATTCCGAGCAAAATGAAGTTTGAAAGAGGATATGATCTTTCTATAAATACATCAGCGGACTAAATACCAGGGAGAGGAAAAACAATTCAAGTTAAGGACAACACTCAGTGCAGGAACAAACATGTATAAACTGGTCCTGAAAAGATTTTGGTTGGAGAGGAGGAAGACTCGTTGTCGTCAGAGCGGCGGGGTTCTGGAAGAGCTTTTCATTTTGTATAATAGCAGTGAAAAGCAAACTGCTCATAAACTGGGATTTGATCAGTGTCTGGAAGAGATAATCATGTAGTTACTTATGATAGATGGAGCTTGGACTTGGGAACTCTGTTTCTGTGTTACTGTTGCAGTATATGAAATACCCAGTTTTTGCTGTAGGAGCTGCCGCTGCTTAAATGATAAAGCACAGGGTGGGAGGGTGGGAAGGAAGATATTTCCTTAAAAATCTGCATATTTAACTATCTGGTTCTGCATGGTTGAGCCTGAGGTGATGGTGAATAACTTTCCTACTTTGTTAGTGGGGAGGTTGGTTTTTTTAATAAGTATAGTTAAAAAAGAAAAAAAGTCTGCTGATTTTTCTTGCAATGTGAAGCATTCGGTCGAATGGCTTCCTGCCAAATTCCATGTACGGGAAAACCATGCATGGATAATGCTCCTAAAAGCATTACTTACATTACATGGATAGGCAGATCTGCTGCTGAGTTGTTGGTGGAATCCCACCGAGACTCTGGATGTGGGTTCAGGCAGGAAACTCCAGGCTGGCCTCGGGGTGCAGCTCCAGGAGGTGCAGCAGTGACCTGCAGTTCTGTTCCCTGGATGTGCTTTATCTCCTCTCCCAAGCTGGGCCGGGAACGCCTCTGCCGAAAGAATGTGAGATGGTGTAATTGTAACTCCATCAACCACATTGTTTCCTCTCCTTTGATCACAGGGAGCCTTTATATCCTCTCAAAATGCTTTTGAAATGAGCCCCAAGCCTGCCAAATTACAAATGTGTTTAATTTCATGCATGTGAAGGATCCTGTCAAAAAATCAGCAATGACCTGTGGGTGAGGTTATCACAGAATGGTTGGGGTTGGAAGGGAGCTCTGGAGATGATCTAGTCCAACCCCCCTGCTCAAGTATAGGATCACATCCAGGTGGGTTTTGAACATCTCCAGAGAAGGAGACTCCACAACCTGTCTGGGCAGTCTGTTCCAGGCCTCCATCACCCACACAGTAAAGAAGTTTTTCCTCATATTCAGATGGAACTTCCTGTGTTTCAGTTTGTGCCTGTTGCTCCTTGTCCTGTCTCAGGGCACCGCTAGAAAGAGTCTGTTCCCATCCTCCTGACACCTGCCCTTAAGGTATTTGTATGGATTGATTGGTTCTCCTCTCAGCTGTCTCTTCTCCAGAGCTGAGGCCCAGCTCCCTCAGCCTTTCCTCATAGGAGAGATGCTCCAGTCCCCTCACCACCTTCACAGCCCCTCCACTGGGCCCACTCCAGTAATTCCTTGTATTTCTCATACTAAGCAGCCCAGAGCTGGATACAGCAGTCCCAGCTGAGCCCTCAGCAGGGCTGAGGAGAGGGGCAGGATCACCACCCTCGACCTGCTGGCCACGCTTTCCCTCGTGCAGCCCAGGGTACCATCGACTGTCTTGGCCACAAGGACACAGTGCTGGCTCACCCCAGCTCCTTCTCCGCAGCGCTGCTTTCCAGCAGGTCAGCCCCCAGCCTGGACTGGTGCATGGGGTTATTCTTGCCCAGGGTAGGGGGACCCTGCTTGAACTTCCTTGGGTTCCTCCCTGCCCATCTCTCCAGCCTGTCTGGGCCTGGCTGAGTGTCAGCACAGCCTGTTGGTGTGTCAGCCACTCCTCCCAGTTTTGTATCGCCAGCAAACCTGCTGAGGGTACACTCTGTCCCTTCATCCGGCGTGGTGAATAAGCTGAACAAGACTGAACCCATCACTGAGCCCTTGGGAATCTGTGTGCAGGCAAGGAGCAGTAGAGCACAGTGCTGTAGAGTCTTGCTCCAAGATGCTCCTATTTGAATCTTTTAATTTTACCTTGTACAGCATCCTATGGATTTGTGGACATCAAATCCATCCTGCAAGGTGGCTGTTCAGGAGTTACCAAGGAAGCTTTGCCATGCACCTCCACCAAGGACCTGCCACCCTGCCCTTACCCCCAACCTGAGCAGAGAAAACCCTTTCCACTGAGCTCCTGCCACTGTGATGATGTAAACAGATTTCCAGGGACATCTGCCTAGAGACCAGCCCGTTTGTTTTCGCTGGGTTTTAAATAGGTTTGGAACCAAAGTCTCCGGGGAGAAAATGCTAACACATCAATCCATGGCATCGCACATGGATGAACGCGCTCCGGGACGAATTCTCAGCTGCTATAAATCAGCGTGGCTTTATTGATACACTTACAGTGGCTTATCCCAGCTGAGATCCTCCCTCCTCCATATCCAAATGGAATTGTGGGACTGATGTCAGAAAAATGACCCTGGTTTTTTCTGTAATTTTTATCTTGTGCTGCTTCCATTCATTGCCTTTTGCATAAACTGTATTTTCTCAAGGACAGCTTTATATTGATAAGTCTATTTTTCACCCTATCACTGCCATTTTCCAGGTACAATGTAGGGATCATCATTGCTCTGCTCTTGTCCACTGTGCCCATCACGGTGGGATGGTGGGCTGGGATTTGGGTGGCTGCGGTACGAAGGAAGAGCATCTGGTTCAAGATCTGGAGTGACGTCAGAGATATTTGCAGTCTGCTTGATTAAAATTCTCTTTCAGAAACTCCTAATTAGGGCAAAAAGCTCATAATTTTAGATAGGGATTAGCATTATTTTTATGGCAGGACCATAAAAATTAGATTTTGACCAAAGGTTGTACTTCAGAAGTTAGTGAAGGCCACCGTCATTTTCAAAATCAGCAAAGATTTTGTCCCTTAAAAATGAACGGCCAGGAGAGAACATTTTTTGGGGTATCATTCCCCAACACAGTGCGTTTCAGTGTCATTCTGCATGCAGCCTACATTGTTTTGACATGAGTTGATGCATCACTTACCCCAAAAACATCTTGAGCACTCCAAATTTAGGAGACCTATATAATACAGCAGTTGGGGGAAGAAGGTGTGGCACATAAAAATAGTGCCTTTAGGCTGTGGGGCAGTTAATTGCATTAGTTTAGAGAAGTCATACGTGGAAAGTATTGATAAATGGGGTTTTGTGAAAGTTCCCGCTATTTTTTCCCGGTTTGTTTGTCCACCTGTGTGACATTTGTCCCTAACAACACTGAGTTGTGTTACACATGCAGTCTGTGGAAGATCCATGGCATGACCTGTACATGTTTTAGGAAACGGAAGAACTCGGAAGGTCTGTTTTGTTTAAATCCATTTACCTTTTTTTCTCTTCTTTCCCTCTCTATTTTAAATAAAACTGGTAGAACTGGTTTTACAATATGCCAAGAGCTGTCATCCTAAAGTTTTCCTCCCCGTGCTGTCATTAACAGTCCTACCAGTGCTGCTCATTCCAACACCACTTTAGAACACCTTGACCCAAAGATAACTAAGCCTTGAATTCAGTTTTGAAACCCTCTTAAAAATTAGCCTCAAAAACAGGGCGAGAACTTCCATTTTCCAGAATCACACAATCCCAGAATGGTTTGGGTTGGAAGGGACCTTACAGACCATCCAGTGCCACCCCCTGCCGTGGGCAGGGACACCTTCCACTAGACCAGGTTGCTCCAAGTCCCATCCAACCTGGCCTTGAACGCTTCCCAGGATGGGGAGTCCACAGCCTCTCTTCTCTGCCAAGACAGAAATCCCACATTCTTCAGGATGAAGATTTAAAGTGGAGCAAGGAAAGGTGAAGAGATGTGCCAAAACCCACGTGTTCAAGACTATGCAGCAGGCCAGTGGTTGAGCAAGGTCATAATCCAAAGATGACCCTGGCCACAGCTCCCCTGTTTTGGGGCACCCAACCAGCTTTGCATCAGGAATTGTGTCTGCAAGATGTGCTTTGAATTGTTTTGAAGGTTGTCCCATAGCAGGACAGTGGAAACAGAGTGTATTGAATTGGTGTGAACAGCTTCTGGTTAAAAAAAAGATCTGATTTTCATAAATTATTTTGATATAAGGGGGGAAAAATGGTCAGGCTTTTTATGCAAGCTGGGCAAACTACATATACATGTTATTTTTACAGGATGGTTTAGAAAAAAATTAAACACTCTCTCCATTAATTGTGTCCTCTGCAGTTTGCTTTCGCCTGGAATGACTTTTTGCAGCTCCGTAACAATGTCACTCACTGGCCCGGGGCCTTCGATACAGAGCGACTTCAGCTCCAGCAGAATCACTGATGGGCTTGGGGTAGTTTGTGTGTCTGATAATTGGGAATACACATTTCTTCTCGATTTTCCTATTCTCAGCATTTGTCTTGATGAAATCCAGGGTGTATTTGGAGCAGGATATGTGTATCTATAACAGCACATCCAACTTTAAAAAAAGAAAAAAAACCAACAAATTATCATGATTTAAATGCTTTCCTTTTCAAGATGCTGGTGGGCTATCAATATAAAGAAGAAATCCTTGTATGATGCAGTCATACAGGGCCTTAGTATAAAATTGACATGCTCTTAAATAATTAAAAACGGGGATACTCTAATTTTGAAAAAGGATGCTGGAGGAAGGAGGTTAAAGGAAGCTTTTAGTCAGATCCAAGGTTAGATTTATTGATCTAGTGATCAATCCCTTTCTCTTTCCTGAATTTAAAGCTAATGGGAGACTGTGGTCAGAGATGAGTGGCTTTTAGTTAAGGTTTTTGACTCTTATAAATAATACAACAAATGTCCTAGTAAGTAATAAGAAATAAGATACTCCCTCATTCTTTTTAAATAGAACAAATGTGGCAAACAAGACTCAGCTGTAATTTTTGAAGTCATTTATTAGACAAATTGCTCTTCTCTACTTCTTTTACAAGAGAGACATAAACCATTATATTATTTATTCATGAATCATAGCCATTAAGATGATAAATCAAATTATCAGCTTCCTGTCTCTCTTCAGTTTTAATCATTTTTTATAGTTCATGCAGTATAAAGACAGCTTCCTTCCTATGAAACAAGAGACCTTCAGAGACCTTTTTATTGTAAACGTACATTTCCTTCCCATTTTTAAGTATATCCTAGTGATTTTCCCTGTCAATTTTATCTGCAATAAAAATCCAATAAGGAACTTGTTCATTGATTCAATATAGCAAAGTTAGCTATGAAGTAAGTGATTTTGGTTAACCTCTGAAACAACGGAGCACTGGAAAATGCAGTTAGAGGACTTTTTTCTGCCACCCCTAAATGTGCACGGTGGCATCATATATTTAATAGAGAGAAATATTTAATAGAGAGAAATCTTGACACAAGCTCACCTACTGATAGCCAGACCCTTCGCAAAGGGTTTAATGCGATCTCTGCAGTAGTATCACTTTTAAAATGCATTTAAGCTTCTTTTTCCTGCTCTATTCACACAGCCAGCACGTCTTCGCCTCTGCCCATGAGGTGGGAGAGCTGAGGCTGCTGTGTGCGAGCTGAGATGGTTTCACACATCCTCTCTTCACTCGCTTTCCGCCTGCGTCTGTCTGGCCCGGCAGCTCGAGGAGCCGCACGTGACGCGCTGTGGGTGGAGAAGTGTCCATTCAGAAGGAAATGCACATTGATTCCCATCCCCAACGGCGGCAGCCAACTGGTTTTAAACTTGATCCTCCTTGTTAAAGGATACTCCGTGCTCAGGAAGCACCGATGAGGTCAGAGGTACCGAGGGTGGAAGAGGAGCCTCTGCATCGATAGAAATACTCATCCGTGCTACAATGTAAAAATCAATACTTGTTTACTCAACGCTATGAATAATAGAGTTTTGAACGTAAATATATAATTTATGCATCTAAAATCTATAGCGTGGGGCTGACGGGAGGTGCAAAAACTTCCCTATATCCCTTTTAAAAATCCCCTGGGTGTCTGGGTGATGTGTTATCTGGACAAAACACATCCTCAGCCCAGCCTCCCCACAGGCAGGTCATTGCAAGCATCTTCCGGTGGGAATCCTGTAGGAATGACTGCCAAGTGCCCCATGGATGGCCTTGTGTGGGTATTCCAGCTATTTTATTGCTGGGGAGAATCCCTTGAACAGTGTGCGTTTGGGACCAGTCTGAGGGATGCCTGCATCAAGCACAGCTCCCGTGGTTGCCACAAGAAGATCAGAGGGCTGGAGCAGCTCTCCTGTGAGGAAAGGCTGAGAGAACTGGAATTGTTCAGCTTGGAAAAGAGAAGGCTTCAGGCTGACCTAATTGTGGCCTTCCAGTACTTGAAGGGAGCCTACAAGAAACACGGAGAGGGACTTTTTACAGGAGCATGGAGTGACAGGACAAGGGGGAGCGGATTCAAACTGACAGAGAGTAGGTTTAGGTGAGGTATTAGGATAAAACTCTTCCCTGTGAGGGTGGGGAGGCCCTGGCACAGGGTGCCCAGAGAAGCTTTGGCTGCCCCATCCCTGGAAGTGTCCAAGCCAGGTTGGATAGGGCTTGGAGCCACCTGGGCTAGTGGAAGGTGTCTCTGCTCACAGCAGGGGGTGGAATGTTATGGTCTTTAAGGTCCCTTGCAGCCTCAACCATTCCATGATTCTGTGAGGAACATTCCCACAACATAATTACCATCATTTCCCAGGAAGGATGTCTGGCCTGTGTACAAGGCCAAAGCCAGAGTCCCCCCGCTAAAGCTGGTCCTATGGAATATGGATCCCTCTTCCCTGTCCTCTTGTTATTCCTGTGATTTTGGACATCGAAATGATGCAGCAGAAAAAACACTGGGCCCATGTTAAGTCCTGTAATCCAACACAGCTGGGAAGTGCCAACTTAAAGCTTTGAATCCAGATTCAAGGTGGGAGACCCTTTGGCTATCTAGGAGCTCTTCCATCTTATTTTCCTTATTTTTATTTTTAATTCTTTGGGGTAAAAAAGTCTTAGTTATTTCTTAAGTCTGATGCTGAGCCACTAGCTCAGAGCATCTCTAGAGTTCGTCTCAGCTGAACAGGTTCATTGCCAGAGCTTTTGTTTTTAATGTGTGTCAATTGGCCTAGACCACAGTCCATGGCTTGTGCTAACGTGGGGTTTTTTTGTTCAGGAAAAGGCTGGGTTTGTCCTGCCTAGCAGATACATGATTGTATTTCTAGGTCAGGTCTTTATGTGTAGCCAAATGAAGTTTCAAATTGGACAAAACACCTAGTAAGGGTCTTGATGCTTGATGCTGTTATGATTAGAAAGTTGTCTGATCAAATTTTGTTTCCAATTAAAAAAAAAATTGGATTAGCTTTCAGACTGAGACCTTCGCTTTTATTTTTAGTCTACAATTAATGAACCCCTGAAAATAGAGTGTATAATGAAAATACGGTGATTGGTTCTGCTGGGATGGTTGAGAAACTACATTAGCAGATCAGAAAGGGTAATAAATCTTCCGTCACAACCTTCCTCATTAAACTAGATAATTTGAAATTGCCTCTGGTGTATTAAACAGTTCATTATTTTGAGGGGAGCAACACACGAGACAAAAGAGTTGTGTTCTTCTAATTGATATCCAAAGCCTGGAAAAGAAAAAAAAATAAGCAAATTTAGTCAAGAATAATCAATCTGAGCACTGGCTGTGTTGTTTGGAACCATCCAAAACTTCTCATCCTCTGACTCAGGGGAAGGAGGAAAGGTCTCTATGTACACTGGGACAGTGAAAAGGGAGTAGCTCTATTAAATATGGCATTTGCACAGTTGCAAAATTAGGTAATTTCTAGTTTGTGGATATTTTTTGGATGGTTTTAGCATATTAGAAATTAATCCACACACACACCCCCCCAAATTTAATTTCTTTATCAGCATTGTAGTATTATTCCAGAAGCCTCTCATGCACCAAACATACAAAGGGTGCTGTCAGCCTGAGGGAAGGGTGTCTGCAGGAGCAGGAAGGATAGCCAGACTGGGGCAAAGAGGAGCAAGAGAGGGGAACTGGGCTAACAGCTGAAGCAAAGAAAAAAGCCAGTGCTGGGGTGCAAGAGAGCCTGTTCTCTGTGGGGCTGGCTGTGACCTCGCAGCAGTGGGAATGGGAACCTCCACCCTGGTGGTTTTTTCACATCTTTAACCTGGCAAGCTGGAAGCTGAGGACAAGCTGAAGGCTGTTCTTGTCCCTCTCTTTACAGCAGAACCTCTGGCATCAGGCTGGGAGCTGCCTGAGATGTCGCTGCTGCCAAGGTACGGCAGGGTTGGCCACAGGGACATCCTGTCATTTTCACACTCCTGTCATTTTTATACTCTGCGAGACAAATTATATCCCAGTGTGATGCTGCTGGCTCTGGTATCCTTGTACACCAGGAATCTTGGTCCTGTGCCCAAGGAGAGGGCACACGTGAAGGGGAAATAGGAGAATATTTTACTGGGGAAGATATGGCCGAGGTGGACACTGAGTGAGAGGGTGTGAGTTGGAGCACTCAGCCAGATGAGGCACTTCGTTGTCTCACTAAGAACACACACATTTATTAAGGTAAGATTTTAAAAAGTTCCCTGTTTGAGCAAAAGCCTCTTCCCAAGTCTTCCCCTCTTCCTAAGGCGTTAAAAAAAAAAAAAATCAGCTCTCCTTCCCTTCCCAGCCAGCCTTCCTCACACATGAGCAATGCCTGGTTTCTGCTGGATATTCCCTTCTGACAGGATCTTCTGCTACCACAGGTATGATCTGTTGGTACAAATTACCTGAGTGGGCGGCAAGACAAAAGGCCAGCCAAGGAATAAAAGGATCCTTTCTTTCACAAGGAGCTGGGAGGATGCACGGAATACTTTGATATTGTGCTTCATACAATAGCAAAGGCATAAGGAAATAATCCCTTGCCTTATCTGATGCGCTCTTTTTATTGATTCCAGACAGGCAGGATTATCGCAGGATAAAGGAAGGGGAGGAAGGAGAAGACGGAAAGAGGAGGCAGGGAAACTGAGGAACCGGAGTCACCTCTTTCCAAAGGGCTTCCCAAGCTATGAGTTGTGTCCCTGCTCTGTAATCTTCTGTCCTCCTTCCCCCAGCCTGTACTCCTAATTATTTTGATACCCACACACTGTCATCAAATACAACTCCCAAAAGCACACTTTGGAACTTTGTTTGCCAAGCATTTGGCCACGTTAGGGTGGAAATTATTCCAGATAAATTCATTCAGCACTTTATGAGCTAAAAATGGCACATTTGTTAGCACACAAATAACATATGGCATTAGCAAATGAAATTTAATACTGTAACAGCTGAAATCACAAGTGGGGCTTATCCACCTTAACCTGAAATGCTCACTGGGAGGGAGTAAAGCAAAAAAAACTATGTACACTTCCCTCCATCGCCCGCTGGCTGAAGCGCTGTCATGAGCATCCAAAATTCCTTCTTGTTCTCTAATACAAGATTTACTTGGTTTTCTCTAAAAGCAGAACACATGCATGGCCACGCCAGGCTGGGTCAAAAGTCCATATGGACAAGTCCTCTGTATCGCACAGTGGCCACGAATGAAGGCTCAAGGAAGAGGAGCCCAGGCAGTGGCCAGCCCAATTTATCAATGTGTGCTTTACTCATCTCAAAATAAAAACAAGCATTATTGTTTGAAGTTGTTTTTGAATGAATTCTTGCACTGGACAATGCTCTCAGGCACGTGGGGCTGTTCTGTGCTGGGCCAGGAGCTGAACTCGATAATCGTTGTGTTTCCCTTCCAGCTCAGGATATTCTGTGATTCTGTGACTCTGGATTTATGGGCTAAATGTTATAATGTGTCTGAATTTCTGCCAGTAAGGGAGAGTCATTGCAAACAACTGACTGCAAATCAGTGAGTGAATGAGAGTGGATCTCCACAAAAGTGCATTTAATTCGTTTGCTAATTACAGCTCATTTTCAATTATGAAAATACATTTCAGCAAGCATGTAATATATACCTTGCATAAAAGAAAAGTAATTTCTAGCAGTAGCAGACCTAACCTCGGAGAATTCTTTGCTGAGGGAAAGGGAAGAGTCCTTCCATTTTTTACTGCACTTCAGCGTAATGGTTTTGCTGGAGTCTGATCCTGCAATCCTTGCTCCTACCTACGTGTTCTTCGGAACCAATGTGTGTGATTAGGAGCTATTTAGAACTGCGCAGGTTGTTTTTACCTCCTGTTACTTCACTAAACCCGCGGTTCAAGCTGGGGGAAGGCCTCCTGTTTGGGGAGTTGGTCCCCTCTGCTATTTTGGCAGCATATCTTGTTGTTTTCCCAGAATGTGTTTAGCTGCAGTAGCGCCGGGGGAAGGAGTGTGACACGGTCCCGAACAAGACTGGTTTTCTCAGGTCGCCAGCCGGCCTGGGCGCTGTGACACCGGGCTGGAATATCACCGAGGAAGTGTTATTCATGTCACTTGTGTTGCAATAGGCGCTCGGTGCTGCCGCCCTCGCAACCAAACCAAGGAGATGCTCCACGTCCCGAAGAAATTCAGAATGGGAAACAATAGACGGCTCCGGGAGCGCTGGTGGAGGCGGGCGGGCTCTGCAGCAGTGCATTAACCAAGGCTGGGGCTGCAGTCATGGGATGGGGAATCAAAGGACGGGAATTTCCCAGAGGAGGAAGAGGAGGAAAACGAGCTCCTGCCAAGCGGAGCAAAGGCAACGAGGGATCTGGGAAAGCAGGCAGCGGGGAGCGGAGTTTGCTGGAGGCACTTTTTAAGTGCCCATTCTGCTAAACTGCCTCCAGCACAGCCCTGGGGAGCACGAAAATAACGTGGCAATTATGTCCTCAGATCCCCGCGATGCTGTTAGAGCTGAGCCCAGGATGTTTTGCCGTGCACTTTATCACAACAGTCAGCCCCTTTGCTTTCTAAACAGCTGTAGAGAGGAGTATTCCTGCTAATTAATTAGGATGCCTTCGCCCCCGAGGGTGGGCAAAGAGCTTACGGTGGGGATTTGGAATCTGTTTCTTCAGACAATATGCAAACATTCACAGGAGGAGGAGTGCTGGCCGCAGGCAGGGAGAGCTGAGGTAAGGAATGATGCTCACTCACAGCCTGGAGCTGTAAGGCTCTGCTCTGGCGGGGGAAGGACTCGGGATGAATTCTAGATGTAGGATTTCCGTGCAAAAAAAATTCCAGTGCTGGGTTGACATTATTTTGCCCTGCTTCAGCAAGAACTCCCCAGGGCAAACCCGCACAAAGACAAACCTGCCACTCAAACTCAGCAGGGTTGAGACTTTCTCGTCTCAAGCCTCATCCAAACAGCCCTGAAATCAGTGAGGAAGCTTGGAAATGAAGTTTGGATCAGGCTCATTCCTAACCTTCCGTTATCTCACTTGCAATTTATCACTGAAATGGCTGTAATTCTCCCCAGGGAGAATTTCTAGTATTTAAACAGCTACTAGCCTGCATAATTTCTTCCTGTTTTCATAAAAGAAAGAGGAACTGAGAACATTATGCTAAATGCCTCAAGAGTCCAAAGAATAGAGATTTTCATGGAATTTTCTGAATTTATGGTCATTGTGAGAGATGTGGCTGGAAACAACTCCAAGGTTAAAAAGTTCAAATTACTGTTTTCTTTTCCTTTTTTTTTTTTTTTTTATTACTCTGGAAACGATCTTGACTTCAGTTAATTCCAGCTCTATTTGCACTTTAAAGGATCTCTGTCAGGCAGATATTAAAAATATATATAAGTCTCATTTATTTATAGGACTCCTTCATAGTTGGGTGACTATTGACTTGACAAATCCATTTGACCTAAAATATGACTAAGAAGTGTATTTGCGGTTTGTTTATTAGTTGAGAAGTCCTTCCCGGGCTAATCTGTTTTCTGGCTGTACTCTTCCAGCAGGCTGATGGAAAAATAAGACCCAAAGAAGGAAGCAGATTCTTAACAGTGATCATGAAAACTGCTTTATTCTCAGGGCATTTTTGCATGGCATTAGCAACTAAAAGGCACCACTTCAGCCCAGCACTTAAGCTATTTGCTTAATCAGGGCCTGAAAGCTGAGGAGAAGGAGGAGGAGGAAGAATAGCATGGGTGTTACTCCCACAGAATTTCTTGAAGCATTAAATGGCTATTAGCTGATGGGACAAGATTTAACTGTTTGAAGTTGCAGTGAGTGAAATTCGGGTTTTTTTTGATGGGGTAGCCCAAAACTGACAAGGGAATTGCAGCCATCAAATCCCGGCCCGGTGCAGGGAGGGGTAGAGGTAAGATACAAAACTCAGCCCTGGAATAGAATAAACTCCCTTAGCTGCACCAGGCACTTGGTAAATGCCCACCCAGTTCAGCGAAGAAATGTTGGTGGAAAATTCTCCCACCCTGAGAGATTCCTAAAACTACTGAAATTAACAGAAAAACATCAAGAAAGCACAGAATGCAGCTCAGCCCATGCTGCCGCACCCTCTGGATCAGCTCTCGATGTAACACTTTGCACAGAGTGTTTTTTACTCAATACTCTTGTCGATAATTCATCACATGCCCTTCAGTAGCACCTTTGTCACATCAATGACTTAGAGATCTTTCACGAGCTCAAACGATCCTTCCGTGCCTCATTCCCTGCATTACTACAAGCCATTTGCCTGTAAATGTGTTCTTTGGCACCCATCAGTGGAACATTGACCTTGCCAGTATGGCCACACCATCAATACACATCTGAACTAGAAACACGAACAACTTGGTATCAAGCATTTAATTTCATGTGTAAAATCCTAGAATCACTCAGGTTGGAAAAGAGCTCTAAGATCATTGAGTCCAACTATTACCCCAGCACTGCCACATTCACCACTAACCCATGTCCCCAAGGCTCGTGTCAGTGGCTGTGCAAAACCAGAGACCTCAAAGGCCCTCAGAGGTTTGCAGAGAAAAGGGCCCGAGCATGGAAGCGCCTCCCAGTGAGCAAATGGATCCCAACACAGAAAGATAAAAACGAGGCACGAAGATACAGCCACAAATGGAGTCACGGGGAAGTGATGAAAAATGGAGTGATTGAGATTTTAGCAATCCAGGCACATCCTTCCTGCTGGGAGCTGCTCACAGGACAGCAGAGATCACCAGCAGGCATCCCTTGGTACAAACAGCACTGTCACACAGCCTTGCCTTGGGTGGGTCTCCCACGGCTGCTGCTGCAGATGTAACCCCAGAGTGCCGACTGCCAGGGGCCTGGAGGCTTGGCAAGGGGAGGATCATTCCACATTCCCTGTCTTTCTCCTTTTCCTGAGGACCTGGTGTTGCCCACAGTCATGAGGCCAGCTGGACCTTTGGGCTGTCCCACTGTGACTATTCTAAAATCACTCCCCCAGGGATGTGTGAATGTGCCTGCCTGTTTATATCTGTCAGAGCATCTGGGCCATGGGGAAAATCAACTCTGCCTCACTGCCAGGGCAAAGCCTCCACAGCCAGCTACTCCTCACCTCCTCCTCCTCCTCCCTCTCCAAAAAAAAGAGCTTCGTTTACAATTGCAACATCAGAGTGAAATAAAATAAGGGATCCTTTTATCTGCTTTTCAAGCTTTTGGAAAAAGAAAATTTCCAGCTTTTTCTCCACAGCACTGAGCACTTGAAAACATGATCCTTCAGAGAACGAAGGGTCATAATTCTATATTATCATCTGCCGGTTGGAGCAATGGCTGTCAGCCAGACAGCAAATGTCACACAACTCATTGAGAGGCTGCGAGGATTGCAACACCACGCTGGGAGCCACGCTCTGGGATTGGGCATGCGGAGCAAAGGGGAAGGGCAGGAAGAGATCAGAAGGAAGAATCAGAAGGAATTTCTTCATAGAAAGGGTGGTTAAACACTGGAAAGGGCTGTCCAGGGAAGTGGTGGAGTCATCGTCCCTCGAGGTGTTCAGAGAATGACTGGACGTGGCACTCAGTGCTCTGGTCTGCTTGACAAGGTGGTGACAGTCACACGTTGGACTCAAGGATCTTGGAGGTCTTTTCCAACCTAAATGATTCTGTGATTCCATGACAGAGAGTAGTGACAAAGGTTTGGATCGCTCCAGGAAACTATGGTTCTCAACTTGGGCATGAGGAGAAGGTGAGCACCTCTCTGAGAGGACAGATGATGAGGCGGGTTCCATTGCTGTCACCCACAGAGGAATTTCCTACTTCTTATTCACTAAAGAAGAAAAAAAAGTGAAGAGAGCTCTGTTTTCTGCTGCCAGACATAATCACTAACTCCAAAACCTGAAAACAAACTCACACAGTAAGTTGACACATGATCAAGGCTTTACATATCCACCACTGTGGGAAGAAAATGTACCCAAAAAATTCACTCCTTGTCACAGAAAGCTCATGTGTTAGTACCAAAGTGACTGTCGAAGTGTCTTTAATGACAGTTCACCTGCTCATAATTTCACAACAAGCAGACAGCTACGCTTCCTTTCCAGTTCAATCCAGTTTATCTCCTCTCCTCAATAGGGTGAATTTGCCATCCCGATGCACTTTGAACCAGTTTTATGATTTTATCTTCATGGCAACAAGCCTCTGCTTTGAGGAAGAGCACTTATTAACTAGAGACAGCGTCATTTTCAAAGTGATTTATTTTATGAGAGTTTTGAAATAAATGATCAGTCAGTGATTGGCCATAGGGGAAAAGCATATAAAAGCTTACCACATGCATTGAACATACCATCTGGTATCCTTTAAAATCTAGCTTCAGGGTGGCTCAGCTAATTCTTCAGAGCTCTTGATGTTCACAGAGCACACTGAGGCATGAATAGAAAATCGAGTGACATCGCCCTGTAAGGATCAACGCTGGAACTGAAGATTAATATCTTATATCTCACTGTTCCGGCCCATCAGCAAGAGACTGGCATTTCCTTAATGAAAGCTGACGTTACATTCCAGAATTTTAAACTTTAAAAAAAAAAACTTTTATTTTCGGGTTGGATAGCAAAGTGATGCCTCCACTGTGTGTTGTTCCTCCTGACTGGCTGATGTAAAAGGGAGGTACAACAAAGATATTGTTATTGTTCCTTTGAATTTACTGTTCACGGCATGAACAGCCCTCCGGGTGCGATAAAGTTCCCTGCCTCTGATGCCTGTCACAACTCGAGATCTGCGTTATTGTCCCTGAAAAGTACTGAATTGGACAATTTAAGTATTGTCTGTTGGTCTTTTACCCCAAAACAAAAGCTGAGGCAGGCAATTATGCCCAATTTTGTCACTGAAAGACAAGAGAGATGCTGAAACCGGCGGGAGTTCAGCAGGGGCCACTGGCACAGTTGGGGGCCAGAGCATGAAGAAAGGCTGTGGAAATTGTATTTTTGAGCTGGGAGAGAGGGTAGAAAGGACCTCCCAGCAGCCTCCAGCCATCCAGGCGGGTGGTACTGAGTGGGCAGAGGTACGTGGCAGGAGGACAAGCCACAAGTACAGCAAGGGAAAGTCTGACGGGATGCGGGGAATAATGGCAGCACTCACAGGGGCTGTATTTAGGGATGGAACATCCAGAGAGGTTGAGCAATCTCCGACTTTGGAGACGCTCAGAACCCATGCAGACAAGGTTCACAGCTATCCCTGTTTTGAGACAGAGGTTAGACGAGAGCTTACTTCCAACCCAAATATTTACATGAAGCTGAGCTAAAAACAGAGGGGCCAATACATGTAGCACACAGGCAGCAGCACAGGCTCTGCAATGCAGGCCTGCAATAAAGAACTGCCCTCACATTATTACACCAAACAGCCTTTCTGAATAATTCAAATTCACAATTTCATCCCAACATTTCTTTCATTACATAATTTAGTGTGCACAGTAACATCTTCCAACAGGATGTGGCCAGGCCTCAGTGTTAGCCCCTCCCAAGACCTATTTCTGCACTAAGATGAATCAATTGAATGTAAATTCCACGCTGGCACAGGCTGCCCAAAGAAGCTGTGGCTGCCTCGTCCCTGGAAGTGTTCCAGGCCAGGTTGGATGGGGCTTGGAGCACCCTGGTCTAGTGGAAGGTGTCCCTGCCCACAGCATGGGGTTTGAATAAGATGGTCTTTAAGGTCCCTTCCAATCCAAACCATTCTGGGATTCTTTTTACAGCCTGCAGCATATACATACACACAGCTGAAGAGCTGCATCTGCCCAAAGGAGGGGAAAAAATTCAAAAATTCATCATCCTTTTCTGCTTCTACATATTGTGTGATGCTAACGTGAAGCCCGGCGAGGTTGGCTGGTGAGGTTATTGATTAAAAGTGCTACTGCAGTCCCAGTCTGATATTTAAAGTGAGACATCACCACTGTTGTCGGCTGCATGTTTGCTCATTAATTAAGGTTTCTAACTACCAGATTGCTCAGGAAGAAACGTCAGGCTCTGGGGACTCCTGCTGTCACTGCTGGCAGCCCAGGACACGGCAGCAGCCACCCACAGCACTGCCCTTTCAAGCGTGGAAAAGCAAAGGTGCCCTGAACACAGCTGGGAGGAGGATTGATTTCATTCTTATTTGCTCATTTCTCCCAATGAGGCCACGCCACAAGGGCTGTTCCTACAGGAACTCCCAGTGATTGCTGGACTCAGAAAGGCAATTGTGAAAGAGCTGTGGAATCAGCCTAAATTTTCCGTGGCTTTTATTTAAATTCAGAGGGCAGGTTGTAATGTCCTTGTGGGGTGGGGTCTATAGCAAATGCCCATTTAATTTTGGTAGTAATTATTTATGAAAACTAGTCAGGAAAAATATTGCAGTTCCATGCCTGTTACAGCTACCACAGAATTTCAGAATGGTTTGGGTAGGAAAGGGACCTTAAAGACCATTGAGTTCCAAACCCCTGCCNTCCCTTTAAGGAAGGGACCTTAAAGACCATTGAGTTCCAAACCCCTGCCTCAGGCAGGGACACCTTCCACTATCCCAGAGTGCTCCAAGCCCCATCCAGCCTGGCCTTGGACACTTCCAGGGATGGGTCAGTCACAGCTTCTCTGGAAAACCTGTGCCAGGGCCTCACCACCCTCACAGAGGAGAATTCCTTCCCATCCATCCCTGCCCCCTGGCAGGGGGAAGCCATTCCCTGTGTCCTGTCCCTCCAGCCCTTGCCCCCAGTCCCTCTCCAGCTCTCCTGGAGCCCCTTTGGGCCCTGGAAGGGGCTCTGAGGTTTCCCTGGAGCTTTCTCTTCCCCAGGTGAACACCCCCAGCTCTCCCAGCCTGGCTCCAGCCCTTGGAGCACCTCCATTATCTCCTCTGGACTTGCTCCAATAGTTCCACCTCCTTCTGATTTTGGGGGCCCCAGAGCTGGACACAACACTGCAGTGGGGTCTCAGGAAAGAGGAGCAGAGGGGCAGATTTCCCCCCTCTCACTGCTGCTCGCACTCCTGGGAACGCAGCCCAGGACACCGGCGGTTTCTGGGCTGCCAGCGCCCGGCTCCTGCTCCTGCTGCTGCTTTTTCCCCGTTACTTCAGAAACGGCCGAATAATGACCTTGAGAAGCACAAATAGATGCTCGCTCCCAAGGGAAGGGCGCCAGCGGCCGGGTCGGCATGTGCTGGGCATCGCCTGTGCCCGCGTTTCTGCTGAGTTTAACGGAATTATCCGGGCACGGAAAGGCTCAGGATTAGTGCCATAGCTGGGAAGGGCAGGGCAGGGAACCACGCGGCGTGTTTGGGCCCTGCCACGGGGGCTGGGGACACGGAGGCACACAGGGAGAGGGAAAAGGGAAAATCCAGATTTCAGGCGCAACTTTGGGTTTGAAACGTGAAAATTGGGTGATCTGGGTAACTTAAAATGAAAATTTGGTGGGATTTTGTACGAGCTGAGAGGAAATGCAGGCCAGTGGTCACGGCCCCAAGGCAGACAGAGCTCAAGGAGAGTTTGGGGTAAGGCTCTCAGGAACGTGGTGGAATTCTTGGAGCTGTCGGGATTGCCTTCATATGTTCCTACCAGGCGAGAAGAAAATCAGAATTGGATTTTCAGCAGCCATATAGATCCATGAGAATTAGCTGTTTATGTGATCATTAATTACGCTGTTAAACATGACAGGAGTTGTGCAGCTTCTACTGAAGCATTTGTGCTGGCAGCTGTTGGCTGTAGGTCTAAACAAATCAATGTTCTTGGAGCTCTTACTGGAACCATCCATGGCAATTTAGCTTGTACATGGGAATAACATTTTAATTTCTTAGTAGTTAAATTGATACTTTTTTTTACACGAAGAATATTTTGACTTTTTTTTCCGTTGAAGGGACGGAAACGTAAGCACTTTGCTTTGTTGGTTTCTGCTGCTGCTCTTGAACTGCACGGTGCAGTTTTTGATTCACGGACGAGGGGAGCGACAAATCAAGCTACTAATTTTTTTTTTTTTTTTTTAATGGAAGTGGTGAAAACGGTGGTGAAATGCTTTTTACCAGCAGCTCGCGGAACCCGAGGGACATTGCCGGGGGGACCCGGGGCCGAGTCCCCTCAGGGGCCGCGTCCGCCCCTCAGGGAAGGCGTCACGTGACCGCGTGGGGGGTGCCGCGCGCCGGGCAGGGGCGGGGCCGCGCTCGCCGTCACGTGACCCCATCCAGACAGCGCGGCGGCCATGGGCGGGGATGGGCGTGGCCTAATGGTGGAAGGGCGTGGCCTATGAGTAGCCGTTTGTGGGCGGGGACACGGACGGGGCGTGGCCAGGCGGGTGGGTGCGGTCTGTGACGCGCGTCGTATGCAGGGAGGGGCGTGTCCAGACCGGCGTGGGCGGTGCCAGTGACACGGCGGCCGTAGAGGGGCGTGGCCAAGCGCTCGCCCTCCGGTGTGCCGGGTGGGCGTGGCCGCCGTGACGCAATTCCGGTTCCGGTGCCCGTCGCGGTGGCGGTGGAGCTGCGGCCGCCGCGTCGCTCCGGGCCTGCGCCGGCTCCCCCCGCACAGGTACC
>VXAZ01002400.1:208500-225929 GCA_013399875.1 Gymnorhina tibicen
GTGGCTCTGTAGCGGTGGTGGCGGCGCTGTCTTGGCTGGGTTAGATATTTGTTCGGCTTTTTTTTGGTGTTGTGTGGTCGTAGTCTATTAATGAGCACATCAGTGAGCGTGGATTGCATATAAGTGACTTTAACTTAAAGCTTCCTCTCTAAAGAAGGGCTCAGGAAAGCCAGTTTTTCAGAGTTGATGAGAAGTTGGTTTATCAAATTTTAACGTATTTAAGGCAGCTGACTTACAGGGGAGGGCCAGCACTGTGTGGTATCAGTGCCCCCCGAGCTCTGCCCGCCTGACAGGTTTTGTTTCTGAAAGGAAAACTTGTTTCCAGGTAAATTCCGTGGAAAACGGTGCAGATCTGATGGTACTCGGCCTTATTGCCAGTAGTGTGCAAGAACAAAAGTAGCTGCTTTGTCTTTTTGAAACCAAAATGACACGCCCTGAAACTGCCCTTGCCAGGACCTGTGGAGATCAGTGGCTGAAGGAAAAATTTGTGGTGAAATCGGGCCGGTCCTGGAAAAGCAGTTTGGGTATTCTTGAAGCTTGAGTTCATCCAAGTGCATTTTAACAGTACCAGGTGAAGAAGGGTGCCAGGTGTGAATCCTGAAAAGCGGTTTTCCTGTGAGAGAGCCTCTGCTAAGGAGCAGGAAGGTGTGTGGGTTTGTGTGTCAGAGGTGGGGTTACAGCTGGAATGTGACACATGGGTTTGATGTTTTGTTAGGGGGTGACACACCAAAACCCTGCAGTGAAGCTGTTCGATAGTCACTCCTCGGAGTCAGTGTGTTTATTTCACTTAAAGCAATTGCAGTAATTAAGCTGATAATGCCTGAGAGGGGAACAGGGGCTGCCCAGAAAAGCTGTGGCTGCCCCATCCCTGGAAGTGTTCCAGGCCAGGTTGGACAGGGCTTGGAGCAACCTGGGATAGTGGAAGGTGTCCCAGCCCATGGCAGGGGGTGGAAAGGGATGAGCTTTAAGGTCCCTTCCAACCCAAGCCATTCTGGGATTCTGTGATGTGAGGCTCTGTAGCTCTCAAGATAATTTAGAGGCAGCTCTGAAAGATGAGTTTTAATCTGCTGGACTAATACATCTTTTTCAGGATTCCCAGGGCTGGGTGGTGTGGACAGGAGGAATCTTTGGCAGGAGAGGCTCTCTGTTCTGCCCTGACTTTGTGTCACAGCTGGCACACAAACAAGGCACCTCCTTGTGATCTGTGTCTGCCGGGTGTGGGGCCATCTGGCTGGGTTTGGGGACCAGATGAAGGGATCAGGTCTGGCCTTGGTGGGGAGGCAGCTGTGAAACTGAATGGCCTGACAAGGGTGAAGAGCTGGCACAGATCGCAGATCCTTACGGCTTTGTATTTTACAGCTCTTGGAAACTGCCAGGACCTCTGTTTTGAAGAATTATTTTCTTTTTGGTAGTTGGTAATTTATAGCAAATGCCACAATTTGGTTGTCGGTCTTAATGAAATCTGCCCTGAAAAGCTGGAAACTGACTGTTGTCATTTTTTCAGTCATAACAGACAGGGAGAGGGGCAGAAATATCCCCAAACCTCTCATAGCCAGTGATGATATAGCTGTTGGTTTAGTTTGTCAATTAACTTTATTCTCCCCATGGATAAACACCCAGGGCACACTGAATTATTTTATGGTTTGTGAGCACTGGGGAGGCTTTAAAGATGGGGAAAGGGCCAGAGGAGGCCACCAAGATGATCAGAGGGCCAGAGCAGCTCTCCTATGAGGAAAGGCTGAGAGTGTTGGGATGGTTCAGCTCAGAGAAGAAAAGGCTTTGGGGTGATCTAATTGTGGCCTTCCTGTACCTGAAGAGAGACTGCAAGAAAGATGGAGAGGGACTGTCTTAAAGAGCCTGGAGTGCCAGGACAAGGGGGAATGGCTTCCCACTGCCAGAGGGCAGGGTTGGATGGGACATTGGGAAGAAATTCTTGGCTGTGAGGGTGGTGAGCCCTGGCACAGGTTTCCCAGAGAAGCTGTGGCTGCCCCGTCCCTGGAAGTGGAGCAACCTGGCCTAGTGGAGGAAATTGTCCCTGCCCATGGCAGGGAGTGGGACGAGATGAGCTTTAAGGTCCTTTCCAACCCAAACCATTCTGGGATTCTGTAAAGGCCAGCTCTGAAGTGTTGATATTTAATGCCTGAAGCTGCAGAAATCTGCATATTTTAGAAAACATTTAGAAGCTGTCAAAGATTTGGTGTCTCTTCCATTTTCTCCGTGTGCTATGTTGGGTAGTTACACTTATGTGGGCAGAAATCCTGTTGTAGATGAGGTTATGCTGGTAGGAATTAGTCATGTTAGAGTGACAAAGGAACCTCTCTGCCGAGGCAGCCGTGCCACCCAGTGGAAATGCAGCACAGCCTGTTGCATCCAGAAAACCTTTTTCTGTGTTTGAAAGATGATCTTGGAGACAGGAACTAAATCTGGCACGTCAAGTGTTGGAAAAATGTCATACAACTCAAAAAAATAGGAAAGCAGTTGATGCTTCGTTTTGGGTAAGGAAGAAAAAGCGCTTTGGACAGCTCTTCCTAACGAGGGTCTGTATGGACTGATGGTGGATAAAAGCCAGGAAAGGCAAAAGCATGGGAAAAATTGCTACTACATCCATAGTTTCAGTGAGATGGATGCAATCCAAGAGGGTTTAGAGCTCAAAAAGCCACCGTGGAGCTGGTTTGTTGTGGAAGCTGTTTAGTAGGACGGATTTAGCACGGCACACGTAGCACCACGCTTCCAGAAACAGGCGTTTCACAGACCTCTCTGAAAGTCACCAGTTGGTTGTGAACGCTGTTGGAAGAGCTCTCCTGCCAGAGCCGCATTGGAGTTGTGCTTCCCAGCCTTTCTTTCTTCCCAGTGCAGCATGAGCCCAGCAGCCTCGCTCAGCTCACCTACCTGCTGGTAATTTTTGGGAGCAGCTCATGGATATCCGGGAGGCCTGAAGGTTTTGCAGGGTATGATTTCTGGGCAGGTGCAGTGAAGTCCTTCCTGCCTCTCACGGCTCTTCAGGATAAAGGGTGAGAGGGACTGAGCTCCTGGCAGCCTTTTTTTTTTGTAGCTATTGATCATCTCTCACCATCCCTCGCTTCAGTTTCGTGCTTCTGGCCGTTTGTGTGCTCAGAGGTGGCTGAGAGGTGATGCCCTGACCAGCAGAGCTGGCAGGCTCCGGGCTTCTGGAAAGCCAGAGATGTTTCCAGGGGCGTTGGCCTTCGGAAAACAAAGGAAATCTTATCTTACAGCACAGTGGATGCGAGCAGGACTTCACTTTGAATGCTGCCAGCTCTGTTGTCTTTCTGCTCCCTGCCAAATGACTTTAACTCCTGAACCCTCCTTCCATTTGCTCTTTCTTCATGCCAACTCCAGGAGAGATAGTTTGGAGTAGAGTTTAATTGTAGCAGAATGAATATCTGTTACATGAACGGGTTTTTCTCTGCTCATATCAATGCTTGTGCACTAGGAAGGCTTCAAGAGGTAATTGGTTAATTCAGGACTCCATTTGTTAATTCTGATGACTCCCAAAAATCCCATCAAGCCACCATTCAGTGTGGGGTTTTTTCTAAAATCTTGAGCCCACGTGTGACCAGGGGGGACTTTAAAATTAAGTTACTTGGAAGTCTTCTGTCTGACACTGTCTCTGAGTCTGATTTGTGAGCATGTGAATGCCTTGGGCAATAATTGTATTAATATAATTGATATTCCTGTAAGGTTTTGACTGGAATTCTTTAACTAGTGTGGAACAACCTGAATGGAATATAGATTCCAGATTTAAGTACAGATGAGTTCATATGTTGTCTGAATGTTAAGGGTAATTTCAGTTTCTTTTTTATGAAATGAAGGTGGCAGTACCCAGATTAAATGTCTGTTTAAAAAACATCCCTGAAATAGGCCATCCTGTCTGCAAGAGGATCCTTGACATGCTTGGCATGGGCTCAGTTATCCCAAATGTTGCCAACAAATGTTGCTCTTGTCTGCTTGCCAAAGTAAAAAAGCCACTAAATCTCATTATAAGCTATGCTTAACTACTTTATTTTTTTTTTTTTCATAAATCATGCAGCAAAATCGTTCCCTTCATTTTCATGGCACAGAAATATTTGGTAATGTTCTGCTAACAGATATTGGGGATATTAGTTGATATTTGGGAAGCAGGCGTGTTTCAACCGTGTTCACCCACTGCTTGAATTGAATTTACTCCTGCCTGACACTTTTGTGACAGATCACAGGATTTTCTTCTGAGTTCTCCTTTAGTTTCATTTCTTCTCTTCCTTCTCTCCCTCGCAGCAAATGTTCCAGCTTCTTCTGTGGACTTTTTTCAATCTGTTATAGATCTGGTTTTCAGTTGGCCTTATCCTCCATCTGCCTAAAGAAATGAGGATTCTCTTGACCTGTTTTGGTGGTGGTTTTTGATAACCTGATTATGACAATGATTATTATTATTATTATTACCTGTGCACTTACGTAAAAGTTTTTTTGTACTTGTCGCTATATTAATGATTGATTTTCTTTATTTTTGGGGGTTATATTATATAGCTTCTCTGTCCTTGGAGGTAAATTGAACTACAGTACCACCAAAAAGCACCTGCCAAGTTATTATTATTGAGTGTGGTTAATTGCAAAAATTAATGAATTCTTAGCAGAAGAGGTATTTCTTGAACAGAAACTGAGTTTCTGGTAGATATGTCTCAGACAGCTGAGCTGTTAATAACAGGAGCAGAAACCACTTCCCTGATGTAGTTCAGTTGGTTTCTCAATTTTAAACAAATAGTCCTTGATCTGAACATGTTCCTCATCTGAGACAAAGAGTCCTCACTCGAAAGAGCTGCTGTTATAAATTAATACTGGAGTTTTAACAAACCTTTGTATTCATGCTGTTAGGCACGGAATTCCATCAACTTTGTGGATACTTAAAAGGCTTATTTAAATTATTAGATGTTTCTTAAAAGGTTTATTTAAATTACTAGGTATTTCTTGAAAGATTTATTTAAATTACTAGGTATTTCTTAAAAGGGTTAGTTAAATTATTAGGTGTACCTTGGAAAGTTCACTGTTTCCACAGAGGTCTGGGTTGTTCTGTGTGGTCATAAATAACTTGGGAAATGAGATGAGCAGTGTCTTGTTGATACAAAGCCATTCAGGAAAGTAAGGATTAGGTAATAAATTGGCAGAAATAATTCAATGGCAATAAATCTGCTGTGATCCAGAGTAGATAAATGTAGAGCGGTGCATATAATTTCACATATAAAATGCTGGGCTGACCCTTGACACTGAGGAGTGAAATATTGTCACAGAAGTGTCAGTTCCATAGGGATCAAAAAGCAGCTGAAACATTAAGAAGTATTAGGAAGGAAATAGAAGACAAACCAGAGCATAATTATGATACTGTATAAATCAATGGTTATCCCACATCTTCAGTTCTCTGTGGTTCTTTCTTGTCGTTCATCCCAAAAGATACAAAAGACTTGGAAAAGCCTCAAATTGAGGCAGGGAGAATAATCAAAGGAATGGAATAGCTGCTGGACAAGGGTCGGGGGAATAAGCTGGAGCTCAGCCTGGAGAAGGGACAGCTGAAAGAAAATGGTAACAATCTGTAGGATAACGGTCAGCATGGGCAGGGTGGATCAGAATAGACCCGCAGATTTCCTCAGCTGCAAGAATGGAGGAACAACAAGTGAAACTAGTAAAATCCAGGTTTAGAACAAAAAAAGGAGGTGGCTTTTGTGCAACAAATAGCAGCCCGTGGAGTTCCTAGCCAGTGGGTGTTGTAGGAACAACACTGAAGTGGGCAAATGAGACATCCCCTCATCTAAGTGAGGAAACTGGATGTGTTAGTAAAGAAGGAATTATTTGAGGGTTATTGCTACATAGATATTGTCTACAGCTTAGGAACTGTCTGAGCTTGGAATCATTGAAGTGTTGGGGTGAGTGTCATTCCTGTTCTTGTTCTTTTCTACTGGTCATTGTTAAGATAAAATGGGATGCTGAGCTAAATGCCCCCTTGTTCTGATCCAGAACTGTCCTAATATTAGAAAATAGATGTAGATAATAATAAATTTACAATACCGTTTCAGAGAAGATTGTATAAATAATATAATGTAAAGAATGTGAATAGATATTAATCTAAGGGAGCTTATAAACCTGTTTGATCTGGGCTTTCTGTCCAAACCTTCAGCCCTGAGACTATTCTCTGTCTTAGAAGTCAGTTCTTCACCGTCAGCAAGGGGAGTACAAGGATTGTGTTTTGTGGGAATTAACTTTGCAATAGTATTTGTACTCTTGGCTTCTGTTCTACATTTTTCTTCCTCTTACATTCCTTTCTGGCTTCTACACGCTCCCCTAAAGCTTTCTGGCTGGTCTTGGTCATCTTTTTAACAGTTCCTCACCTCTGGTTATTTGTTAATATGGCTCACTGGTCCCCATTTTCAGTGCTCCTTGGAAGTGTGGAGAGGTTGGAAGTTGGATACGTATTGGTGACACCTCTGCAGTCAATTGCTGGAGTTGGTGAATGTAAATAAGGGCAACCTCTGCCCTTGGTGTGTTCTGAAATAATTGGAGGATAAACCATCAGCAAACTATAGTTCTTCTATTTTTGGCAATAAGATCTGTGTGGGGATTCCAGCTCTGAGGTCCCCAACATCTGAAGGGCGTGGACCTACTGGGGCAAGTCCAGAGGAGGCTGTGAAGATGCTCCAAGGGCTGGAGCCCCTCTGCTCTGGAGCCAGGCTGGGAGAGCTGGGGGTGCTCACCTGGAGAAGAGAAGGCTCCAGGGAGAGCCCAGAGCCCCTTCCAGTGCCTAAAGGGGCTCCAGGAGAGCTGGAGGGGGAATTTGGACAAGGCCCTGGAGGGACAGGACAAGGGGGACTGGCTTCCCACTGCCAGAGGGCAGGGTTAGATGGGATATTGGGAAGGAATTCCTGATTTTGAGGGTGGTGAGGCCCTGGCACAGGTTTTCCAGAGAAGCTGTGGCTGCCCCATCCCTGGAAGTGTTCCAGGCCACGGTGGACGGGGTTGGAAGGTGTCCCTGCCCATGTCAGGAGGTTGGAACTACGTGATCTTTAAGGTCCCCTCCAACCCAAACCACTCCATGATTCTCTGATTTAATCATGTTTTGTTTAGATGCATTGACTTCACCTGCAAGAATCCTGCTATACCTTTTCCAAATCCCAGTTTAGAAACAGCTGGAATCCTTCCCAGGCATCCCTGTCTGGGCAGGCTCCATATGTTCCATATGAATGCTTAAAATATTTTTTCCTATTGCAGTGTGACCCATTTAGGTCCTGTGTCACACCTGGCTGAGCTGAAGCAGGTGGAGGCTCGGGACTTTCCTTTCATGGGAACTTTATCCGGAGAAAGGTGTTTGGCTTGCTCTGTGAGCACAGGGAGGCAGCCGGGACAGCAATAAATCCAGGGCTAAAACACAAAGAGTAAATTTATTCCCATTATCTCACTAACTGGGGATCCCCAAAGCAACACCTGGGCGCAGGTGGCCCAGCAGACACGGGCACTGATCACCCTGATCCGATCACCCTGATCCGTGCTCCAAGACCTGGTGTGGGCCAGAGGCACTGAAACCAAGGCACCGAGAGGTGCTGCCAGTTCAGCACTTGCTGTGCTCCGGATGAGACAAATGTAGACGTCTCACGAAGTCTTGCTTAAAAATACCTTTATTATTTTCAACAAATTTCACTTTATCTTACCTTACTTTTCAGCACAATGTCTGGAACTGATGATTTTTCGGTAAGTAACAGTTTTTCTTTCCTGAAGATCAGCCAATTGTGTTGATTATTCCAAAAGCTGACATAGTTTTTTGAAGGAAAAGGGGAGCTGACAGCTGAGAGATTTCCTCTGTACCGCAGTCGTGGTGTTTTCCTTTTGGGTAGATGTAGCAATCCCTGGACTAAACATCGGAAGCTGCTGGGTGCCTCGTGAGTTCTCTCCTGTGACATTAACAAAGGAGCTGTGCTTTAATGGCATCAGGATAGTTGTAATGGAAATCTAGGAAAATGTTTTCAGGTTCGTGCTGCAGTTGCCTGTTGTTCGCCTTTTATCTCGGGGTTTTTAACTGCGGCCTGTCAGAATGCCTCTGCTGCCTTAGTGATAGGAGCTGCACAAAAATGAATGTAATCATCTCTGTGCAGCCACCGAGAGCTCTTCTCCTCCCGCTCCGGCAGCTGGGATGTAGCCACGTGGTGGGGGGATGTCTGCAGCTGGGAACTCCGGCGGGCACCTTCCGTTCTCACCGGCGCTTTGTCTTTCAGTTGGCAGATGCTTTACCAGACCAGTCGCCTGCTAAAACCTCCAAAGTGAGCAGCACCAAGCCTGGCCAGCAGCCTGGGCAGCCTCCGCAGGGCTGGCCGGCTTCCAACCCGTGGAATAACCCCAGCGCCCCCCCTATGACTCCAACCGGACTGCCACCAAACACTTCGGCTTCCAGCGTGCCCTTCGGACCTCCTCCAACGGGAATGTATCCTTCAATGCCCCCGGGACCGCCTGCTCCATTTCCTCCTCCTCCTACTGGACCCTCCTGCCCTCCTCCTGGTGGTCCATATCCACCCCCAACTGTGCCAGGTCCTGTCCCGCCAGGGCAGTATCCTCCACCAAATATGCCCTTTCCAGAGCTTCCACGACCTTACGGAGGTCCAACAGAGCCAGCTGCACCTCCTGCTCCTGTTGGGCCATGGGGATCCATGCCCTCCGGAGCATGGGGACCAACAATGGGAGGGCAGTATCCTGCTCCCAGCATGCCATATCCACCCCCAGGGCCATATTCCGCTCCTACCCAGACTCCAGGGGCTGCGCCGACAGTACCATGGGGTACGGTCCCGCCTGGAACGTGGGGACCTTCACCGCCCGGGCCATTCCCTCCACCCACAGGATCATATCCAGCTCCAGGACTATATCCTACGCCCCCTAATCCTTTTCAAGTGCCATCTGGTCCTGCTGGTGCTCCATCAATGCCTGGTGGTCCCCATGTGAGTATTTAATTTTGGTCTCAAATTACTCTAAAGTATTTCACATTTAAGTGGGAAAGTTCAATAGCGTAAGACCTGTTAGTGCAGGTAAGGACTTTCAGCACACCTGTTTTATTCCTCAAGTCAGTGGGATAACAGCAACTTGTTAAATATTAAATATACTAGAATGGTGAAATTATGTTAAATTGGAGCGTGTCTCACATTATAGTAGTCTTCCGCTGCTTTGAAAGACTCTAAAAACCAAAAAAAAGGGGAGAAATATAATAAAATATAAGGGACAATCTTGTAATAATTCTGGAAGAGAAAATACTCTAATCTCTTAAATCTGGAGAGATTGCTGCTAGGGCAATAGGGAGGGAATAACAAATTACAAGGATGAATTTGTGATTAATTAAGAATATTTGTAACTGTGAATGAACTGCTGTGTGAAGAGCCTGCATTGACCATGACTTATTGTCTCTTGCAGCCTTACCGCTGAACACATTCTGGGCAACAAAATACTGTAGTTTTCCACCTTCATCCACTACTTACAGAGATTTTTACAGTTTTTGTTTCAGTAATGTATGGGGCTGTGAAGAATATTGCCTCTTGTATGTGCATTTGAGGTATGAAGGAGCAGTTTACATCAATTTACCTTGCTCATATGCTGGCATAATTATTTGGTTTAATCAAGCGAAATACAAAGAGAAGAAATCAACTAACACACCTGTGGTTCTTGTGTTGGCAAGTATTCCTTGGAAAAACGGGAGTTGCCGTGTAAGGATTATAAAGAATCAGGCCCACGGAATTAAAAAAAGTTAATTCTTAAATTTCCATTAATGCTTTAAGTCTTGTTGCCAGACTCGTGCTGGTCATGGAACGGATGGATAGTCATATTTTGTCTATTTTCAGGTTATTCTAAAAAGTCAATAGAGAAAGTGTTTCAACATTTTAGTCAAGAAACCTAATTTTTGAACGTGCTACAGTAATTCAAACTAATAAGACAGAGCATGTGAACTCGAAGGTTTTTCTCAGCATTTTGTACATACTCAAACCAATTGCTCGGTCTGGGACTACGGAGGAGAAGAGCCACGTTTGGAAGCCTTGGTGTGACTTGTCAGCACACTGTTGGTGTTCACAAACAGGCATTCCTGTGCAAGTGAAATAACCTGGATGTGCAGTTAACTTTGAATCAGCAAAATGTGAGTTTTATGCATGCAAATGAGGACATCCTGTTGCCAGTTCTCATTCTGTGGTGGTTGGAAGTTTGGCTTGGTCTGTGTAAAGAGAAACTGATCCCCACGTAGGTACTTCCCTATTTCTGACCTGGGTTCTAGTCATTTCAAATTTGACTTGGCTGCTGGGTTGTGCAAACCTGGCAGACTTTTTCAGAGTCCCTGGAAACTGAACTTGAGCTTAAAACCCAACCTGAGCATTCCCTTCCCAGCAGTTTTTTGGCACAGTTGTGTCACGACAGAGATCCTCGTCGCCGCGGTTGGGCGCGAGGGGGTCTCGTTCGCTGTCCCTGGGAGCAGCCCCCTGTTCCCAGCTGGGTGTCTGCATACCTCACGGAGTAGGTGGAATTTGGGAGAAATTGAATGTCAGGAAGCCTGTGCACTGCTGTGCAGCTGCCTCTCCCAAGGGGCACTGCCCTAAGTTTTTGTATTCTTGCCATATCTGTGCCAAGCACATCCGAGGGGTTTGCCGAGACGCAGCCACGTCTCTTGGTGGTACTTCATGGCCTACACTTGGACCACGGACAGTTTGTTTCCTCCCCAGCTGGGGATCTCCTAACTTAGCCTCTGTGGGTAGAATTAGGAACAGATTTTGCTTCACATGGTAGCTCATTAGGGAGTCTTTGTATCATGGAACTGTGAACACGAGTTAATTCTCTTCCAGTACCTTCGTGGCTTCCTGCATGCATGTGATGGACACTCTAAAAGCACATGGGGTGACCTGGTGGTGATGCTCCTTGGCAGTCATAGCCTTTATGGCAAAGTCCTACAGTATTTTTGCAGGAGAAAGCAGCCAGCTGAGCTGTGGCTGTTTTAATCCAACGTTGTGAAAGCTGATAGCGAAGGGATGTCTGTTTTTTGTTTTAGGAGGACAATACTGGAGCTGAACAAAAATACTTTAACTTTTCAACTTAAACCCCAGCAACTTAACCCTTGGAATAAGAACCAAAAGTGCTTCACTAACCTTAAACAAAACCCCAGTTGCCCCCCAAGCAGATTTGGCAAGACTAATTAAAAATTAACATAAGCAACATTGACTGCATTTGCTCAAGTGCTTTTTTGATACCTGCAGCCTTAGACTGTAAATCATTATAATGAAAAAACATTTATTCCAAATGAATGGATCATGCAGTAGCAGCACTCCAGTTGGAATTGCACTGGCCATATGTCTCTGCAGGGAATGGGAAGAGGTAGGAAAGGATAAAGCAAAAGTAGCAAGTAATGATTTTTGGAAAGGGGTTTTGTAAAAGTAACTAGACTTCTAGGTTCTTCCTGAAATAGGCAGGATTTATTACTGGAACATTTAGGCTAAAATTCAATATATATGGGATGTTTTTCAATGTATATTCGTATTTCTTGAGGTCATGAAAACTGTTTCATAACCCCTTTGTTTTTGTGAGCAGAGTTCTTTGCATAGCAGTGAAAAGGGTATTCCTGTTAATCTATTGTGTAAAAACTCAAGGTGTCACTATATACCGTGTAGTAACTTTATCACATGTTATGTCAAGTGTGAGCAACTTCTGGCCTGAAGCTTTTGCAATGGAATTTGTACATTTCTATGCATCATTTTGAGTTCAATTGCTGAGGAGTTCGTTTTGACTTGTGCTTTGAGGTTGACATACTGCATTTGTTTACAATACGAAATATAAGCAATCACATCTTTAAAGTATAGATTATCACCTGCTGCTGTATTTTCTTTAGATGAAACAAATATTGCTGTATGATAGTGAGAAGCTATAAATACAGGATTTGATATTTTTTTGAAAATGCTGTCACTTTTGTATAAGATTAGACATTAAACGTATTTTCAAGACTGTTGTGTTCACTGTTTTTCAATTCCTGCTTTTGACATGCCTGTGTAGACTTTTGCCTTGAATGAATAGTAAAAATAGGACATCCTTGATTTGCAAAGCCTGAATATAAAATCAGAATTACTTGACTTCTGTGAGTGTTTTTCCTCTTCCTTTTGTGGTATTTGCAGCCTGTACATAAGGGATATTAAATGTGGATGCGACCATGGCTCTGGTGTAGCATGTCAGCCCCAGGTACTGCCTGTTCACAAATTCCTTGGTAATTAAGAGAGAAAAGATCTGGTCTTGCTTGTTCCAGAGGAGGAGTGGGACTGTTTTTCACCTGTGAAGAGTTGTGTGTGTGTTTTCCCTGCCTCTGAACAATTCCTGTGCTAGATTGACACACGTGGATGTGGTAAGTGACCCCCAAACCACAGTTCTTACACACTTACCAGGAGTTTGATGGGATAAAGTGAGTAAGAGAAACTCCAGGGCTTGGCATCGGTGTGAACTGGTAAATTTGGGCATCACTTGTGGCTACATTTCCATATATTGGCTTGCAGGGCAGTTCATGCTGAGCTGGCCAATTCTGCTGCCTTGGTTCACACCTTCACCCTTCAGGAAGGTAAAAATGGCAGCAGTGAGCAGGAAAGATTAGAAACAAAATTATTTATCCACTTTAAGGCTTGAGAAAAGCTCTTTTTAGACCATGGTCCAAAAATAATCTTTACATCTGTTAATAGAACAGTGCAATGTGTGGGCAGTGCTTTATCCTCACTGTTCAGCTGTGGGATTGTCCCTTCCTCTGGATTTCTCAAATGAATTGTGTCTGCAACTTCTGTGCATCAGTAAAGACACGGCCATGCAGATCAAATTATGTTAATTGCTGCCCTGCAGACCCAGAAATCTTCAGATGAATATTTTTGAGGGACCAGGTCCTACGAGGAGCAGCTGAGGGAGCTGGGGGTGCTCAGCCTGGAGAAAAGGAGGCTCAGGGGGGACCTTCTGGCTCTGCACAACTCCCTGACAGGAGGGGGCAGCCAGGGGGGATCGGGCTCTGCTCCCTGGGAACAAGGGACAGGATGAGAGGGAATTACTTTAAACTGCACCAGAGGAGGTTTAGATTGGAAGTCTGTTTCCTCATGGAAAGAGTGGTCCAGCCCTGGCACAGCTGCCCAGGGCAGTGATGGAGTCCCCATCCCTGGAGGGATTTAAAAGCCGTGTGGGTGTGGCACTTTGGGACATGGGTCAGTGGTGGCCTTGGCAGTGCTGGGGGAATGGTTGGACTTGATCTTAGAGGTCTTCTCCAACCTAAAGGATTCAGTGGTTCTAAGTGATACTTATCTGTATAATTCTTACGAGAGGAGTAAAAACTGTTCAGGGGTCTTGCAGAGTGGTCAGTGCATGGTTAGAGCCACGTTGGGATGTGCCCGTTCTGCTCCACTCTCGTGAAGGCAGGTGCCCAAACTCCCTGCGGGCGAGTCCAGATCCATGGCTGTGCCCAGGCATCGATGGATTCACTGCCCAGCCTGTCCGAACTGTCCCAAGAGAGGGATGGCGATCACGGAGTGGTTTGGGTTGGAAGGTGTGGGATTCTGTTTTGAATTCCACCTGTTGATCTTGCTGTGCCTTAAATCATTCCTCCCCTGCTGGGGGAGGACTTCTGAGTCCTTGCCTGGATTTTTGTTAATTAATGGACATTCAGCCTTCTCTGCTCTCAGATAGTTTATTAAGTCTTACCAGAAAAGTTAGAAGTACAGCAGAGGGACGTGCATGCTGAGGAAAATGCGCAGAATGCTGCCGAAATCAAGATAACACGGTGGTTTTAAAGCTAAACAATCCAATCGGTGTTTGAAACGACAGATATTTTCACCCCTCTACCAACATTCAACAAATGTTCCCAAAACGTCCGCAGGAACTACGGAATTTTCCATCCAATCACCTTAAGCAATTCTGCCGCATTAAATGGAATAGCATGAAGAACAAGAAGGAGGTTATAAAACAACAACAATCCTCCATTTTGGAGTTTTTGCTTTTTATCTATTTGCTACTTTAACAAACCCAACACCTTTATATTTTCACCCTGTGTAACCTTACATAATATTCTATCACCTAGCTCACACCGCAGTGCGTTCAACTTCTTCCCAGAGAGTTGGCAGCTTTCTCCATGGACGAAGGTCAAAAACAGTGCTGTCCAGGGGGGTAAAACTCCTTAAAACAGGCAGAGAAATATTCCCCGCACTCTGGACTCCCACAGGAAGGGCCCTTAAAAATCATCTCATTCCAAGTCCTGCCGTGGGCAGGGACCCCTTCCACCCTGATAGGAAGGGTGTCCTGAGCCTCAGTGTTTCAGCATCTGGAAGGATGAAATGTTCCATGCATATTTTTATTAATAGTGGCTGCCCTATTTCTGAAGTTAAGCCCAGAATTCCAGTTAAGAGGGCAGTTCCATGCACACCAAACAGCCAGTGTTCACCAGGCGCTGGTGTCCGAGTGCCATCTGGCAGATGAAAAACCACAAGTCTCAGCTTTCACACAAAGCTTCCAATCAGTGCATCCACACAGCAGGAATGACCCACAGTGTCACACATCGGGGTAAGTCACACGCTTATCCCAGAGGCAGCTGTTGGAGGATCCCGAGTGGGTTTGGACCCAGATGCACCCCGTGGGTGGCTGTTGTAGGTGTTTGTGCCGTGCAGGGGGTGTGCTCTGCACTCTGCCCGGGCTCCACCCGCAGCCACCCATCCCTGGGCGCCTGTGCTGCTGCTGGACAGAGCCCGTGGGACCCAGGGCCGTGGTCTGGAGAGGGTGGTGGCTCCACAGATGGGACGCTTCCCTATTTCACTTTCTGTTGGCCGAGTTTTCCCATTTCCGAGGTTGATGTAGTGGCATGAGCTACTGTAACTTTTCCTCTGCTCTCACAGGTCAGTGGAATGAGTTAACTAAAAATGTGCCAGCTGCTAACAGTGAGGGAACGTATTTTTGGTCACTCTTGCCTGCAGAATCTCTCAGGTTCATTAGAAGCAGGTTGCCCATGGAAGCTGTGGCTGCCCCATTTCTGGAATTGTCCAAGGCCAGGCTGGATGGGGCTCAGAGCAACCTGGTTAGTGCAAAGTGTCTCTGCTCACAGCAAGGGGTGGAACTGGATCATCTTTAAGGTCTCTTCCACCCCAAACCATTCTGGGATTCTGTGATGCTGTTGTTTCAGAGATGCCCTGGTTGGTCAGGTTGTCCTATTTGATGACAATGGGACTTTGTATCCCCTGTGCAGCAGATCCTGAGCTCCGATGGAGTTACAAGTTACACCCAGATAAGTGACAATGGGTAGTCAGTGTAGCAGTAGGAACAGTTCTGCTCCCTGTTATCTCTTTCCAAAGTGAACCCTCCCTGTTAAATGAGACAGGGAGATAAAATCGAAGTGCCTGTGTTCCTGTCCTCTTCCCAACTTTCTCATGGCAAGACAGGGAAGGGCCGTGTTGAGCAGCCCTTGGCACACCTTGGGTTTCATTTCAGGTCCTCCTGCTGTCTGCACAAGATCTTACCTGCTCTTGCACATTCATGTTCTTGTGATTAGGGGAGGGAATTCCTGTAGCAATTAACCCCTAGACTCCTGCATCAACTCACAGAGTTTCGTTCCAAGTGGGAACTAGGAACCTCCCAGTGTCCCTTCCCACCAGAATCACACATAACTGTTGAGAAAGTAGTACTGTTTTATGCCTGGTTAAAAGCAAACATGGAATTTATCCATTGAAATAAATTTGGAAGATGACAAATGATGGATTTCATTTGTGAATTCATGGGCGTGGCATGAATGGGGAATGGCATGAAGCTGTGCCAGAGTGGGTTTAGGTTGGATATTAGGAAAAGATTCTTCCCCCCAGAGGTGGTGGGGCACTGACCCCAGGGAAGGGTCACAGCCCCAAGGCTGCCAGAGCTCCAGGAGCGTTTGGACAACGCTCCCAGGGGTGCACAGGGTGGGATTGTTGGGGTGTCTGTGCAGGGCCAGGAGCTGGACTCTGATCCTTGTGGGTCCCTTCCCACTCAGGATGCTCTCTGACACCTCTGGCTCATGAATGCAGCGCTGCCTGGGGTAGATGCGTGGTGAGAACCCCAGAAGTGTGTGCTGACAAGGAGGTTTTGTCAGGATGCTCCACATTTCTGAGCTGTTAAAGGATAATGAAAAGTAACCCTGTGCTGTGGTGCCTTTTCACAAGAACGTGCTCAATTTGCACAATGTGAAAAGCTTTACATTACAGAGCTTCGTGTGACAGAAATGGTTCAGAGGAGTTGTTTCCAGTTTGTATTCCTTTCAGCTACAGGCAACACCCTCTAGCAAAGAGAAGGTGACAGAATATCACAGTTTAAACTCATTTAAAGTGGGGGAAATTACTGCTTTGATAGCCTGGTGCTGCTCTCACTGCGTGCCGGGCTCTGTAAGGCCGGGGTTTGCTGATGCTCCTCAAGGAGACAGAGTTGTTTATCTTGGAAGTTTTTTAATTGAGGAACTTCAAAGTCTCAGCAGCTTCCACATCAGGCTTTTGTTTTTGCATTTCTGTCTGGATTCTGTCCTGCTTTCCCCTCAGAAAGCAGCACCACATAATCTGGAACACTGGGGTGATCACATTCAAGGTCTGAGCTGCCACTGTCACCATCCTTGTCTTGATGCTCCTCTCCTGGGGCTCTGTCCTGGCTGTCAGAATAAGGAGCTGCTAGAAGGAGAGTGGGAGTGGAGTGACAACAAGCAGAAACTGCTCTGAGAGGGTCAAAAAAAAAATTAAGATGTTGGAAAAACGAGCTTGTGAGTGTTGTGTAGAAGCCAAGCACAGTGTGGTCCCTCTGGATTTTGCTCACAGAGCTGGTGGCTGCCCCTCCACCATCCTGCTCATCACCAGAGGGGCTCTGCTGCTGCTCCACTTACCCTGCAAAGCCTCTGGGAGAGGCGGCTGTGTCTGGTATTGATTATTTTTAACACTGAACTTGATAAAAAAAGGGGGAAAACAACACTTTAGTGGCTTAGGGTGCTGCTGGGAGAGGTTGTTATAACCTGCACCTTTGCACAGCCATTGCACTGCCTGAGCTCTGGCTGCTGCAGGAGGAACACATGAGGTTTAAATCTGAGCCCTGTTTAGTGCAAGGCTTCGTAGCAGAATGAATTTCTGTGCTCTGCAAAGATCCAGTGCAGGAAAGAAGGAAAAGGACTCCTCCAAAGCTCTTCCCTTTCCCTCTCCTCTGGTTTCCTGAGACAAAAACCCCGCGTTGAGGTTGGATTTGATGATCCTAGAGGTGTTTCCCAGCTTCAAAGATTCTATGGTTGCTGTGTAATCAAGTTATTTTAAACTCTTCAGAATGGCTGGTACTGCTGCTTTAACTCTGTATTATTAAAACTCTTCAGAGTGGTTGGTTCTGCAGCCTTCTGTTGGGTCAGGCTGAGCTGTCCTGGCTTCCTTTGCCCTTCACATTTTCTC
>VXAZ01002400.1:229255-264631 GCA_013399875.1 Gymnorhina tibicen
CAGCCTCATCCCCGGCTCTGAGAAATGAGGTGACATTGTCACAGCTCCCCAGCCTGGGAGGTTGCACAGGGAGGAGGCAGAGATGGTGGCTGAATTTAGCACTTTGGGATCGTGCCAAGCACGGCCTCCGTGGCAGATCTGCAGCCCAAACATTGCACACTGTGGGTGCTGCCAGTCCCACACACAAGTCAGGCCACAGAAATCACAAGGCAGGGAAACATGTGGATGTGGGTTGTTCTGCTCCATGGAGGGAAGCAGATCTCTCCTGCCACGGAGCTTCTTGCCCTCTACTTTGGTTTCCTCTATTTAATTTACCATCAAGAAGAGAGGAGCAGCTTTCTGTGTATTAATTTCCAATGAGCAGTTTGAAATTACTGCCTTGAAGTTATTTAACTTTATAGAAGTAGATTATCTGTTGGGGTGGGGTCTTTTTTCCACAGCCCTGCACCAGGTGCAGTGAAGAACATCAACCTCCCCCAGCCAGCCCCAGCCACTGCTGGGTACCATTTGGCTCTTGCCATTGGAGAAATGCTGGGAATTCTAAAATGGGGAAAGATACTTGGGCTTAGAGGGTTTGGCTGCAGCGAAGGGCAAGTTGAGAGCACATCCCTGAGAAATGGGGTGGTCTCGTGGCTGATCCACCTCCCTGGGTCCTCCATCTCCCACCCCTCGGGTATGCAATTTGGGGCTTTAAATCATCCGTGGTACCAAGGAGGGTTTTGTTTCACATTGAGGGTTCTCTAAAGCAAATGGGACACTTAGGGGTGCTTAAAAAAATTCAAACCCACAGAATATATCAATTTTTGAGACATGACTAATTCTTTACCCACTTTGGAAGGGCCAGGGTTGCACGGCTGGGCACCACAATGCTGCCAGTGAGGAGATCTGCGTCTTACATCTCCCTCAAAGCTGGGGTGTTCCAGCCCTGCCCTGCTCTCTCCTGGCAATAAACCAGCCTTTCACTTCCCTGGATCCCGGGAGGCAAAGCTGTGAAGCTCAGTGGCCACACCTCGGTGTCCTGTGAGTCACTGGGGGATGACTCAGATGAGGAGCATCGCTGGCTCTGTGTGCAAAGGGCTCCAGCACCCACCCCGTGGATGCTGAATCATGGAATCACGGAATGGCTTGGGTTGGAAGGGACCTTAAAGACCATTTCATTCCACTCCTGCCACGGGCAGAGACACCCTCCACCAGACCAGGTTGCTTCAAGCCCCATCCAACCTCACTCATCATCCTCGTTGCAGCTTGGTTTATTTAAATTAAGGAATTAATTAGCTCTGGTTTTGATTTCTGTATTCACTGATTTCTGGTCAAATATTTTTCTTTAACATCATGTGTCTGTTGCATAACTGAAAGTACAAACCTTATGGTGTTGGAACAGGAAAAAAAAGCCAGGCAAAGCTTTTTGGTTAATGTTTGAAGCCTTGGAGTGAAATCCTGAAAATAGCAATACAGGTTTTCCATGAAAATCTCTCTTCCCAAAGACATCTTGAGGGAGTCTTAGGGAGGAAGGGTAAAACCTGTGCATTAAGGAATTCATGTAGCCTTGTCTGTGTTACAGGCTCGGGAACCTCCAGCTCCTCATGCCATGGATCAGGGATCCTTCAGCTTTACTGGCTTGAACCCTCTCCAGGTCCCTTTGCCCTAAAACACCTCCAAAGATATTGCAGTGTCTGTTTGCAGTGGGTTGGGTGCTGTGAGAGGCAAGTGAAGCAGCACTCCCTAATTAAGTGTATTTCTTATGTACTAATACGCTTAATATATATTACTTAATATATGTTAAGTACAATATATATGTTTCCCTGAAATACTTAATTTTCAGCCACTCCCATGGGTATCCCTGGCATTTTTACACACCCAAGTTTGGTCTGAATCCCTGTGACAAGTATTACATGAAGCTGAAGGATGATAAAATCCAGGCTGGAGCCCCAGTGGAGAGGAGGCTGCCCTCTTTTAAGCCAAATCTTTTAGAGAAGCAGAGTTGAACCAGAGGAATTTATACTAAAATTAATCAAAGCCAAAGTCAACAGATTTTTGCCTTTTTGTTGGATATCAGCTGCAGTATCAGCTGAGCCCTTTAGCTGAGCTGCTGCCTAAAAGAAGCAGTTCCTACATCTGTAATGACACCAATTAGAGGGTGCGTCCCTTAGTAACCTTTGGTCAGCCCCGAATTGGTCAGGGACCTGGATTAGATGGTCATTGTGGGTGTCTTCCAACTGAAATCCTCTGTTCTGTTTGATTCTAATCTAGTCCAGTCTATTCCATTCCATTCTAATTCCTTCCTTTCCTTTCTTTTCCCTCCCTCTCCCTTCTCCCAGCGGCGCAGTGCAGCAGATCAGGATTTCAGCACAAAACCACCTTGTTCTTTTCCATTGCTTTCAGCACTGGAGCCCATTGAGCAAACCAGAGATGATTCACCCTGAACCTCAAATAAAATCGGGCTTGTTGAAATTCCAGCTGCCTCTAACAGCTTCCCAGAGCCCGTCCTCTGCCGGCCTCGCTGCGTCGGGTGAAAGCAAAGCTCTTTTTTGGCTTTTATTTTTTCGGGGGGGGGAAGGAGAAAATGTTCAGAATTTAAAAGCCAATTTGCGTTTTCCCGAGCTTCACTAAAGCTGGGGGGGTGGAGCCGCGGGACACGCGGGCAAACCGCTGGCAGGGAGAACATCTGGCAGCGGCTCCAGGTGGGCAGGGCAGGGAAACGGGAACCGAGCGCGGAACGGACCCGCGCGGGGGACAAACCACGAGAAAACCAAATTACTCTCTGTTAACATCCCCCGTCGGTGATGTCAGCACTGAAAAGAGGAAATAAACCGCTGTTCTGGGCTGTCACGGGTGTCACGGGCTGTCACGGTGCCCTCCCGGCGCCGCCCCGTGCCCGCCCCCGCCCCCGGGCGGGTCCCGCCGAGTCCCGGTGCGGGAGCCCAGAGCCGCCGCGGAGCCGCCGCACGCAGGTGAGGGGATGCGGCTCCCGCGGGGATCCCGCGGGGAACAGGGGGATTAGGCACAGATAGCCCTGAAAAAGAAGGGTTGGGGGTGCGCCCGTCCCCTCGGAGTGCGAGGTGGGACACGCGGGAGCTCCCGCGGGCTCTGCGGTTTGGGGCGCACAGAAAGCCCTCGCTGGTTTTAGGGGCAGTGGTGGGATGGTGACTGTGGAGGAGCTCGAAGGGCGTTTGCAACTCGCGGGGTGCTGGGCAGCCCTGCCCGTGCCCCAAAATCCTTGCGGGGTGCGGGGTGGGAGTGAGGGTGGGTGCGCGGGAGGCTGGGACGCCCAGGGGGACTCCCAGGGGAGCAGCTGCAGGAATAGCACCCAAGGGGAGAGCTCTGGCGTTTCTTTCCCAAATAGAAGTCTTTTTCCACTTGCTGTGAGTATAGGGAATGTTTGGGGTGCTTTATGGACGACAGCTCTGGGATGTTCCCTGCAGCTGATCCTCTGCCGGGGCAGGGAGAGCTCAGCTGCCCAAATGCTGTTGGAAATCAGAGCCCAAGTACTCGATGAGGAGCGGCTGAGGGAGCTGGGAAAGGGGCTCAGCCTGGAGAAAGGGAGCTCAGGGGAGCCCTTCTGGCTCTGCACAGCTCCCTGACAGGAGGGTGGATCTGGGAGGGATTCGGGCTCTGCTCCCCGGGAACAAGGGACAGGATGAGAGGAAATGGCCTCATGTTGTACTAGAGGAGCAACTAGAGGAGGTTTAATTGGATATTGGGGAAAATTTCTTCATGGAAAGGGTTGTCCAGCCCTGGAACAGGCTGCTCAGGGCAGTGTTTGTAGTCCCCATCCCTGGAGGGATTTAAAAGCCACGTGGATGTGGCACTTGGGGACACAGTGCTGGGGGAATGGTTGGACTCGATGGTCTTAGAGGGCTTTTCCAACCTCAGTGATGCTGTGATTCTCTGCAATCCATCGTTGGGGCACTGCTGAAGAAGGTGGGAGAAAACCCCTTCCCATGGCAGCAGGCAGATAACCCCGAGGGGCATTTCCAGAGAGCTCCAAGAGCTCCAGCACTGCAGTGACAGAGAAGGTGACACCGGGCTCCAGGCCCGGCTGCACCCTTTGGTGGCAGAGGATTAGTGGGGTTTGGCGATTTTGGTTACAAACACCAAACTGGCCGTGCCAGACCTGGCTGGGAGACACGAGGCTCTGGCCACCCTGTCCCACAGGGGCCAAAGGGAGCAAAACCGCTGCTCCCTGAGGTGTTCCAGGGGAACAGGGGGATCATGAAGGACCTGCCACCAGAGCAGCACAAGCCACTGGCAGCCGTGGAGCAAACCTGGCCTGGCTGGATCCAGGGGAGTCAGCAGGAGCTGTGTGTGCACCCCTGGCTTCACCTGCCAAACTGATGGCAAACCCAAGGGCTTTAGAAAGAACCCAGAAGGCAAATAAAAGCTTTGGGAGATATGGGCTGTTCAAACACTCTGGGCTGCTGGATGCTGCTGGAAAGGCTGCCTTAAAACCCCCGTGGGCTCAGGAGAATGAATGTTTTACAGGGAGAGGAGTTACTTGTTGGTTGTGAAACTTGGGGGTTTGTTATTCCTGAGGCAGGGCAGCCGCAGCTCCTGCGAGCTTTGTGCACCCAAATGTTTCTTCCAAAGAGAATTTGCCTTCTCTGGTTTAAATTTGGAATTTTCCTTTTCTTTCCCCATTTCTGGCTCTCCCTTTTCCCTTCTCTTATGAATGCTCCCTTTGATGGGAGGAGCCCAGCTCAGGCTATTCCTGTGCACAGGCAGGTGTGTGTTCGGCCAGGCCGTGGTGTGGACTCCAAAAACTTGCAAGGCAGCTTTTATCCGCTGGCCCGGGGCTGCCGTGTCCCTCCCACGGTGCCCTCCAGCCGGAATGGGACAATTGTGGATGCTTGGGAGGGGAAAGGGGACCTGTATCCCTGGCTGCCACCCTCCTGTCCCCATTCCAGGCCCATCCCAGGTGTCACGGGGTGGCTGCGTGTCCCCGATGTGCTGGGCTGGATTTGTGGCTCGCACACAGCTCCTGGCTGATGCTGTGCCTGCACCCCCTGGGGATTCTGTTCGGGGTTTTTTATGGAAATCCTTTCCCGGCTGGTGCCTCAGGGCTGGGGAAATGAATAACACTGGGAGTGTTGTAAGCTCAGTGGTGGATTTCATCCGGACGGTGTCTGGGCTGGGTTCACCCCAGAGCGTTCAGGCTGCTCACGGCAGTGACTCCCGTTTATCCCACAGGAGTTGGACCAGGATTTGTTCTGTGGCACCGGAGCTGTCGGCTCTGCTGGGCAGGTATGTGATGGGAACTCAGCAGTTTCCATCAATTGCCACTGTGAACCATAACTCCCCTCAAAAATCTCTGTTTTTCGGATGGCGCAGGTTAAAAATGACTGAAGCTTCCTTTGTCTTTTTGTTTCAGGGAAAATGTCAGACGGTTTCTCCGTAAGTATGGATTTCTTTAAAAAACCATGGGGGCTGTGGCTGTGGCATTGAAGCAGAGACCTTTGGCTGGGATGGGAGGGAACATGTCCTTGCTAACCTGTGTAAATCCCCAAATCCTCTCCAGCTACGTCAGCACTTTCTGGTTTTCTGGAAAAAACTGGGGTGCAGCTGAGAGTTGAGCTCCTGCCTTTGGCACACGCTGTAGGCTACGAGGGATGGATGTTGGAGAACTCAATGTGATCCCAGGAGGAATCTCCCCCACCTGACCCTTGTCCTCTCCTCTGTCCCCAGTTATCCGACGCCTTGGCCAACAGCAACAACCCGGCCCCCTGTGCCCCCCCAGCCCAGGGCTGGCCCTCCTGGGGGAACCAACCAGCAGCTCCTGGGGCATTCCCGGGGTACCCTGGAGCACCAGGCGCTTATCCTGGAGCACCGGGAGCCTATCCTGGAGCACCAGGAACCTGTCCTGGAGGACCAGGAGCATACCCTGCAGCACCAGGAGCATACCCTGGAGCACCAGGAGCATACCCTGGAGCACCTGGAGCACCTGGAGCATACCCTGGAGCACCTGGAGCTTATCCTGGAGGACCAGCAGGACCAGGAGCGTATCCAGGAGCACCTGGAGCATTCCCTGGAGCGCCAGCAGCAACGGGGCCGTTTCCCACCCCAGGACAACCATCCAGTGGCCCTGGATTTGGGCCTTCTGCTCCGCAGGGAGGACCAACTCCTCCTCAGGGAGGACCAACTCCTCAGGGAGGACCAACTCCTCCAATGGTAATGGCTCCATCATTATGAGGGTTTCTGTGCCTTCAGTGGCTGATTTTGCTTGGCCACGGGAGGGGCCTGGGGCTGGCTGTCCCCAGGGGTAGCATTTGGCTTCTGACATGATTTCTCGCTGACACCAAATCCCTGCTGTCTCCCAGAAAGTCCCCTTTGAGCTGCCCCTGCAGGCAGGACTCGTCCCTCGGCTGCTCATCACCATCACCGGGACTGTGAACCCCAACCCAAACAGGTACTGGGGGTGTCCAGCTCCGAGGGTGGGGGGTTTCCATGGGGCACTGCTGGGTGGAGCAGGGGGGCTGGAATTTGCTTTCCATTCCTGGATAACACCTGCCTGGTGTTATCATCAGTTACCCTAAATAAACATGTAAATGCCCTGTCGTTGCCCAGCGGGGTCTGTGGGGTTTTCTTTCTGCTATTTTTGGGAAGCCCTGTAACAGAGTCCAGGGCTTTTGTGGCAAAAGCAGCAAATCCATTATTGTCTTTGCAGGTTTTCACTGGATTTCAAGAGAGGGAATGACGTTGCCTTCCACTTCAACCCCCGCTTCAACGAAGACCACAAGAAAGTCATCGTCTGCAATTCCATGTTCCAGAATAACTGGGGGAAGGAGGAGAGGACAGCTCCCAGGTTTCCATTTGAAGCTGGAAAACCCTTCAAGGTACCAGAAAAACCCATTCCAGCTCAGTCTCAGTGCACCAAAAGCACTGAGAGGGTTTGGGCAACAAGACCTGTGTCAGGACATCGATGCTTTAGCACAGGAATCAGCTCCCAGGGGTGCTTCTGGGGCAGCCACTCCATGTGCTTCCCTGGCTGTCCCCACAGCATCTTCGCAGCTCTTCTGATCCCCTCCTGCAGCTCCAGCTGCCCAGGGCGTAGCTTCTCCCCCCTTCTGGTATCCCCATGGATTATGAAACCCTCCTTATTTACACTGCTGTTCTGCAGCAGTGGTTGGGCAGGTTTCTGTAATGTGTTTTCCCCGCTGGCAGCTCTTCACGAGGGTTTCTTTCCTGCAAAGGAGGTTCACGGTGTGGAGTCCTGCTTTGAGTGACTGGCACAGGGATGAGGAGGTAGAAACTGGGCTAAAACACGGAAGAGGGAGAGCACAGGAGAGTTTTGGGAAGGCAAAGGTCACTGGTGTTGCAGCTGAGTTGCTGCTCCAGCTCCTCCACATGCCCCAGGGCTGGACGCAGCTGGCAGCAGCCTCCAGCCAGTGCCAGCCTGCTCCAGTCTGTGGCTTAAAACTTCTAGAACAAATCCAGTGGGGGTTTTTTTGGCTGATTTGGGGTTTTTATTTCAGCTCCAGATCCTTTGTGAGACGGATCACTTCAAGGTGGCCGTGAACGATGCTCACTTGCTGCAGTACAACTTCCGTGAGAAGAGGCTGAACGAGGTTACCAAGCTCTGCATCAGGGGGGACATCGCCCTCACCAGCGTCGTGCCCACCATGATTTAACCGGGGGGGAGCTCTGGGCAACCTCTGTGCTCTTCCTATGCTGTAACAAAAGTGCCTTCTCACAAGACCACTGTGAGGTAATAAAACGTTTTACCTGTAAAGTTTGGTTTTAATAACATCTCAAAAGACACGACACCTTCCGGGCAAGCTGAGTTCTGATGTGGAAGGAGCTGGATTTGTGCTGTAGAGACAGCAACAAGGAGTTTGATTTCTGTGGAGAGTACTTGGGAAAGCAGCTTTGGCATTCTGTCCCTGGTCCTGCAAACAAGGGCAGCAGTCCTCTAGGAAGCACAGGGAAAACCTGACAGCCTCCAAGCCTGAGGTATTTCAGGAGAGGGTTCAGAGCTGGAGGAAGCGAAATCTCTCTGCAAGCCTGTGGCTGGAGAAGCCATCTCTGTCCTTCATTTCAGCCCAGTTGGGGCCCAAACCAGCGTGTCCCAAGTACACTTCCCAGCCCAGGGAGATCCCATCCCTACGAGCGTGACGTACTCCACGGAACGGGTCACGAGCCTTGTGCTGCTCCCCACTCATCACCCCTGTGTGAGTCAAGACCGGTTTCAAGGGTGGGGAGGTTTATTGGCAAGTTCACCTCGTGAGTCAGGCTGGTAAAAAAAGAAAACAGAAGTATGTTCCCTTTGCTGTGAGTCACCGCAGTCTTGTCTGGAAAACAAGAACAGTGCAACAGCCACCACTGAAGTTTCCAAAGATTTCTGACGTGCCTCATGCTGTTTTATAACAGTGACTCCTTTTATACTTGGGAGTGCCAACTTACGAGCAGAGTCCTTAAAATTTCCAGCAGCTGCAGCAGTCTAGAGCAGCACACTACTGCTGCTACCAGCAGCACAGAGAAGCTGTGGCTGCCCCATCCCTGGAAGTGTTCCAGGCCAGGTTGGATGGGGCTTGGAGAAACCTGGTCTATGCAAGGTGTCCCTGCCCTTGGCAGGGGGTGGAACTGGATGGGCTTTAAGTTCCCTCCCAACCCAAACCACTCCTCAGCAGGAAAGTCATTAAGAGGTACCTAAAAGTATCCCCAAAACTGGAGTTCAGTAATGAAGAAAGTGGATTCCAGCATACGTCAGCTTCCTCTCTTTATTCAGTGTAATCAGTACACGGCTTCCAGGTTGAAACTTTTCTGCTGAGGGACTGAATTCTCTGCTTGGTTTAGGATCGAGGCTGGTGGAAGGATGTGTGTGTTACACTAAGGTCACCAGTACAAGAAGCCCAGTGAGGTATTTGTTAAAAATACAACAACTGGTGGTACTGTAATACTCCTCAAATCCAGAGTCTATAGCACTGGCGTGCTCCTTATGCACAAGTATGTTACAGTCTGGATGGGGAATGCACAAGGAACACGATGAGAGAAGAGACTGAGCATAAACATGTCAAAAACAAGGACAAAATATGGTTCAACTTGGAGGTCCTTAAGATACTCAATAGAAAACTGCATCCTTAAAGGAAATAATATCAATGCCTATTTTAATACATTGCCAAGGAAAGGCATTATCTGACTTAGAAATCCTTGTTCTGAGTTAGTTTCTGAGATTACAAACCCAGTGGTTGTTAAACACCGGGAAAATCTCCCCAGGAAAGAATTGCATGCATCCAACACTGCCATAGCTGGTGCTGAGGCAGGTGTTAACACACCAGACACTGGAGCCTGAGGGTGCAGAGGTACCCCCAGAGTGTGGCAGAGTGTTCTGGGGAGGGAACAGGCTGGGTCTCACCCCAGGAGGTGCCCTCCCAGCAGAAAAGGGGCACAGGCATAGCTGGTGGGGAAGGCACCTTGGAATAACAAGAAGTCATGAGGGTCAGTCAGGTCAGGGTAGAAAAGTCTAAAGGTGAACAGTTTTACAACCTGAAGGAGACAGAAAATACATGAAATGATACCAACATAAAAATGCTTCAGGTTGCAGTCAGAATTTACAGCCAGAGGATACAGCAGGGATCACCAGAACACAGCCCACTGCTGCAGTATGGCAGTGCTTGGTGCATCACAACTGCAGCATAAAATGATACAAAACCCATTATCAGATCCATTACCACAGGTACTCTTCCTCTCTCAACACAGTTCCAGGGCAGCAGACTGTGTTCCAGGTGCCCTCTGTGGGCTTCCTGTTCATAGTATTTACATATTTTGCATTTTAAGTCACTTTTCAGTGATCCCCAGAGGGACCAACAGGAGAAAACACGATGAGGTCACTGAATACTTCAGCTGCCGCAAACTTCTGGGCTCTGGTCTTGACTGGAGTGAAGGGAAGCTCAGCATCCTGCATTGGCTGTGGGAGGAGCCAGAGTGCAGAGTGAGTGTCTGAGGAACACTTAAACCATGGAGCACTGCAAGGACTCTGCTTTCCCCAAGAGTACTTTTGCAAGCTTATTTCCAGGCATAAAATAAAAAGTGATTATGCATGGTCCGTGCTGAAGACAGACACTCCTTACTCAAGTCAGTAATACATATTTTAAAGAGGATTTTTCACAAGAAATCCTACACCCAAATTCTATTAATTCTATTAAGTGTGAAAGCTTTTGCACACCTGCTTTTCCCTGCTGAATGTTACTTCCAGCCCTAAATGATGAAGTGATTAACAAAACATTGGGGTAGGCTTGAAAAATTCCAGGAAAAAAGAAAGGCTATTTTAGTGAATATCTACAATGAAATTTGTAAGAAACATAATTTAAAGGCTCAATCTGACAAGAATCAGACATTGCCCTATTACAAATGTCTTGATTCATCCTACACTCATCATGTGCAATAATACCAGTGTGAGCCCAAGCAGGGAGACAGCTGGAATGTGGTTTGTATTTAAAGGTACATGAATTGGCTCGATAACATCTTTAAGAGTTTAATTTTCTTTGTGCAGTAACCGAGTCTGCAGCAAAGGTTAACAGTCCTGCAACATGCAGCTTGTCTTAGTCAAATAAACTTGAAGGTCAACTTACCACATCAAGAGAATTTCTGTCAATGGGTGTCAAACCACTGCATGAAATAGCTGAAAAATAAGCATATAATTTTTTTTAAAAGTTACTCTGATGCTGCCAAAGCCAAAAAAAATCAGTATTGTTTTCTGTGTTTATTAAAAGAAGAAATCCAAACCCTAAACTGTATTTATTTCCTTAAACCAGCTTTCTGCTTCACATATCACACAGAAACTATACAGAGAAATCCTGGGGCACTGTTTGCTCATGTGCAACGTGTGTTTAAGCCACACCAGCTAAGGGAGGCTTTGCTAACAGCACACACACATCAAGCTGACACTGATTTCAAAGAGTAATATTCAGATTATCATAAATCCTTAGAACAACGAGAAGGCCCCAGCAATGCCACCCAAACGACACCATGCATCTCTAAGACAAGCACCTGTTTGATGTAATTGTGGCTCTCCAGACTGAGCAAAGTTTGTGTCTGTGCTGGGATCCTTCTCCGGGCTGCACATGACGATGTCTTGTCCTTGTTCTGCAGCAGAGAGTTCCATCTCTTCCATGCCATCCATTGCTTTTGATTCACTGCTAGAATCTCCCAGCACCTGAAAAACGGGGATTTTCTCTGTTCCCAGCCATGTCCTTGTTTCTCTGTTCCCAGCCATGTCACACCAAGTCCACACATCTAACCTACAGTTTTTATGGACAGCTCAGGAAAGATGGAGTTTTAATTCCAGGCACTCCATGAGGCACAGGCAGGCCAAGGCTCAGGGTTTAAGGCCGTGACCCATACCCCAAACACCCTTTAAAGCCTGAAAATCCCTTTGATGGTATGAAGGAAGGTCTTCCACAGGAAAAGTTTTGAACTTCAAGTGTTATCTGGTGACTTTTCCTCCAGAAAAACCTATCAGCAATACTGAAAGGTTTCCCCAGAGAGTGAAATCACCAACAAGCGATTTCTCATTTTGATAGAGAAAGAATGAAGTAAAAGGCGTAAGAAAAAATTAGTAACCAGGATTTTAAAAATATGTATTATATGTAGGGGGATGGGAGGGGAAATGACTGCTGCAGTCATGCACAGATCCAAACAGTAACAAATAAAATTTAAAGACTCCATTTCCAATGAAAGTTACTAAAAGATGATTGACTCCAAAGCACTGGCTTTCACTGCTGGCACAGTATAATCTAAATTAGAGGCCACATTTCTGCTTTTTAAAGGCTACTCAAATACAGGCAATGTCACCAAGCCTTCAGACATTTCAGGACGTGGATTTCTGACACTTGGATTAGTTCTTGCTATACCTTTAAGGAGATTAAGAGCCCAGTGCTCTGCTGTGGCAGCATGAGGGCTGAGTGCTGTTGCTTTTAGTCATGGTCCATAAATGCACAAGCATTTAAAAAATTCACACCAGGAAACAGGAGGTGGTGGACTTCTAGGAACATTGCTTGTCCAAGTGACAAGTGTCCTCATGGAGTAGCCAGGACCCCCAAAATACAGCTCTAAAGAACAAGACAAAGTCCCCAAACTGCAGCAGTCCTTACTTTTGCCCATCCTCAGAGGGAAAAAGCACTGCCCTGAGGAATACACAAGATTTCTAGAGTGAGGATTTGATCAGAAGTCCAAGTGTCTGGGGTAATCAACAGAATTTTTCCTTAGCTAGTAGTAACAGAGTATTTAAAGCACATCCATGAACAATGCATGACTTACCTTATTTCCCTCTGCTGTGCCAGCAACCAGACAAATTTCTTCTGCAACCACAGAAATGCTGGAAGAGAAACCAAAACATTTTAATTCTTCTCAATCACCTTCATCAATCACCTTCAATCATCTTCTGACTTGTCCAACTAATCTTACAATTTGTTCTGCAATTTTGCTGGCTTGGTTGGCACTGGTGAGCTACGTCAAACTTCCTGGGCAAACAATAAACTTCTGCCCCAGCAGCAAAATTACATTTGGGCAAAGCTCTTAATATTTACTTAAGGGAAGGGAAAGTCACAAGTACTTTGCAAACTTTACCACTGCCAGATTGCAAGGTAACATCTAATGGGTACGAACATCATGTCTTTCAGTTCCAACTCTATTTGTACAAGGTCAATTAAAAGCTGCTTTAACATGCCTACCTTTGTTGAAGACCATCAGGGACTTTATCCAGTGGGGGAGTTTTTTCAGTGGGAAGTTGGTCCATTTTCAAACTTTGTGCTGGGTGGAAGCCTTTGAGGCCTGATGGGGTTCGTTTTGCAGTTGCAACCTCAGGGTCACAGAGAGGAGAAGGAACATTCAGGAGCAAAGGTCTAATGGATGGTCTTGGAGTTGCCAGTTTTCCAGGGGTCCTTGGAAGCAAACCTGGAAAATGTGTTTAATGTTTCATTCCTACAGCAGTTTCCAGAAGCTGAAATGAACTGATCACTGTGATTCTAACCAGGGACACAATTGTTTACTGCCTGCTAAATCATCTTATACAAATATTATATGGCAATCTTATATACACTTGCAAGGAGAAATTGGAATTATTAACTTCCATCTTTCAAATTAGGCAATTTTAATAGAGTTTAAAACACATTCAGAATTGATGCTTATAACAGATTCTCTGCTGGAGTTGGCTTAAACCTGCTGTTGCTGAAAGCTTTTCAGGAGTTCTCTACTAACAAGAGGCACATGAAAAAAATTGTTAGTTTTGTGATGAGAAGAGAGATCTGCACCAAAAAACCCCAGAATTTAAAATCAAACTATGAACTAGAAATAGGAGAGAAGCAGAATGACTGGAAATACTGGCTGCACATAGATGTCAATAAGATAAGATGCTGAAAATGAAGTTATATTTTGAGCACCTGTTAAAAAACTCCAAACTATTAAACAGCTTTTATAGCAAACTGGATTATGTTACAATCTCGTTAAGCATGAACACAGCTTATGGGTAGACTTTATTTGCAGCTTTGAAGACAGCACTGCAAGAGGTTTAGTTAAAAAAAGAGACCCCAATTCCTGTCCTACAGTTAGAGGATGTGAGCTGGCATTGACTTTGATGAAGAGGCTTGTCAGCTGAACCTGGGAATGCTCAGATCAGAATTTTGTTATTAAATTTATGCCGGAAAAACATGAACCAGCTATTTCACCTCTGTCTAAGCAGGGATTTCATGCTGCCAGAACCACTCAAATCAGCACATTCATGTACACCAGTTTACTTTGGAGCCCTGATGTAATTAATCACTGGTTGAAATAGTGTGTCCAGTACTGGAGTTGTAGCCAGTACAAACAGCACAATTCCTCTCCCCACTGAAATGGATTAAACTCTCTCCAGTAGTTTCAGATCACAGAAATCACGATTAAGCTTCACTTACCTGAAAAGTTTTTCACAGGACTTTCAATCCTGAAAAACCCTGCTTCAAAAACCACTTTTTCTGCCTCTGGCAACCTCTCCTGATGTGTACCCTCAGTAGCTCCCTCCTGCTTCATTTTATCCCTCATGGCTGCTTTCACAGAAGCCAGGCGGTTCCGGGCAGCAGTTCTGGCAGCTGCTTCCAGCTTGGGTTTGGGCACTCCACTTGGAACAGCCTTTTTCTGGAATGGTACAAAAGCTGGGTCACACCTGGAAACTCTGGCTAGGAGTAATGACATGTGAACCTCTACACAGGTGCTGGTGCCACAGACACAGCAAGGAGCACAAGGAGGCTTTGGGGGGGACCTTCTGGCTCTCCACAACTCCCTGACAGGAAGGGGTGTTCTGCTCCCAGGGAACAAGGGCCAGGATGAGAGGAACTGGACTTAATTTACACCAAAGGAGGTTTAGATCAGATGTTAGGAAAAATATCTTCACTGAAAGGGTTGTCCAGCCTGCCCAGGACAAGGGTGGAGTCCCCATCCCTGGAGGGATTTAAAAGCCACGTGGATTTGGCACTTGGGGACAGGGGTCAGTGGTGGCCTTGGCAGTGCTGGGGGAATGGCTGGACTTGATGACTTTTCCAACCTCAACAATTCCATAATTTTATACATCAAGGCCTCTGCTCATCCCCAGCATGTCTTGGGCTGCCATCCAGCTGTTAAGTCTGTGATGACAGCATTAAGAATTTCTTTCAAATGAATCTGCAGGTCACAAATCCTCAATACAACTTTTTTTCCTAATAAATTCAGTAAGATTTTGGAAGCACTGGGATGCAGGGACTCCTAGTGGCAGGGACACAGTGTAACCACAGGACAGACTCCAGGCAATCAATGAAGTCTCTCTTGGCATTCAGTTTTCCAAGGGAAGTTTTGTTTTGTACCACTTGTAGGGTTCTGGCATTTATGGGCAGCTCCCACAGACCACATTCCCTCTGTTTTCCCATACCTGGAGTTTCTTATCCACCTTCATATCAACTTTATGATTAGTTAAGCAGTCTCAAGGAACTGCACAGAGTTTAGGCAATGCAAATACAACTCGATGTTCAGAAGCAATTATATATTTCAAACCAAAGAGCAGATAAACCAACTCACATTACAGCTTATTTTGCAATAAGCACTAACTCATTTTGGAGAGTGTCAGATCCATTTGTGCTTAGAGAAGCAGCAGTTTAAAGCCACCCATGGTGTTGGCTTAATGGGACACCATTATAACTGAGCACTCCCTGCTCAAAACTGGCAGTCACTCCCAAATTCCTGTGTGGTTTCCTGTTCAGTTTCAGTGTTGATGCCAGTGGCCCAGATAAATTGTTTTAGATCTGAAGGGTAAGTTTATATCCTGAATTTTATAGATTTGTCTTACTACCATAGAATCCAAAGACTCCAAAAAAGTCATTGTTAATTCTTCATTCTAATCTTACCAGCCAAAAGAGGCAACTAGGACTAAACCCACCAAATAACACAAGTGCACGTGGGAGAGGCGAGGGAGAAGGGTGCACCCTGAGAAGAATTTCACTTAATATTTAATATATCTAAAGAAGCCATACAAGATGTGCTTTAGGGGCTGTTCATACCTTGACAACTGCTTTGCTTGGGACATCAAGTGGCTGCCACTCATTGTCTTGAAGCTTCTTCAGATTATCAAATTTTTTATTCACATCTTCAATCTATTGGTCATGTATAAGGAAAGCAAAAGAATACATTGCAAAAGAACTTTTACCCAAACAATCACAGTCTTCCATCCTGCAGCAAACAATCAAATATCTCTGAAGAAGCAGATCAAACCCTTATGCATTTTGCACAGAATTCAAAACCTATGCCTAGGACTATAGCAAATCCATCTCTGCATTTAATTTAACCACTTACAAGTTCCTTCGCTGAGTGCTGATTTACAAATATTGTCAAGAGCCCTTTGGATAATTCAGAATATTATATTTCATTCTGAACCCAAAGAAAGCACCAACAGAGGAAAAGAGATGAAGGTTTTCTACCACTTAAGCTCACCCCCAAACACAGTTATTGTAGTTTCTGCATTATTCTCGTACTGAAGCATGGAACCCCTATTTTTCAGGTGAGCTTCAGGAATTTTCCAAAAACTGGGAGGTAGACATTGTGACCGTATCCAAACTAGAATAAGATTTGGCCAAACACATTCATTCCAGAGACAGACAAGATACGCAGGCCACAAGAAGACACAACAGAGGAACTGGTCCACGAATTGTAGGTCATAGTAAACCTGTTCAACTTCACTGTCACAAAGTGTTAAAACAAAGACCTGCATTTTTAAAATTCAAAATAAAAAACAATCTAAGCATTAAAAAAAAAAATTTGTTTCAATCCATGGTTTGTAAAGAACTACATCAGTTTTATTCTACTAAGTTAACATGCAAGTACATACCTGAAAATTAATCATATCCCAAAATCCATCCAGGTCTGTACACGTTGTTTCTTTTTCACCTCGTTTAAATTCACAATTATCAACCAGTCCTTCAAACTGTTTGAACCTTTCTCCTATGAGCAGCCTTGTCTGACCAACTGTGGTGCGAATCAGGTCTTTACCTGGTAGCAACAAGAAAAAAAATACAGGACATCTCGGATAAAAAAGTGTTTGAGGAGTCTGGAAGTTGTTGTCCCATCTACTGCAAACCTGCAGTTCAATTCAGATGGAGTTTCCCTGTCCACTGAACTGCTCTAAACTTGCTTCTTTCAAACAAATTACTCTCTCAAGTCTTAAAGATACGCATTGCTGGAGTCATCTTTGTTTTTCCAGATAAGGGCACTTATTCCACATTAAAAACCAATCATTTTTTAAATGAGCTTGGTTAAAGCTCACACATTTAAATACACTTCAAACTGACCACTTCGTTCACTTTATCAATCACCATCACATCAAGTGCTACACAAATTTTAGCAATAGGAGACTTTTTGTCTTAGGGCAGATACAACCCTAAACTTTCTCTAGCACAGCTTTGCAAATCCATTTTGCTGTTTTGCAAAGAGCAGACACACATCCTTCCCTCTGTCCCATTCAGTTCCCATAACCCCCTTCCTAGTGTCTGTTGCAGCTCACTCTTACCATCCTCTGGAATGTCCAGCTCAAGGTTTCCTTCCCACTGGAGGCACTGAGACAGCAGCCTCTCCGTCTCAGTCCGAAGAATGTTTCTGAAAATACAGGGATAGAGAAAAAAATAAGGATTTGGAGAACTTCTTGACTTGTGGTTGTTAATAGTTACTATCCTTTTGCTCTCAGAGAACCAGAGTCTTCGAGCAGAAGCCATTAGATTGTTTCATTTTGCTGACTGGCTGAGGTACAACTTCTGCTGCTTTCAAGCTCATGATCCTTAGGACAAGGTGTCAGTCTCCAGAATTTTAAATTCATTCCTTGCACTAAAGGTACAAAAAGGAAGACAGGAATGTGTGCCTGCTCAGGTCACAGCTGACAGGCACCAATCACCATTAAATTAAGCTGATCTTTAGAAGATGTCTCATTATTCATATTAAGAACCTTCAAATGGACATCAGGGAAGTGAAACAAGTGAACCCAAACCTGAAATAGGGCACATCATGCTCTTGCTCTCTTGTATCATCTGATTTCACTGCAAGTGCTGCTGAGACAGCAGTTGTTTTGTTTGATCTCTGAGTGGAAATTCTCTCATCTGATTCACCTGCTGAAAAACATGAAAGGAATTTGTTCAGAATCTAGTAATAATGAAAAGTATTAGAATAAACTAAATGTGAACTTCCTACCTTCTCCTTTCAAACTTGTGGTCATTTGCTGTTCTTGAATGCCTTTAACAGCAGGTGAACTTTTAAAATTAGACTTTTGTGCTTTTGTTTCACTGGATTTTTCAAATATTTTGCTGGAAACAAAAGTACATTTAGTTAAGACACATTGAGAAAGCGACATCAAATATGGCCAAATGCACAGAAATGCACAGTTTAGAAGGCAAACCTCCACACAACACTAGAGAACTCAAAAAATTAATAAATCTGTGCAGATAGATATAGGGCAGAGTCCCTGGCAGCTGCTCCTGAAGCATGGACAGAATTATGGATTATATCCATATCTGCTGTTGTATTAAGTCCACATTTAAGCAGTGATAGAAGCCATGAGGATCAGGTGTTATAACACCACAACACTTTGTTACAAAGTGAATCTCTCTACAGACAAATGTTTTTTGCATCCCCACAGAGAGGTTCATTTGCATTTTAGACCCCATTAGAAGGAAGAATCTTACACTGAAGATTCTGAAAAATTCCAGACAGCACTGGGTGTCAAAAAAGCATTTGCCCTTGAAGGAGACATGGGTGTCACACTGTAGGTTGCTAATCCACTCAGAGGCTGAAACACAAAGTTCTGAGGTGCAAAGGAGCGTGTTCTGGGTCTCCTTGGAGAAGAATTGTTGTTTTCCACCGAGGTTTGTTCTTGCTGAAGTTCTACTGGCATTGAACGTTTGGAATCAGCTGCAGAACTTTTCACCCCGGGATCCACTCCAGCATTTGTCTCCACTTTATGTTTAGAAGAAATTACCTGTAACAGCATAGATAGACAAATCAAATCCTCAAATCAATCATGTGTTTGCAATAAGCATGGGCTGAAACATAACATGAGTGTCTGAAAGCCATCAGGAAGGGAACAGCTTAAGGTAAGTCAGCTCCTACAACAGCACACCTGTACAGAAGTGATGAGTTACCAACAAGTCCAACCATTTTTGACACCTGTAAATCATTCTAGAGACAGAAGTAACACTTCACTACAAAGAATGCAACAATCCACTCCAGGGGCTAAAGCAGAACACCTCACCTACCAAAACAATAATTAAAATTGGCAAATGCTTGCTCCCACTGCCAGAAGAAAAAGCTTTAAGGTGATAAAATCCTCAAGAGCAGAATTACCGGCTACAAATCCAACTAGGCTTGTTGAATAATCATCATTTATACACATACTCCAATCCAAAGACTGAAAAACAAGCTGGAATGGGCTGATAGCTGAGGAATGCAAGCAAGACAAGCGCAGTTAGCAGCACAGAATGTCATTAAAAGAGGAGAAAAAAATTAAACAATAATTCACATTCTTATGAGATTAGTGACCAGATAGTCACACAGAACACATTTCTGAGATACCTAATTGAGATTGTTTGCTCAAGCCAGCCAGAAAAACTTTGTGTGTTTTTCAAGAAGAAAAACAACTTGAATCCACTGAAAGTCTTGTTATACTTTAGCCACCCCTGCTAGGAATGTAAACCTTGAATTTTGCTTTTAGTCAACCTTTTCAAACGGGCTGCCTGTGGTTACAGCAAGAGTTTACCAACTGGCAGGGACTCCTGCCTGTGAAGAGGTGCTTGTCCAAGGAAGATACAAGTGCTCTTACCTCCTGTTCGGGTGTGATTGCACAATCTCAAACACACTAGAGCACAGCTGCAGTTACAGGAACAGAGGTGGAGATGGGAGGTGTGAGAGAGAAGAGTGGAGCACAAAGAAGGAAGAAATCATGGATAGCTCTCACACAGAACTGTGTGCACATGAGTGCATAAACAATTCTGGAAGTGATGACACCAAGAACCACAATGACTGCCTTCAGTTGTAAATCATGCAGAGAATAGCGTTTCCAGTTTTATTTTTTGGTGGTTCAAAACCTAAAATTGTGATTATTTCTTAGCTTCTACAGTCTCCTATCTCATACCTGAGCAGGAAAAGGATCCATTCAGAATGGACTCCAAAAAGGAACGAATTGCACAAAATTTACAGCTGCTTGATTAAACCAGCAAAGCAATCTTTTTTTTTTGACTAGTTAAAACATCCCATATATGTTATGTAAGAACTTCTTGTCTATTTTAAATCATTGTCCAGATCTTGATTAGTAATCAAATCATCCATCAGTCACATCCATATCCATGGTGGGATTCTTGGAGTTGCCCCGTGAAGGGCCAGGTGTTGGGACTTGGATGATCCTTGTGGGTGTCCTCCAACTCACAGTATTCTGTGATTCTATATGAGCACTAAATTTGATCTTAATTTTAAAAATATGGCTCCTTCCCAAATTCAAGCTTATTAGTGAAATTTCTGCTTCTATGCTTGAACACTTCAGTTACAGTGACACAGTTACTGGCTCTTAAATCAGTTTTACAGCTTTTCCATTTCAATTATTACATGACCTACCTTTGTGGTATCAGGTTTGACAGCTTTCTTCTGCTTTCCTACGTTTGCTGTCTTTCTCTGTGACTGGTTACCTACAAAAAGAGACACTCCCAGAGGTCAAAAAGGCATCTGATTAATGTAATCTTTCACCAAAACACTGCCATAAAAATCCAGTTGCTAAAGACAGGGAGAGACTCTTTTATTTCTTGGGTGGGAGGTGGCTAGAGGGAAGAAATAGCATTGCAGAAGTTCATTCAAAAGAAAACCTGACCTAGGATTTAACAGCCTAGTAACAGATGTATCACCAAGAAAACAGATTTATTAAGTCATCAATCTTTAGATGTTGTCATATAGTAAAAATAAAAAGTCACCTTATTTCCTTAAAGGTTGGAGAGAGAGTGTCAAGCCAGTTTGAGTTTAGATTTTTAATTTCTATATGGCATAGGAATTCTGATGGTATATTGAATTCTAGTAAACAGGCAAACACAGACAAAGAGAAATTCCTAACCTGAAGAACAAAGGCTCTCATCTCTTCCAGAGATGTTCCTGTTCCTGCTCACACATTTAATAATTACATGGCCATAAACAGCTGCACACCAAAGTGCCAATCTTTACCAATCCTGGCTTTGTTCTTTGAGTTTGTAATTACCATGTGGACATCGATGTTCCACACTGATGGGTTTTGTGGGAAACTGTCCAGTGTTGGCTTCAGCATCTTGATGTAGATATTGCAATAGAGGTCCAGACAAGAGTGTGAGTGATACAGCATTTAGTCCTTTTCTTAGATGAGAATTTGGCACAATTTAAATGCAGTCTAAGGTACAGCTGAGCTACACAATTCTGCCTCACTTACCAGCAGTAGCAGCTGTTGGTTTCAGCACCTGCCTGGCTGCAGAGGCAGCTGCTCTGGTGACTCTCACGTTTGGGGCTGGTTGGGCTGAGGTCTGCAACACTGCAAGAGAGATCAATCCCAGAGATTCCAAGTTTAATAAGGAGCTGCACTCGGATAAGAACTTAAAGTTTACATTTTGTAGAAATCAGAAAAATGCACCAGCAGTTATCATTTGCATGGGTTTGCCAGAATGAACAGGGCTGGGTGCTTTTGGTCAGTTCAGTGCAAACAGCACAGCTGGGCCCTGGCCTCCAGGCAATGCACAGAGGGATCCTGGCTAAAGGTGGTTTTACTCTACAGGTCCGTCAAGGTACCAGTGTGCTTGATGCCATGCACAAAGCTTAAGGAATGCTTCCCACTGTTCCCTGCAATCAGAGTCAAGGCCCTCCCTGGTTTACAGATGAAGTCTTCTAGAGTAATAACTTTGCCATGGTTATTTGCACAGCTGGAAGCTTAAGCAAACCATTGGTGTAACAAAGTGATGCCCTGGCCATTATATGAAAGATTTCCAAGGTCAGAATTTAATGCAATCTAACAAAGTACTCTTAAGACTAATTGCCTCTGAAATATTTTATAAAACATGACAAGTTCATGCACCATATCACCCATCTTAATCATTTTCATCTTTGTATTTTAGCACTGTTTCTAATAGACTTTTAAAATGACAGCGTTTTCCTGCACAGACAAATTTCACAGGAGCCCTTTATTCCATATGCTGCCTGTCTGAAATCCCCACTTGGTTACTGTTAATGCTATTCCTGTCTTTAATGTCAAGCTACGATTTTGTAGAAGCTGGAATGAAAAGTTGGGAAAAAATTACTGGATAAATAACTACAACATCGGATTTATCAAACATTCACTTCCCAAACATTTTTATATTGAAACACAGAATGGTTTGGGTTGGAAGGCACCTTAAGGATCACCTCATTCCAATCTCCCTGCCGTGGGCAGGTAAGTTTAAGTACATATAATGCATATCCTTGATTCAGTACAAAAGAAATATTCAAGTCTAGTGGATGACCATTTCTCAAAAATTAAATATTTTAATTGTTATATCAAACACTAATAATACATCCTTCCAGTATTCACCAACAGCACTACTGAAATTTATTTAAATAAAGGTCTGCTGCCTCCTGATTTAATTAGATTAATGATGTGAAAGTCTTTTCACTCTGAATTACTGAATATCCTGCATTAACATCAATATTCCACATGACTTGGCTGTATCTGCTTAAGGATATCACTGGGCTATGAGGAAGAGTTTCTGATCCAAGGTATTCTAGTCCTTTAAAGCTGGCACAGGTTGTTTTTTTAATTGCTGTTTTCTTAAGAAATATCTGTATTGTGGCACAGAAAGTGACAGACACAGAAGGCACTTGCTCTTCTGTAACAGCAGCAGTCACTACCTGTGATATTCTTCTTGAGGCAAACAGAAACCTCTGCACAGCTCCAGCAGCTGAGGCAGCTGGCACTTGTGCATTTTGCCTACTGACCTGTTTCTTTTCCCTCTCCCAGGGGGAATAATCAGTAACCAGGACTGTCAGGATCCTGCATTCCATTTCCCCCAGCCTATGGAGGCAGCAAGCTCATGTAATCCCTAGAGCCACACGCTTGATAATCTTCCAGACACTGCCCTTGGTAGAAATGGCCATCTTAAAATCTCCTCCTTGCTTCCTACAACCTAAAATGTACTGTGGATCTTTCCCCAAAAAACCCCAACTTTTAGGTTCAGATGTACTTCCATACCTTTCTCTTTTTCAGCCACTTTGGCTGTACTCATCTGTTTATGTCCTGCCTGTGTAGGGCGCACGCTCTGCCCGTGGGCAGTGACCTACAAGAAAAAAACCAGGTTTTTTGTGAAGTATCAGATTCCCAGAAATTCAGTAGTGATAGAGTTAGAGTAGTGATAGATAGAGGAATTCTCAGAAATTCCTCTATCTTAGGTTACAGTAAGGGGAAAAAGTCAAATTATTTGGCACAGGGGGCTTTAAAAAGTAGAGAGACATTAAGGATAACTAAAATAGATTGGTTTAGGGATATATCAACATGCATTATCAAACTAGAAATTGTCAGAAAAAGAATGAAGAAAAATATTTAAGCAACAATTTAAGTATCTTGAGAAACTTGATTGAAAAACAGATCCAGAAAACCTGTGCTCTTTTCTGTTTGTACTGATCTAATCAAACTTGTAAAGATACTACCCTGGGTCTGAAATTGCATCCCTTTCTGTAAATCTATCCACTGAAGTTATATATATAAAAAACAAACCGTAGAGGACTTAGATGCAGCTGGTATCAGAGTTGGTATCATGGTTTTTCCTTCTTGGATCTTGGCTTTTGATCGGGTAATCCTTCCAGAGAAAGCAGGAGCTGCCTGGAAACATCCCCAAGGAAACAAGAGTTAATACACTCCTTTTCCCCTGTCCCTGAGAGACTGAGCAAGAAGCATAAATGTGAAAAGCAACCTGTCTGTGCAAAATGGGTCAAGTGTGCAATCTGGAAAGCTTTCAAAGCTGAGTTGACTAAAGATGAACAAGTTACTAGTTCTAAAATAACTTTGCTGTTTCATTTGTGGATGAATCATTCCAGTTTTTGAACTGAACATAGTCATAAATACAAAAATCCATGCATCACCAGTAGTATTTCCAGCTTTGTTTAAAGAAGAGAATGAGCCAAGTTACTCCCTTATCGTTCCTTATCATAACAAATACTAAAGCATTTGCAAAATAAACAGCTTATTTGGAATAACATACACATCCTGTATACAAATAGCAATTTAAATGGAGTACACAGATATAATTAATTTAGATATCAAATATTACCCTTGTTACCTTCTCTCTTGGCTTTGCTACCACCTGTTCCTCAGGTGCAAGAAATCCAGGTGCAGCTGGTCTGTACAGCCCAACCTTGAACACGCCTTTCTTGGCTTTCTCTCTCTGCTCCTGCAGTTTGCGAAGCTCCTTCTCCTCTTTGTAGCGCTGCAGCATCTCCCTGCGCTCGTTCATCCTCTTGGCGGCTGCATTTGTGCCTTGTTCTGAAGCAGACGTGGAAGACGGACGTGTTATAAAATCACAAAGATGTTTTTGAGCCAGCAATAAGTCAGAAACTTCCAATAAACTTTTCCAAGCTAGAAGAGGAATGTAAGTCAAAGAGCAGAAGAACTGTCTGGAATCTCTAAACTGTTTTAGCCCTTCCCACTAAAAGGGAATTCAATGGAAAATTTCAACTTACAGATAGACTTCCCCAAATATCCACCTGAGGATTACTGTAAATTCATTCCCATTTTGCAGGGAATTGTAAATACCATTTCTTGCAAGGTTGCTAGTATGAAAATTAACACTTCGGTTACTTATTTAGTTTATTTGTACCAGTTTCTCTATTCAAACACTTGCAATATCATTGAAAGCTGAGCTTTAGGTCAGCTTTAGATACCAAAGTCTGCCTCAGGCTGAGGATAAATGAGGCAGGAGTTTTATGAAAAAAAAAAACCTTAAGAGGCTTCCAAACTTGAATTATTTGTACCTGAAAAATTAATAGCCAGTTAAAATTGAAATTTATTAAAGATAATCAAGACGAATTTATTAAATTTCTTATTTGATATGATTACATACAGACTGCACTCCAATAACCTTCAGAAAAGGACTATCCTCCAATAACCTTCTGCTATCAAAATACTAATGGTGAAAATATTTTTTAAAAGCCTGTTAACATTTTTAAACATTAACTTAATTTCTTAGACCACAAGCATCCAGGAGAGCCAGGAGGCAGAATTCAGCATATATGCGGGCTCTATTTTCTGAGAGGAAAAATAAGTCATCAAAAACCGGCCATTTTCAAAATAAAATCATACTATGTATTTACCCATTAATAATTTTATATATAATTATAATACATAATTGCCCATTGCTAAGCACACTTTAAGCACATGACAGGCATCAGTTATATGTTAGATAGTATTTTAGATTGGAGTTTTTCACATCTTAAAGGACAAGGCAATCAAAAAGGCACTTCCTATTGAATGTTAATAACAAAATGCATTCTTCCTTTAGCTGCTGCAGCCAAATCAGAGCAAAGCCTCATTCACACCACTGGAGCAGTGAGGAGGGCACAGCTGTATTAAGATTTTTTTTTCCTTGATTTTAACACTTGGAAAGGCTGACAGGGTTTTAAATCTTAAACTTTTTTGTCAATTTAAAATGTTGACTGCTATTCAAGGTTTCTGAGATAATGCTACTAAACCTACTTAAAATTTTTAACATTAAAAAAAAGGTCTATAGCAAGTATTTACTTACTCTGTTTCACATTGCTGTTCTCTTGAGAGCACAATTCCCTGGTTTCCTTGAGCTCAGAAATTCCCCTCTCCTTGGAGAGCTGAACATTGACATCTGCCAGCCCAAACTGCCGGCCCTTTTCGAAGAGTTTGTGCCTGTTCTCCTTCTGAAGGATGGATTTCCTGCGGGCAACCTTGGTTCTGAGGGCTTCTGTACTCAAATCCTTTTTGTATCGACTGGCAAACTGGGAGGTAGCAGCCATCCTGATGACCTTAGACAACAATCACAGTGATTAGGAAAACACTGTCATGGTTTGTTTTCCATTTTTGTTGAAGTTTGCATGTGAGCAAAGCCCTGAATTATTTGTTTCTGTATGTGACCAGAGAAAACTGAAACGACAATTTTAGTAATAACTGTTTCAGCAATTTCTTGTTATTTTTATTCATTCCAGGGACCAGTTTGGTTGTTGAGTGGTCAATGAGTCTGACACAGAATTAAGAGAGGACACTGCACCCATGCCTGGGATTGGCTGGGCTGCTTTCTCCACAGCTGTTTTCCACATTAAGGAGATGAGCAAGTAAATGACAAGGCTGTAGAACAATACTGGGAAGCAACATTCCATTTAGATTAGACCTATTTGATAGCAAGGAATTTTATCACTGCTAAGAGTACTCAGAACCAGGATGTTTCCAGGATGCAACTGCAATACAACAGTGGTTATTTCAAGCAGCATTTTCCCCATCTTCTTTAACCTGAAGAAGCCTTAAGCCAATCGTCACTTGCTTTGCACTTACTGTGCTAACAGCACCTAAAGGGGCTACAAGAGAGGTGGAGAGGGACTTTGGACAAGGGATGGAGTGACAGGACAAAGGGGATTGGCTTCCCACTGCCAGAGGGCAGGGACAGGTGGGATATTGGGAAGAAATTCTTCCCTGAGGGTGGCAAGGCCCAGAGAAGCTGTGGCTGTCCCATCCCTGGAAGTGTCCCAGGCCAGGTTGGACGGGGCTTGGAGCAGCCTGGGATAGTGCTGCAGGGATAGCAGCAGGGAAGCAGCAGGGAAGGTGTCCCTGCCCTTGGCAGGGGATGGGAACAAGCTGGGCTTTAAGGTCCCTTCCAACCCAAACCATTCTGGGATTCTATTATCCCCTGAATCCCCACTGAAATCTGTCTTGCCAAGGGTTTTCCACCTCAACCAGGGTCTTTCATAACATCTCATCTTCCACCACTTGCAGAAAACAGCTTTACATTAAGCAGGGTGACAGAGCTAAACTAATCACCCAACAGTTATTAATTAATTGGTAATTTAGTCATTTACTGAGGTTCTTCATTTCAGGACAGCAAGCTCTGATCAAACTAAAGGAACCATCAGTGAACTAGACTGAAAAGCCTTGACAGTGGGTGTACAGGATTTCCTAAATCCCATCCCCTTCCCATCTATGTGCTGCCAAAAGCCAATAACTCAACCAGCAGCCTAAGTGAAAAACCCAAATGTTAGAAGAAAAAAAGAAGTGAAGTAGAAATAACACAGAAATAAACTGCGTATACTTATGGGAAAAGCAGTCAAGGAGAGAACCTGAGCTGCTGGAAGAGGGAATACAGAGCAAGCCTGTTCGGATGCCATCAGTGCTGGCAGTGGCAGCTCCCTGTTCCCCACTGCATGGAAGTGTTCATGTAGGGGGGAACTCGCACAGCACCAACAGCACCTGCACAGCCTCCTGGAAGGGTTTAGAACAGATACTGGACAGAGACCTAAATGGGTGCATTTTGCTCCTTTTTTTTTTTGACATGTTCAGTGCTGCAGGAGAGCAAAATGGTCAGTGGAAGCTGGAGAGCAGAGGGGAAAAAAAAAATCAAAACACAAATCAGGGACCAGATCTCTTCCACACAATCCTGGAAGAGCTGGTCCATGCCAGCACCACCTGATTTGTGAATATCTTGGGCTTCACCCTGCATCTGGCATTCCAGCTTTCAGACATTGATTAAAAATGCCAGTTAATGATGATTGCAAAAACCTCCACAGCAGTTCATAGGTCATATTTGCCCTGCTTTACATTTAAGTGATTAAGGGAGGTTAATTCATGAGCATCTCCAACAATCATATTTGAACTGATTCTGCTAGTAATTACAGAATTAGTCATTACAGATTTGTTAGTAATTACAGATCTTGTTAGTAATTACATGGCATTACAGAAAGTCATAAAGAAAACAGTGGGAATACATCTCTACTACCTGTGTCCTAGAAGCAGCAGGCTTTTGAGCCCAGTGGATGAGAAACGTTCCTCAAAGCAGCAGTTTAGCCTCTACACTCATCCTTTTTCAGGACAAAGTTCCTAAATTTACCCTTAAACATGTTCCTTAAGTACAGCAATCCTTTCAAAGCGCATGCACAATTTTCAACCTTGATGGTAACACAACCTGTATTCCCAGAATATACATTGTCATCTATCAGACAGCTGCACTTGCCTTAAACACTGATAAACATTTAACACTTTTAAAGGGGTTTTATGTTCTACCTCCTACTTTTAATATTTTCCTAGTTATTTACTGCAGTACAAGTCCACTTAGGACTTCTCCCATTAAAAAGTCCCATGAAGAAGTGATCCATATTTCAGTAAGAAATCCTGCAGAATTAATCTTACGGATGAAGATGGCAAATGGAATAAAAGCAGAGAAACTGACAGAGCTTCCCAGAAATGTATTCCCAATTCAGGAGGTTCCCAGTGATCTCTGTGGTCTCACTAAAAATGGATGGCATACTCAACATCCTAAAGGCGTGTTTAGGACAAAAATACCTGTCTCCTCTTCTTTCCAGGTTACTGTTCCCGTGGAGTATCTTGCCCAAACAGGAGCCTAGAAGATTAATTGGTATTTAAATTGGCATAAACTCAACTAAAGACTATTAGCAAGAAAGGGACAGAGGGCTTACACAAAAGATTCGTGACTGGCTAAGGTATAATACCAAAAATCGAAGGTGAAATTTTATTTGATAAATAACAGCGAAAGAAAAGAGACACTTTTGACAAGCAACACCCTAAGAACCAAAGGGCAATAGGAGCATGAAAACATTTTGGTGCTCTTTTAGCCTGAATAGCGAGCAAACAGAGCACGAGAAGCAAACATCGTTACGTTTAAAGCGGGAACCCGTTAAGTTTAGAGACTGAGTAAAACCTGGACTCAACGGTTTCGAGTCGGGCCCCGGGGGTCAGAATAGACTGTACGGCACCCACCCAGACCCCCCCAGGACTGTCCCCTCAGCCTCTTCCCCGCCAGCGCCTCATACTGTTCCCACCCCAACTCAGAGAAGAAGCACCGCCGCCAGCCCACTCCCAGGCGAGACCGCCGGCCCAGGACCCCTTACGGAGCCCACTCCCCGGAGCCTCAAGGTCATTCTGGCCCCTCAAAGACCATCCCCGGACCCCCGAAATTCCCCCCGGAACCCCCAAAGCCCTCTCAGGCCCGCCATTACCTTCCCCGGCCCCGCGCGCCCCTCAGCCCCCTCCGCGCGCCGCCCCGCCTCGCTTTCAAATCTCCCCCGCCAACTCTCATTGGCCAGCCCCGGCCCGCCGGCTCCCATTGGCCTCACGCGCAGCCAGCGACGACCCCCCACAGCGGGCTGCTTATTGGCCGCCCGATGGCCACGCTTAATTTCCATTGGCTGTCGGGAGCATTTCCCCGCCCTCATTTGCCGCTCATTGGCTGGCGGAGTGAGGGTGGTGAAGCCGCTGAGCGCAGCGGGGGGCGAGGCGTGTTCTTGCCGTCCCGCGCGGCGCGTGGGCGCTAAGATGGCGGTGTGGGTCACCTGTGGGGAGGGTACCCTGTACCTGGAGTCACCTCTACACGAGGGTCACCTCTACACGAGGGTCACCTGGCTCCGGGGCCGGCCGGACCTGGCGGTCAGCTGCCAGCGGTCTGGGCTTGCAGAGCGCTCACTCCCACCGAGACTCAGATAGTAATGAGCCCTCCCACCCCCCACAGAATCTCAGAACGGACAAGGCTGGAAGGGACCCCAGTGGCTCATCTGGTCCAATCTCCCTGCTGAAGCAGGGAGGTCCCAAAGCACATGGCACAGGATCGTGTCCAGACGGCTCTGGAATATCCCCAATGAGGAAGACTCCACAGCCTCTCTGGTCAGTCTGTTCCAGTGCTCGGTCATTGCACAGGTAAGTTCTTCCTCGTGTTCAGGTGGAACCTGTGGGCATCAGTTCCTGCCCGTTCCTCTTGTGCCATTGCTGGGCCCCGTGGAGCAGAGCCTGGTCCATCCCTGAGCCCTCCCTGCAGACACTGACGGACAAGGATGAGGTCCCAACTCATCCCACTGGACAGCCCCAGTTCACTCACTTTTCCTCGTCAGAGAGGCGCTCCAGTCCCGCTGTGGTTCTCCCCTGCATCGCCTCCAGGAGCTCCATGTCTCTCCCGAACGGAGGAGCCCACAAGGTCTGTGTCCACACCTCAATGACCGCACTGTGCCACCTCCTGAGGAGCCGAAGCCGGGTCTCCACAGGTCTGAAAGGGCCACAAACCCGTTATTAAAGTGCTTTTTATTGACGACCCTTTATTTCCTCCCATACCCGCATCGCACCGACCCCGCGGTTTGCTGGGGTGGGTTGCATTTAACACCGTTCTCAGCTACTGGGTAAGTTCTGTGCTCGTTTGCAAGTGGTAACCTGGGAAATTCAAATGCTGACGGGGGAACCATCCGCTTGGTGGCACTGCAAAAATGGGGACGACGTTTGGAGAGAAAAAAAAATAAAAGTGTTGAGAAACGGGAAACTGCTGAGCAGCGGGAGCGGTGGCCAGCGGCGGAGCACAGCCATGCCCTTCCAGCTGCCTGAAAATGCGGGATCCCCTCCGGCGCTGCAGAAATATATCAGTAATTTTTGTATACAAACGCGATTTTAAGGCAGCAATAAATGGATTAGAGACCGCAGTAGCAGCACAGAGCTGTTCCCCACGGCAGCGATCAGTCTCGGACCATTGCAGAGTGGGTGGCTCTGGGCATCCCAGATTGTAGCAGTCGGGGAAGAGTCGCCCCCTGTTTCTGCACAGACTGACAAAGGTTACAGCAAAGGTCACAAATATTGACCATCCAGCCTAATCCTACAATCATTTATTTGCTAGAGATAATAAAAGATCAGCATGGAGGTTACTGAGTGCTGCCAAACTGATGGTTTGAAAAAGATCCAATTAAACAACAGAAACACAGGAGCTCAGATCTGTAGACTGTACAGAGTCCAATCCAAAGCAGTCCTTGGTGTTTGCTGATTTTTCTTACTCCACTTTTTCTCCTATGGCAGTGGAATTTGAGGACATTCAGCAATTCTACCTTATATCAGGATATAGTCCAGTGACGTGAGCCATGCTGAAACACAAGTTCTAGGGGAAAAGTGAGCTTAGGAATGTCATCCTTTCAACCAAAAATCAGTTCTTTTCTTACTGCATACCTGAATATGCTGAAACAACACTTGTTTGCTCCTTGGAGCATCTGGACTGACACGTTTGCCCATTTCCACTCACATGGACTTAGACACTGAATTTAGGAAGCTTTGCCACAGCCTGGGCTTAATCTCAGGAGCTCAAATAACAACACGAGCAATAATACAGCCATGGGCCCTTTGAGGAACCCGAGTACCTGCCCTGGGTTTGCTGGGCACCTCTGCAGGTGTTACCTGAGCCAGGTAGGTTACAGCCAGAATGGGTTTCCTTAACGTGCTGCAGAGACTCCTTCCACTGACAATATTTAGGTCACCACAAGGGTCTTGGTGTGTTTGAATAATGCCAAGATTTTAAAGTGTTGCAATGTCACTTAAGATAAAACACACTAATCAGGTGTTTTCCAACCAAATTCCTGATTGCTACTGATTTTATTGTGCTAAGAGAAATATTGTGTTAAGAGAAATAAACATATTACCATTTAATAGAGATAAACAAGGGATATGATTCTCTAAATGCATTATCCTGTGCAGATATTAGCCATGCCTGAAAGGTTAAACTCCTTAAACTCTCACACAGACCTGATGATTTTATGGTAATATCCTATTTTAGCCATTGAGCTTTGAGAACTAATTTGAATGTCTTTATTTCTTGGCAATATAACTGTCATTATCCGGCACATTTTGTACTGAGGAGATCATTATGTGACAATCTGCTAACTTGCTCTTTCTGCTCTTCATTCCTTCACACAGAATATTGTTCTTTGTGAAGGTGATTCTCCCCACCCTTGCACAAAGAGCAATATGGAGTGTGTAGGGAAATCTATCCCCAAATTTAGCCCTGAAATAATTACATTTTCTGATCATATTTTTGGTGGAAGTACAGGCAAATGGAGTTATAAAGCTGCACCCCACAGCCACTTGCATGGAGTCAAAGAAAATCCTCTATAGGCAAAATATGCTGCTGCAGAGGGCACAGGGTAGCCCTCTTGCCAAATTTAATTGATAACCTCTCAATCAAGTATTGAACAGTAAACTCATTATGATGCATTGGCTGCTGTTCCTACTTCTGCTCAGGCTTTTCATCTGAAGTGGTTGCTAGTTTAAAAGCCAGAACAAATTCTAGGAGCAGAAAATAGAAGTGAAATTCCTGTCTTTGAGCAACTATGGAACACAGTTAAGCCTCTTGCTGTGTTCTGTGAGGTTTATTTTGCTCTGTAGCCCATTTTTCCCAGGAATGGGAGGAAGCCACCCCCCAGTGCCTCAGCCTGTCACCTGGGAGGAGGGCATGGTCCAGACAGGTAGAGAGGGATGTTTGGACTCTCGCCTGGATGAGCCCGGAGAGTGTCTTCCCTTTCCTGGGTATTTCCACTCCCCAGACCAGCACACACAACAAATAACATCAAAATCAACCCCGACACCCACAGTGTTAAACAGAAATTGTTATTGCTCCAATCCTTCAAAGAGCACTGACAGACTCCGAAACCCCAGTGTGTGGGCCTGGGATCCTGAGCTGATGGAAACACCTACACTGGCTATGCAAAGTGACCCTAATACACTCCTCGTTTGATGTTTCCTTCTCCCTGCTCTCTGCTCGGCAGGTGGGAGTTTCCACTTGCCCTTGGGAAGTGTCTCTCTCTGGACTATAAATAGAAGAATGAGGTACCTGACTCTGGATATTCTATTGCACTCTGGCAGCTGATACCCCAAAGCTGGATGTTGTAGCACATTTATAAGCTCCCAGCTTTCACAAAAATGCAAACTAGCAATGTCAGGAGGCAAAGTGCAGTTGGGAACACAGCCTGAGTGGTTTTATCTCAGCATATCTGTACATCCTCTGTTATTTATGGGGTGTTTACACCAAATGTTCCCTGCTGCTACAGATTTCACTCACAAACCTGCTCCAGCGCTGCAGGTGAAAGCATCCTCAGCTGGCTTCTTCCCCCAAGGCCCAAAGCCACATTCTTAAGGATTTCACACTTCTTTCCAAACAGACTCAACCCATCTTGGTTTTCTTCCATGGCAAAGAGAGGAGTGGGAATTAACCCCAGAAGAAACGCTGGATTCAGCCATAAGCCAACCATAAGCTGAGTTGAGACCAAAGTTTTTGTTGTTTCCGGGGACTTTGGAGTGGGTTGCTTTGGGGGAATTGTGTTTTTATCCCCTTGAGCAAAAGCAGATGAAGAAACCACTTAGTGGGGTGGGATTAGATGATGTCTCAGCAGCAGGAAGTAGGTTTCTGAGTTAGGCCAAGACCATTGCATTTTCCTCTGAAAAGAGCATCCTTTTCCCTACTTGCACAATAATTCCAGTATTATTTTTTTTTAATTTTGGCTGAAAACCTGTATCTTTTTTTGGCATGTGCCTCTGTTGTGTCTCCATTGCCCAGGAGTGGAAGCTGGATGCAAATGCTGGAGTTGTGTTTCATGTTTAAAACTAATATAGCCAGTAAGGAACAGCTTGGTTTAGAGAGTACAACACTAAGCTGTGAGGAATATGACTGCTAATCAAGATGGAAACAATAAAAGAGCTGTAAGGACTTGGTTAATCCTCTTTGCTCTGACAGAGTTAAACTTCTCCAGGTCTTCGATAAGATAGGACTGGTTTTCTTTATCTATTGTTTTTTTAATGTTCAAGGCTACTGAAATGCAGAAGGGCCAGATGGCCATTTAAGCTAAACAACGTGCAAAATCTTTCTTATATTATCACTAAATGCCCCGAGGGGGTGGGAGGAGAAAGGTTGTTTAATCATTAGAAGTCACTTAGCAGCAAATGGCAGTTCACTGTCTTTACCAATTTACAACAAAAGATTGGGACTGTATCTTTGTCGGGCTTTTTTCTAATATGACAGGGCACATATTTCATTCCACTTTAAGTCATCTGGGGATATCTTGCATCTCACTGCGTGTCACCAAACTGTGGGGCCATGCTAGTGAACAGGTTTTTTTTCTGTATGCATTTGGTCCTATACCAAAATACAGAATTTTTCCGTGGAACACAGGAAACTACTGTGTCAGCAGCAGCTAAATCCCGTTGTTGTTCTGTGGTTTGTTACAGTCCAGTGGAGAAAGTACTGGAGGGGCAAGAACAGTAGGGTCTGTTTTCTGTCCTGTCCTGATCTAATATTTGACCTTCGGCAGCTCCTCTTACCTCTACCTTCCCTCCCACCCTCGATTTGTATATAGTGGCTGTGGTCAACGGGGGCTCCAAAGACTTTGGGAGGTTCATCTCAGCTATCTGAGACACCATGTTAATGTGATCCTGGGCCTTGGCTAATTAGCTCTGCCCCTCGTCAGGACTGTCACAGCACAGTGCTGTGCTGACACACTTACACTGCTTTTTAGCTTGAGAACGGTCTCAAGGATCTCCTCTCAGTAGTTTATACACGGAGTAAGTACTGCTGCCCTCCAGCAGGTCAGGGAATCATAGAGTCGTAGAATATCCTGAGTGGAAAAGGACTCACAAGGTTCATCCAGTCCAACTCCTGGCCATGCACAGACACCCCGACAATCCCACCCTGTGCCTGAGAGCGTTGTCCAAACGCTCCTGGAGCTCTGGCAGCCTTGGGGCTGTGCCCATTCCCTGGGGAGCCTGGGCAGTGCCCAAAACCCTCTGGGGGAGGAACGTTTTCCTGATATCCGACCTAAATGTCCTCTGACTGCAGTTTCCTGCTGTTCCCTCAGGTGGAAAGAAAGGCCTTTTCAGTTTGCAATCTGCTTCCATCTAAGTGGAAACGATTTGCCAAATTCTTTTAAGGAGAGGGGACGCTCCTTTTGTAGAAACTCTTTTAGGTTCAAACTACCATCTGATGCCACCACTTAATTCCCCTTTTCCCAATGCCTTCCCTTTGTGTTTCTCTCTCGTTCTTGATACCTTTTGTTTCAGAGGATTTCTGCAGTGCCCTTCTCTTTCTCCCTGCAGGCTGAGACTTCTCAAGGACTGCACAGAGAAGATGGCTGGGGTGACACTTGCACGACAAACCACTGCTGTGGATACATCTACACCAGGAACAGCAGCTCATGCTTTGCTCTGCCAAGGACAGATGACAGCAAAGGGTATTTAGTGATTGTGCCAGGGAGGCAACGTTGGCAAAACAAGCCGGCAAGGCTGGCACCACGCTGGTGGGGTTCCAGTACGAAGGACACTCCCAGTGACCTCCCTGCAGCTCTTTTGGGATGAACTGCCCAGGGAGGTGGTGGAGTCACCATCCCTGGAGGTGTTTAAGGAAAAACTAGACTTGGCACTCAGTGCCATGATCTTGTTGACAGGGTGGTGTTCGGTCATGGGTTGGACTCGATGATCTCAGAGGTCGTTTCCAACCTAATTGATTCTGTGATTCTTCTGGCCCTGCAGTCGGGAGTTCAGCAGGTTTCAAAGCCAGGAGGCTTATCGAACGACTTTTTGGCCTCCTGCAGAGGACCTTATAGATTTTTAGCCCGTTATCACCGGACTAAATCCACCGACAAGCTGCCGGTGCCACGCAGCGGGCTAGGAACTGGCACCCCCGTGGCTTCCAGTGCCACGTTGGTGGCTAAACCTCGTCGGTGAGCTGCAAGCCCGGCACACCGGGGCGAGCGGGGGGCCACGGGGTGCCCAGCGCCGGGGGCTGCCTTGGAACCCGCTGGCCTTCCAGGGACTTGCAAGGAGCGAGGAGCCCGGGAAGCGCCCCGAGCCGAGCCCCCGGTGCCTGGCGCGGCGGGGCGGCCGGTGCCTGGCGCGGCGCGGGG
>VXAZ01002400.1:265079-350833 GCA_013399875.1 Gymnorhina tibicen
CTTTCTGTGGGTCAGTCTTGTCGCGGACCTTTTTTTAAAAGCGACCCCCCTCCCAAACCGCGTATTTTCCCCCCGAATTTTGGTCTCCTGAGTTGCGGTCACTTCCTGGTCGTGTTTTTCTGCACGGCTTCCCCCGTGGTTCCTACATCGATCAGCCCTTCAGAAGGGAGGGGTTGTGAACTCGCTAAACATAAACAGTGATCCGAAAAGAGCTTTAATCGTTATTAGATATTGTGATAATTCTTGAATAACGCCTTCAGGTGGGGATGGCGTAAGAACCTAAGGAAAGGTTAAAAGTACAATTACAGTGGAAGTGATTTCTTCTCGGAATTACTTCCTCCAAGGCCTTACTCGAAACAATAAGCGTAGCTTTTAATTTCTTCAGTAAACCGAGGTTATTGACTTATGCCATGCGGCTCCCAGTTGGAAAAAATCTGCTTGGATCAGCCGGAGAAGTGGGTCTGAGGCTCGTCCTGCGAGGTGCTTCGTGCAACGCCCAGCAGCCGCGTGTATCTCTGCTCTGTTTTTAAATAACCGGCTTGGATGGGGCTGTAGAGCTCAGCCCCAGCAGCCCGGAGCGTGTTGCGGGCTGTAAAACCCGCCTGCGAGGCTGTGTAAGTACTCCAGGGGCTGGCCCTGCCCTGCTGGGCGCTGTCCTGGCCGTGCCACAGCGATCGGCATCCAGTTTTGGTGGCTGGAGATATCCAGGGGAGCTGTGGAACAGGCGAACGTGCGGCGCAGGCTCCAGCCGAGAGTCTTAATGAGTGTTTGCGTAGTGCTTCGTGTTTTCTCGGATGAAAGGTTTTACATAATTGGCCATTATAATTGTCTGTCACCCCTAGAGAAGAGCCAAAAAACCCCCTAAAAAACGAGCGTGGAGGTAGGTAGTTGTCTTAAAAGTCCAAAGTCTACATGCCTGTAGGTTGTGAATGTTGTTACTGCTCAGTGTGGAGGCAGCAAAATGACTGACTAAAAAAAAAAAAAAAAAATTAATCTAATTCTGTCCTCCTCTTGAGCCATTTGATCAGCACCATTGGGACAAATGACATCCTGCTTGCATTTGAGCTGCTTGTTCTTTGGTGCCCAGAAGAATTCCTAATGTGACTCTGGTTCCACCGGTGTTAATGTTGGTTTTTTTTTTTTTTCCCCTTGAAATCTTAACTGGAAGCCTTTTACAGTGTTTCGATTCCTTTTTAATAAATGGCTAATCCCTTGCTGCAGGGGATGGGAGTGTTTTGAACGCAGCATTTTTGGGTCCTGAGGGGAGGGGGAAGGGAGCGCCTTGTGTTGCTTTCCAGCAGCCACCCGCCTTCCCCCAGCCTGAGTGAAAGGGCCTTATTGACTGATTTTGAAGGTAACCTGCCCAATTCTCCTCTTACATGCTAAAACCCATAAATTTGCTGTAGCACAGAGCCTTTGAGGGGAAGAAATGGAATGTCAAGGAACCTGGGCTTCATCACGAGCAGCCTGGTAACAAAGGCACTGTCTGTTAATTGCATCGTGCTTATCAAAATCTCCCCTCCTAATGACAAAGTAACAATTTAATAGGTGTGAAAAGTTGTGGGATTTGATTTAATACCACTGTCTTAAAATCGTCCTGCACGCTCAGTATGACTAAGTTGTCTCTTTCATATTTAATTGGAGAGCAAGCAGAGGCTGAGGAGAAAGCTGGGGATGTTTCACTTGCCCTAAATGCTCTTTTAAATATTTTCTCCATTTGGAGAAGGATTGTGAAGAATTGTGAGTGGCTTGTTAAGTGCTAAGCTCCAGCTGAGCGACTTACAGGTTATAAAACATCTTTCAGTGTCTCTTAAATTTGGAAGCTCATCTTGAAGCTTGTGCTGTGGGTGTTTATCGCAATGTTCACAGAGACTGGTCTGTAGCTCCCATGTCAGGAAGGACTGTGGTTTTGGGGTATGGAGGTGCCAAGTTAGGTTTGGGTGATGTGAAGTTGAGCACTGTGTAGTGGATGCACGGTAATAACACCCCCTGAGGTTCCAGGTGTCAACACCTTCATCACAATGTGTTATTTTCACTTCTCGGTGCCCTGTAGCATAACCAAACCAGCATTTTGGTATAATCCTCACACAGAGGCTGTTGTATTCCCAGCAGATATGGCATATTTCAGTGTTCCTGTTGCAGGTTTGATACCAGGTTTCAGAGAAGAGAGCAGCTTTTCTTGGACCTTATGGTTGAGCCTATAAGGAAAACACAGGACTGATTCTGAACCTATCATGAAAGGTAATGTAGCCTGGGAAGCATCTCTCTTGCCCTTGTCTGCTGGGATTTTTTGTCTCTTGTGGATTATTTGGTCATTGGATTTATCAGTGGATGTTCCTATCCATAGATTTGAGCTTTTGAAGGAAATACTGGTTTAGTGAAAGTTGTGGGTTAGAGATCCTCTTCCCAGCTCTGTAAGCTCTGCAGGAAGGAGGGCACAGGAATGCTGCTTTGGTATGTGTGGCTGCTCCATTTTTATTTGTACCATATTTTACTGGCTTTGTTTTCTAAGCTACTTTGATTCTATTAACTTATTAAACCTAGAATCTATTTAGAGTCAGTGTGACAGTCTTTCTTTAATGTATGAATGTTGTCCTTTTTTTTCAATGTCCTTTTTTCACCCCCAAAATATGAAACAGAATAGTTGTCCGTAGTTCAGATTCTGCCTGTAATTGTGGGATTTGTATTTGGAATTCCCATTGTAGTTGTGGAATTAGTGTTTATTCCCCAAATAACTTTTCTTTTTTTTGTCTTTGTTGTGGAAGGGGAATATCTGCTCTATCACTTGCTAATCCTGCTGTTGCAGTTTTATGCCTAGAGCACGACTGGAGCTGTATTTACCACTGGAGGCACGGTGGTTGGTTTATTTAACTATTTTGGGTGTCAAACACAGAGAAATCGCAGCAGGACTGGCTGGTGTAGGCACAGGATGAGCATCAGTGGTACCATGACCTGGCTGCCCAAATTTGGGTGTCTGCAGCGTCATTGCAATGGGTGTCAGAGGGAGATGGATTAAATATAGCTCAGGTGTGCCCCAACATGTTGCAGCTGCTCCTCCTGTTGCAGTTTAGGGCTAATAGGAATGTTTACATAGATCACCTTCCTACACATCCCAGGTTCAGCCACCTCTTTGGTAGCAAGTTGCTGCTGGGCAGCCACGTGACTTAAAGCTGTTTGGAGAGTAAAAGTACACTACAGAGCGATGCAGAAATGGCTGCTAATAAAGTGTCAGCTTTTAAATAAAAAAATATTTAGAAATGGCTGACTGGTATCTTGGGGTGCAGAAAATAGTGCTGGGTTTTTTTTCTGTGCGATTAAAAAATAATCCTGCTTTAGAAGCTGCTCTGTCTGCAGTTCACAGTGAAGTGATGGCATTTGGGTAGCAGGGAGGCAGAATTCCTGCCAGTTAAAATCTTGCTGTCCTAATGTGCCATTCTGTGCAGTGCTTGGAAGCTGATATACAGTGTTCTTCTGCCTTGCAGCAAAACAACTAGTGATTAAAAATTCAGCAGATGCTGTGGTTCACTTAACTACTTGTTCTTGCATCATTCAGGTCATATCACACAATTAATGTTGCTAATGTTCAATCTAGCTTTTTTTTTTTGCTCTACGAATGGAAATTATCTGAACTACCATGGGATTTACAGAACTGTTTTGGCAGGAATTGGGCTATGCAAAGTAAGTTATTCAGGACTGTTTTTGCCCTTCCCCTAACTTGGAGGATCTTCTTTTGATTTCAGAAATATTATTTGTTCGTGCCAGACAGGGCTGTAATTTCTGCAGCTTTTCTGTCTTTAGAAATCAAAGTGTTTTCTTTTGATTGCTTCGAGATAAATGAGACTCCCTAGATGAGAAGGAAGAGGGGGAGAGCACGATAGGTGTAAGTGCTTGCTTTCTTACTTAAACTCAGTGTTTCATTTGGCCACAGAAGTATTTTTGTAAGAGAATTCTCATTTTGTTGCGGGCAGGGTTTCTGCTGCTTTCAGTACATCCTGCACGATTTTGGTTAATAGTATTCAACCCAGGGTGTCACTTACTTGACTTTTGAATTAGCATTAAACTTTACCTTCCCCTCCCTGTGTTCCTTTAATTATGTAAGTTTTGGGTTCTTTTTGTAACACACACAGATTCCAGCGATCTTTTCTGGGCTGCCTGAAAGTAATACTCATGTAGGAAGAGGCCTGTAGTTTGTTTTCACTTTTTCACCAGTTTTCTGCTTGGGAGCTGGTGTTTAGGAAGAAGCTTATCCACTCTCTTTGTGGTCAGTGCAGTAACTGCAGTTTTGGTTGCCCTCCCCGCACCTTCTCAAGACTCTCCTGCTGCTGCAGTGGGAGATGCTCCTGGGTGGTGTCCCCTAAACTGGATGGATGTGTTGATACGAGCATGGCTCATGCTGTTCTAAGAAAGATAAAAGGCAGGCTGACAACAGAGAAAAATTGCTGGGTCTTTCAGTGTCTTTGAGAGGAACTCGCTGTGGTGGGACAGCTCTGGGCTCGAGAATTTGGGAGAAACTAAACTGAGAATATGGAACACAGGTGGGGTATTTTGGTCAAGGGCACACATGAGGTTCAGGCCTCGCTGGAGAGCTGTAGGGCTGAGGGGAAGGTTGTGTCTTTTGAAGTGTAAAGTAAGGGGTAAATCCATAACAGGAATGGAAAAGGTGAATTTGTATCACAGTATACGATGGGTACACCCGTGAACCAGGTTTTGGAGAAGTAATGGGCAAACCCAGGAGCCTTTGTTTGCACATGTTGTTTCGGCTTGCAGTTTGGGTGACTTCTTGTGATCTGTCAATTAGCACATCAAGAGGATGTATTTTTAGTCAAGGCAGATATTTTTCTTTGGAAAAACCTGTTTGGACTATTAACTCTAAATGTACTTCGAGAGAACTTGTCTCAACCAAGTTGTCAGCAATCAGTTTGAGAAGTGAAGTCTTAAATATGTAAACCTTCCGCCAGCCTCTTCAATGTCCTGTTCAGAATGATGGAAGAGAAGGATTCAGGCTGGCTTTTGCATATTCCTGCTTCCATGAATGCATGGATCCAATGTGCTGTACTTGCAGAATTGATATTCGGGATAATATGTGTAATCTTCAATTGCAAAAAAATAGCTTCACACATAGCTAATTCCATCTGCTGGAGAAATAAGAGCGAGGCTAACTTCATCACTTATTTGGGACCTGCTTTTTGCTGTGCTAATTACTATGCATGAACTTTGGAAATTTGCATAATTTTTTGGCAAACCTAAGCGGCAGCCATTTAATTTAGAATTTTTATTAACTTTAAACATCCCTAGCAACTCCTAAGCTACTTCTGGTTCATTTTGTGGTTTTGGTGTTTTACAGGGTTTGATTTTGAAAGCTTCAGTAGCTTCTTTTTCCTTCTCCTTGCAATGACTTTATATAAGCAACAGCAGCTTGCTGCCATTTCCAGTAACTTTCAACCTGCAATGTGACACAGGATTCCTTCTGTCATTCAGATAAAAAAAGTGTTGAAGTTAGGTTCCTGCAAAAAAAAAAAATTCTGAAAAAGTAAAATTAGAAGGTAGGTTTTGGTTGCTCTTCTGCAGTGTGAGAAGAGCACTTGAAATATTGCAAGGGTAGATGCTTTTCCAAAGGTAACCTTGGGGAAACTGGGGCATGTCAAGTCTGGTCCTAATTCTGGTAAAAGCTGGTCTTATGATGTGAATTTTTAAGCTCCAAAGAGTTTGGATGTAAATTCACCATTGCAGATAGCTACTAAATGTTCTTTCTTACTCAAAGGCTGTATTTTGACACATTTGCAGCTTCCCAAGGTGTCTAGCCATGCCTTTTCCACTTGGTTTGCTTTTGTTTTTGTGACCTCCACCTTTCACTGATTTTGCTGGTTGGCAGTCAGTGGAGGCGTATAATCTGTAAAATATTGAAGCAGTTGGAATTTTATAGCAGAAAATACTGTCTGCTTTATTGGAATGCTGTCATTTGGAGTCAGCTGTTACATGCTGATTTTCTTTTGGAGGCAATAGACTGGATTAATTTTAAAATTTGAACTATTCGTGCCCACTTTCTGTCTCAGTACCATCAGAAACTTCCTATGTTGCTCTGTGCAGTTGCACTCCCGAGTCTTTGTCCCTCTTTTCTCATCCCTCCTGCTCCATTGACCACTCAGAAATGCAGTTTCTTCCTCGGGATGAACGGGGTTATATTGCCAGACTCTTTAATTCCTCTCTAATTGGCAGAAAGCCAAGCATAAAATCTTCTTCATAAGTCACCCTAGAGGTTTCTTTGTATGTGCTATTATTTTCTTTGCGTGCTAATATCACTGAAAATACTTTTTCTTTTTTTTGTTTTTCCCTCCCCCCAAGTCTAGACCAGGCATAATTATGCTCGTGTGTATGTGTAGGCTTGGGTGTTGCCACGCTGCAGCCCAGAGAGCAATTTGAAGTCCTTGGGCAGTTTAAGACCAAAATTTCTTGTAGCATCAAAGGCAGCACTATCCCTCTGCATCTAGGGAGGTGAAGTAATTTTCTGGTGTATCTGAACTTCAAAGAGAAGCTCATGGCTTGTGCCTGTGGTCTGGCTTTCTGAGATGTGTCATACTGGAGGCTATATTTAAAAAAAAAAGGGTTTGGACCCTGGGTTCAAGCAGGACTTGTGCCTCAGCGATAGTGTTGGATTGTGGATGATGTTCACTGGTTCATGTGCTTCCAGAGCACCCCATTCTCTGTTCATTTGTAAAACTCTTCCTTGAGGTCTTTGTTCTGAGCTTCACCTTTATTGCAAAGTCTAAAAATCCTCTCCATCGTGAAGCCTTCGCTCTTGTGTTGGGCCTCTCAATGTTTTTATGTCTTCAGAGCTTCTGTGCTTCCTCCCACCCTGACTCCTGAGGCTGAGGCAAGCTCCCTGTAAACATACATGTAAAATTGCCCCTTTTTCTTCTGCTGAAAGGCTGCTCTTGCCTTGCCATCGTGTTTATTGTGATTTTTCCTATTCATTTCCCTTCCTGACCTCCTGCACGTGTCCCGGTGCTGGGGAGAGGAGGATCCACAGCTGAACAATGAGGGCATGCAAGGCATGATACCTTGAGACAAGTGGCAGGCGCTTGATAAGGGAATTCTGAAGAAAAGCACCACCCTTAAGGAAATCTTGTTGCCTGAAAATGGATTTATACACCTCAGTTTAACTATCAGGCACCAGAGCTTGCCAGCAGGTATGGGACAGACTAGACTGTTAGTTCCTTGCATTTCTTCACTTAATTTCCTCTCTAAAGAAGGATGACACTCTACCATTGTTTTTTTTTTTTTTAATAAGGCAACTTTATCTTAATAAACAGATGAATGAAGTGATGCAAAGAGTGCTTGTTTTTGCAGCTGAAATCCCTGTGAATCTGCTGCCGCTTCTGAAACTGGGGCTGTGGGAGGATTACTGATAGCAATGAATCCATCTTCCATGGTGTTAAGGAGAAAAAAAAAAAAAAAAGTCCCTGTATTTCTCTTAAAGTGCTTATGGATTTTTTTAGATGCAGTAGGACTGCAGATGTAGTCATATTAAAATATAAACCAACCCGCTTTGAATTGGTCTCGCAGCAGAAGGAGTTGGAGACGTGACTTTGGTACAAGTCAGTGGGAATTCTCTTTTTAACGCAGCTTTGCAGGCTGTGCTGTGGATGGGAGCCCAGAGCAGTCTGAGTCATGCTTCCTCCATGGACAGGACATGGGATGCCACCAGCAGTGGACTAAACCAGTTTTCCTAATGATTGCTTTGTTCAGCTTTAGCTACTTATGGGGTTGTTAAGATGGTGTCAGCTGATGTGTCAGCTGGAGGCCATGGGGTAAATCGTAGGATAAAGAGTAGTAGTTTACATACCTTTGTAGCAAATGTTTGCAGCGCTCTGCACACTCTTCTTGCCTTAAAAGGGGTTTTTTTAGCCTTTTTTCCTCTTTTGAATCGGTAGATGTATGGAGCAAGGAAAGGGTTGTATATGGATTTTGTGAGGTTAACACGACTTCGTCCCTGACCTGACTGAATCCAAGGAAGCAAAGGCACCAGTGCATCCTGCAGGGATGGCCCATTGTCTTTGGGAAAACGTTTTTAAGAAATTGGGAAGAACTTAGGAAAATGTCAAGGAACAAGTAAAAATTGAGTGAAATTCAGTTGAATGAATTCAGTGAGTGAAAATTGTTGCATCTGTAGCGGACCTATACAGAGCAAGTTTGCTGATGTTGCTTTAATAGTGGTTGTAAGGTTTTTAAAATTGAATGTTTATATTTTTATTTTATTTTAAGGATTTGGAGAATGCCCCCTATCCCCTAGCTCTCCCTTGTGTTCCTTGGGTCACAGATAGAGACTTTACTGTGATAGATGTCAGGAAGAGGGTGCTGAGAGAAGCCTTGTCTTTAATTAGACCAGTGGGTATCGCTGGGGTGGAGGGGAAGAGATGAGTGAACTTTTGAGCCTGAATAAATGTCAGATTGTGTTTTATCAGAGCTGCAGCTTGGAATCAGGGATCCACTGAGTTTCCATTTGGCTGTGGGCTGTCTGGGGCCTTTTTGCATCTTCCATCTCTTAGCTGCAGTTATGGGAGAGCTGCACGTACCACTACAGACACAAAGCACAGCTCTTTAGGGGAAGGAAGGGTAAATGACCCAGGTAAAATGAGCCAGGCTGGAGTCAGTAAAACTACCCAGAGTGCCAGCAAACGATACCTGTGTCCTGAGTTTAATATATTCCCTTCCCAGTGGTCATGCCCAGGAGGATTAGTGAGAGATGCTTTAACTTAAAGCTACTAGGAACAGCAGTGCTTTTTTTTTTTTTTAACTCCTCTCTGAAGTGGTTTGCTTTTACTAAAATAGCTAAATGCAGGCGTGGTAAGCTTAATATATATGTGTGTGGGGGTACCTGAGAAAGCATCCCATTAGGTAACCCTGTAACTTTCTCCTGGGGAGATGCTGAGAATATCACCTTTGCTGCCAGTCAGGGCCAAGCCAGGCTTGTTAGCAGCTTGTAAGTGACAGCCCTACTTTGCTTTGTGGGTATTTTAAGTGATGAGGGTAGCAGAGCTCGAGGGAGAGGTGATAACGTCTGTGCTGGTTTTCTTCTTGATAGGGGGGTGGCAGAGGAGGAGGAGGAGATAGGACTAATTGCATACCTTCCAATTCCAGTTACTTCATTACAGAATAATCATTGGAGCAGCCCTGCAATCTGCTCTGATAGCAGATAAGTGGCGTGGCTCGAAGCACTTCAATCTAAACAAAACTTAAGTGCTTTTTCCTTTTTCCCTGGAGTGAAACTGCAATTTCATTATGTGAATGTTAGCCAGGACAAAGTTGTTTTTGCAGCTGTCATGATGATTCTCTGGGCTTTGTGTTAGAGGTATGTCCCCAGTGTATGTAGCAAAAATATCCTAAAATACTGCATTCTCTTACCTGGAAGCTTCAGTTGAAGGCTCTCCAAGTGTTTGGCAGGTGAAGATCTGTTTAGCTTTGACGTTAGATGTCTCAGAGGGTTTAGATATAAACCAGTGAAGGTTTGGATTATATTCCTTTCCATAGCAATACATGTTAATTAGCTTCTCTGTCTGCATTAGGCCCTGAAATAGTCAAGTGGAAGAGCACATCTCTGCTGTTTCAGAATACGAGTCCCTGTGGTGAGAGTGGTCATGTTGAAGCATTGCCTCATTTCGGTTTTCTGGTGTAGAAATGGTGTTAAATGCAATCCATGTGATGCAAAAGAGAATTATCAGGCAGAGCTTTGGAGAGAGATTTTGCCTTTCTTTGAAACGGGGTAAAAATGAATTCGTACTCTGGGCTGAACCCTGGGAAACTGTGAAATCCTAGAACAGTTTAGGTTGGGAGGGACCTTAAAGTCCATCCAGTTCCACCCCCTGCCATGGGCAGGGTCACCTTCCACTGTCCCAGGTTGCTCCAAGCCCCGTCCAACCTGGCCTTGGACACTTCCAGGCATAGGGCAGCCACAGCTTCTCTGGGCAGCCTGTGCCAGGGCCTCATAAAATGCCTGGAACTGCTGTTGATGATGAAGACTTTGAGGTACTGATTTAAGGCCACGAGAGCACCCCAGACCAGTGCCTGGACTTTGCACAGTGCAGTACCGGCCAAACCTTAAACTCTCTTCAGGCTCATTTTTTCTGGACTGCCACAGAACCATTAAATCTGAGCCGTTCCTAAAAAGACAGCTGACTGTGCAATCTGAGCCACATAAAATTCTTTGTCCCTGCTTTGGACTTGAATGGAAAAGTAGTTTGTTTTCCCATTAAATTGACCTCAACTGTCGCTGCCCCAAAGGGGGTCTGTTCTTGCAGGCTCTGCTTGGCCGGGAGGCAGAGTGTGCTTGGCTCTCCCTGTGTTTTGCTGCAAGCCTGCTAACTCACTCCAGGACAATGGGAGGATGGGAATGCACTAAGGCAGGTATTTGTTAGCAGGTTAAACATTTTGGGAAAGAAAACGTAATATACTTTGTAAAAGTTAATAGTTTTGTAAGTTCAGGCTTGGTTGTGTTGGTTGTAACTTGGCTGATAGGGTTGAGTGTGTAGATCCAACTGCAGCATTAAGCTCTGGGAATAAATAAGGTGAAGTGGTGGTGAATTTCAAAGGAACAAAGAGTACAAGGCCCCTGTAATTGAGTCTTACGTTTTTAGGGTGGCTTTCAGAGGGAAAGGCCCAAACATGATTTGCAAACCAACGTGTACATTGTGTACTGTAGTGGATCCATGCTTTGATAAGAACACTGTGACTTATTTAATGAGATGAACTGTATCACCTTCTTGTTAAAAAGAGGTATCTATTTATTAATGTTGGGGAAAAATACATTTTTCCTGTAGCTCATGGGACTCCTGCATCCCTTTCTAGCCACTGGTGTTGCAGGGACAGGTGGCTGGCAGGTTGGATTGGGTATTGCCTAAATAAAAATGAGGTTCAAGCCTGGAGTGTTAGCTGGCAGGGCTGCCTGACCCCCACCTGCTGGGGATGTTGACCCACTGTGCTCTTTGCCATGGTTTCTTTGGGAGAAGGTTTTAGGACATGAGTCTTGTGTAGGAGCACAGGTGCCACACTGCCTTTTTAAGAGGTTGGGTGGCTCGACTTCGTGGGGAAAAAAAGCTAAAAAATGGGCTGTGATATCTTTCATGCTGGCCAAGCTGCTCCAAGAGTAATCCAGGTGAAAAGGGACTCAACTATGGGCAGGAGGTTCAGCTGGGTAGTCAGGAAGCATCAGCAAAGCACAGCCCCTTCCTAGGAGTGGGCAAAGCTCCTCCACCTGTAAACACCATTGCACACGCCCGGCTTTGGCTCTTCCCTAGCTTCTGTTTGCCTTTTAATGGTTGTAGTGTGCCTTGGTGCTTCCTTCCTGTCCTCCTGGTGTTTGGCTCGGGGGTTTGATGGCCCCTCTGATGTTGGAATCAGCACATGGGAGCGGGAGGGTACTTGGTGAATGTCCATGGGTTTACATTGGTGTGTTCATGGCCTGGGATGGCTGCCCTGGGACTTGTCACGTGCTTCCATATCCAGTACTTAGTTACCATCCATCTTCACTGCAGAAAGTGAAGGCAAATAGTTGCTGGAGACTTTTCTAGGGAAAAAGTTTTTAATGAGTGCCTGAAGGGCCACAATCCCGTGGATTGTGTGTGGTGTCATGCAGCTGTGAGCAGGTTTTCCTTATTGCAGAAGCTGGACTGATTCCTCGGAGCTGGATAGCATCTGATTTTTATATGAGGGAGGGGGAAAAGCTGTCTGACTTTAATCTGAATTTACTAGGTAGTTAATAAGAAAGACCTCTGCCCTGAGTGACTTGCTCAGCCTATGTTGTGTTGCAGGAGCTCCATGGAGATGAAGCCTGCTGGCTTTATTTTGCTCTGAAATCCATTTGGCTCAAAGTTGCTTCCAGAATCTCATCCTCCCTGGTCCTTCAGACTTGTGACTGGGTAACCTGCTGAGTCTTAAGGGTTGTGGCAAAGCCTGGGTGCTTTGGTGGCTGAGAGCTGACATCGGCACATGGAACCTGTCCTTCAGGTGACAGGCAGAGGCACGTTTCTGGGAGCTGTGTGCTCGTGCCCGTCTCATCCCTTTATAATCCGCAATTTGTATTTAAAAGTAGAGGGATTTAAGTTGTTTTCTGTGCAGTTGTGGTCTGTGGGAGCAGTTGGCTGTCGTGGTGTTTGGCCCTGGAGCTGCCTTGGTGGCCGATTGCATAAGCGAGCAGGGAGCGAGCGAAGGTATTTGCAGCAGTCACTTGGAAACTGGGATAATTCAGGTCTCAATCAAGCTCAGGCTCAAACAGGTTGTGGAATTTATTTATACAACACCACTGGGGTGTGTGACACTGCAGAGCCAAACAAACAGTGGTTTCCAGCCCCAAGGCTTGTGTTGGGTGTTAGATAACGAGGGATGTGGTAATTACAGCCAGGGACATGGGTGGAGGGGTTAGAAGTGGGTGAGGGCTACATCCGAGTAGGGAACGTGAAATGTGCCTCCTTAATGGCAGTGTTAAGAAACTGTGGGTGCGTCTGGGGTTACAGGAAGGCTGGAGGTCAGCTCTGCAGGAGGAAGTGTTGGCTGAGTTATTGGAGACGCGTGGATTCATCAGGGAAAGCGGAAAGAGGCAAAATGAAACCAGTCAAGCGTACGGGGAGGGGCTGGCTTACGTGGAAGCTGACGTACAACAGCAGTGGCACTCCAGGGGCTTGAGAAATTTGGGTGTCAGAGCAGCCACTGGGAATCCACAGCCAGACCCCAAAACATGTGTGCTTGATGGGAACAGAGGAACAGGTAAAGAAAGGGGTCCACTGTGGCTTCTGGGGGCTTTGCAGTCCCTCCTCTCTGCTATCTGTGCTCCCTGGGCTCCCACAGTGCCAAACTGGCTTCTGCCCAGCCACCTGTGGTTTTGCTGGGCTGTTTTTGGGGTGTATTTGATCAGTCAGCACTGAAGACCATGAATTGGTGGTTCTGCACATCAGCAATGCATGGATTGTTGTTCCCATGTACCCTTTGCTCTGGGCAAACCGGATCTTTCAGGTTTTAGGAGCTGGATAGTAGTTGTTAATGCCGTTATTGTGTCACTAATTTCCTTTTTCCTTCCCTTTTGCTCTTCAGAAATGCCATTCTCGTGAGTGCGCAAGGAACCTACAGAACTGTAATGTCTAAGCCTACATGGAGTAACAGCTCTTGGAAGGTACCACCCTTTTTTAACTACATGGCTTTGTTACAGGTTGGGTTAATGATGCGCTGATCTTTGCTTCAGAGCTGGAAATTGAAGAACTGTGTCTTAGGTAATGCTGTCCCTTTGAAAGGGCTGACAGTGCTGTGATCCTGATCCTCCAGTCTCTGATTTCCAGGAAAACTGGGTGCAACCCAACACTTGGTTTGGGGTGCCGGGGCGCCATCCCTGTTTCTCTGTGGATGATGTCTTTAGGCAGCTCTGGTGTTGCCTTAGGAACAGATGGTGGTTTCTATTCAGAGAGCTGAACTAAGCTTTCTTCATACTTGGTGGCCATCCTTAGAAACATATTGCCCTTCTTTTTAGTGATGCACGATGGCTCGCATGTTTCTTCTATTCAGTGACCTTCTGGATTGTCTTTCTTGAGGCTTCTGGGCATATTTATGAAAAATACTGTGATGAAGTGCAGTTATACTTTAACATTTAGATTGAAATGTCTTGGCTGTTCGTGCTGCATTAACCAGCTCTCAGGCGTTGGCTTGTTCCGCTGTCTGATCCCGCAGTGATGCCATAATACTGAATTTTGGACTGCCCTGTACATTGCCATGGCAACAGACTGATGTCACACGCTCAAGGACATGACTTCAGTGCACGATCATGCAGAGGCACAATCAGATTTGTGGAGGAGAAAGCTGACTAATGCACATCTCAAAAGCAAACAAGGGGAATGCAGGTTACAGCTGAGCAGCCAAGGTGCCTCAGTGTGAAAATTCCCCGCTCAGAGGAGGGGCTGATCTTGTCTCTGAGACAGGAACAGTTGTCTTGATGAGCTTCTCTTCACCGTGGAGAAGCAGGTGACTTGCAGGTCTCATATCTTTAAAACAGGTGGTGGAAGAGATCATAGTTTCTGGGGTGGGGGAGTGCTCTCTGGTTTCAGAGCTTTGAGAGGGCACTGCTTTGTTTTAATTTTAAAGAACGTCTCAGTGGTCTTGTAAGCACCCTGAGAACACTTTGACTTGCTTAATGTTGTTCAAACAGTTTAATTGGTTTTCCAAAGCTTTTATTTTATCCATAACATTGGAAGGTGAAAGGGGAACTCCGCATCTGCATTATGGTCACATTTTCCTATATCCTATTAGCAGATTCCAAGATTGTTTAATGTGATCTCCACCCATTTCATTTGGCTGCAACCTTTGCTCCCATGAAAACAAGGCTGATTGTTCTGAATTGCTGTGTGTATGTGCTTTGGCACGGCATGAAGGTACCTATAATAACACAACCATTGTCTGGAAAAAAAGGCAGTTTGCAGTAATAACTACAAATAAAAGGGTGCAGTCCAGGGGCAAGACAGATAATGGTCGTTTTCCCACCCATTGCACAGGGCAGATTCTCAACATGGTCACCCCTCAGCACGACAGGGCTGTGGGCTTTAGCCTGGGATGTGAATATTGGGAATAAGGGACTGAAATATTTGCATGTTGTTCCAAGTTTCTCTTTCCTGGCCGCGGTTCCATTGCTCATATCTACGGATGGGGAGGCTGAATGACTTTTGCACAATGCAGTGTTTTATTTGCATGCTGTGAGCAGTTTAACAAGTGTGTGTGTGTGCTAAATGAAGCATTCCCACTTTCAGTTAGCAGCTGACGCACCCTTAAAATTAAAAAAAAAAGAAAATTAAAAAAAAAAAGTGCCTTTAGGTTGAACAGTGGGGTTTTGAGGGGTGACATTGTGCTGTGTGCTCGAGCGGATGGTGGGCCGTGCCAAGCCTGAATGTTAACTAGGAGTGCTGTGACATGCAGCAAATAACCAGCTCACACTCCTTGGTGCTAAAGTAATTTTTGCTCATCTCTGCACTTTGTGGGATAAAAGCTGTTATAGTGCAAGATTTGGAAGTAACGTAATTGTTTTAAATGCTCGGTGTCGCAGAAACTGAGGATATTTAACAGAAACTGGCATTTCTTGCAGCAGTTTGGTTGCCTCCCAGGACAGGAAGCTGTGGAGTGTTAAAAAAGAGTCAGGGAAGGAGTTTTAACAACCCCCTCTGTAAATCACGATGCTTGAATTCAGATCCTGGCCTTGAGCTGAAAGGACTGGAAGCTCTGCAAGACCCAGTGATTCAAGCTGCTCTGCAGAGAACAAGAAGATAATGGTGATGGACTATCAAGAAGGCAGCCTTGCTGAAAAGAGAGGCTTTGTGATACGGTCAAGGGGAAGGAAGTCTGGAGAACTCAGAAAAGGAACAGATGTTTTTAGTGGTGGGGAAAAAACGTAACTATCCCTGTAGTTTGCTCTTGCAGCAGAGCCAGCAGGAGGAACTTGATACCAAACAAAAGTAGGCACACCCAGGATTTAGCACAGGGATCCTGGAAAGCTGAAAATCAGTGCTTGGGTGCTTTTCTGTTTGACAAATACCTTATACAGTGGCATCTGGCAGATACAATAATATACGTGTGTGCAAAGGCGTGTGTAAAAGAGTTTGAATTTTATTGTTGTATTTAACAACAATAAAAGAAGTACTGATGGATGAAATGATACTCAAAGTGGGGAGCCAAGAGAGATGCTGTTCCCTGAGAAGGAAATACTGACTGAAGATGCATTAAGAAAGAGGGTGATGTTTTTTCTAGGGTGTGTTTCTGGATTGTGATGACTGGACGTGTGATAAAGCAGATTGCTGATCCCGTGTATCAAAGTACCAGTGGCAATGATTTTTCAAGCTGTTGAAACTTGCATCCCTGAAAAATATATGTATATTTTGTTCTTCCAAATAGGTTAATCCACTGTAATTGGCTGTGAAATCAACCTGGGGGAATTTTCCCATCTGTAAGTGATGCACAGCCTCTTTGCTGTCTACTTGGCAACCATACCTTCAGATAATTAAAAGCTGTTTTTTAAATCCACTTTTCTTTCAACTCTTGTTTTTCTGCATCTTGCTGCTTCTCTGAGAGCTGTCAGTCACTCTCCTGGCTACGGAGTGAAAGCCAAGATAATGTGCTTTTAGGAGAGGAAAACTGCAGATGATCTTTTTACTTTAATTTAAAAAAAAAAGCAGAAAACCTGCAAAACTAGGCGAATGTGAGAGGCTTTTTAACATGCACGTCACTGCTGCATTTCTAAAAGTAACTAAACTTTCCCAGTCCAGTATGGAAAACTTTGACTTGCAGAGCTCTTGTGCCACTTGCCCCTCTAAAATCAATAACCAAACCTCCACGGTTCGCTTAGGAAGCAGTTCCAGTTACCCAGAATTGCAGGAGTTGCTCAGCACAGGGATCCTCTGGTTTCAGCACATAGTTTCATTGCTCTGTAGTGTTTTGAGAGGCCGAAGGGTGGGATGCAGCTCCAGTGAATTTCCAGATTCCTAACAGTGTGAGGGACTGTTTTTAATAGTGATGATAAAAACAGCTATTCCCAGTTGGAGGTTAGTCAGTGGTACAATTATCAGAGCTATGAAATAGTGCAGGGATGGCTCGGGATGGAAAAAACTAAGGCTTGAAACTTATTTTCTTGAGGGAGCTGTTTGAAATTATTTCCTGCAAGCTCATAGAGAATTGGTGAGGGATCTCAAATGGTGAGGGCTCAGGCTTGGTGATTGCTTTGGTAATTGGGCTGGCAATCTTCAGCTGGCTTTTGGGAGAGCATGGGTTGTTGAAAGCCAGGGTGGTGAGTGGGAGCTCTGGGGGTGGCACGTTTGGTTTGTGAGGTGCAGAGGATTTCCACAGCAGGATCACAATCCCCAGCTCCAAAGCTGGCTCACTTAAACCATCTCTTCTAAACCACAGTGGTGAGCTTCTTATTTTCTGCTTCACTTATTAGTGATTCGGTGGGGTTTATTCAATATATTCTCCATTTTGTCCAAGAGGGGGAAACTCTGAGAAGAAAATGTTGTTTGTGCTGGAGGGAGCAGTGGGAATATTGGGTTAGAGAGCAATGCAGGTATTTTTTCCTTTTCTGTCTTGATTATAAAGCTGTTTTTTGGACCTGTTAGAACGGGTCTAGAGGAGACCACAAAGATGCTCTGAGGGCTGGAGCCCCTCTGCTCTGGAGCCAGGCTGGGAGGGCTGGGGGTGTTCAGCCTGGAGAAGAGAAGGCTCTGGGGAGACCTCAGAGCCCCTTCCAGGGCCTAGTAATTTTTCATGAAAAAAGTTTCAAGTCTTGTAGAATAAACCTGAATCTGATGTTTTCAGGTGGACTTCAGAAAAGTTCCTACTTCCAAAATGGTTATTAACATGGAAAGAATTGCACCAGAATTATTTCTGGTGTCCTCTTGTAGGTCTGTGCCACTGAATTTTGAAGAGGAAATGTGAAAAGGGAAAGGCTCAGAGCGGGAGTTGTCACAGTTCATAAGTGTGCAGAAGTTGTCCTTTACTGAAATTTCAATGCTATTTTGGGGCCTTTCTTTTTTCTTTAAGAATGAATTACAGTGGAATTTGTGCTATGCATAGGATTTCTGAAATTTTAATTGTGTCAGTTGCTAGGTGTATTGACTACAAAGCTCTGAAAATATCAAACTATTTTTTACTTCAATAATTCTTGAGTTATTAATGGAAAAAAAATCTTTAAAAATAGAGCTAAAAAAAGATTAAAGATCCATGGAATTGGTAGGTTTCCAGATTAGCTTAGATTTTAAACAGTCTTTTGAAACAATCATGCAATAAGATACGGTATTTAATCTTGGTCTCTACTGCGGTTTACCAGTCAAAACCCCTGAGCTTATCTGAAGCTGAGTTAGTTCAGCAGATGTTTTGTGTATAAAGCTCTCTTAAGAATTTCTATAAAACCAGGTGATACTTTGTCTGGGAAGGATTTGTAGCATGTCCTCTTGGCTGCCTTCTGTCTTCATCTTGAGCCCTTTGGCCATAGCGTGTCACGTGTCTGTGCTTTGGGTGTTCAAAGTCCTTTCTGGTCCCTTTAAACGGGTTCTGTGCTTTTTTACAAGCTGCAGAGCGGTTTCGGGGGGGAAATACCCTGATGCTGCTTTGGGATTGCTCACTTGCGTTTGCGTGACCCCAGCTCTGCTCACCAGTGCCCTGCTCCCTCCCTGCTGTGCTCCCGCCGCTGTGTCTGTGCTCGGCCGAGCTCTGCGGGTGCCTGGTTCTGGCTGATGGATGCCGAGGGGTGCTCCTGGATGGTGGCCTTGTGCTGTCATGAGCCTTGTCTGCCTTGCTGTGCCGTTCCTGCTGTTGCTGGCTAGGATTCCAGCTTCGTGTTGCTGGCTGTGACACCCTGGTGTCCTGCTTCTTTGCCTTCCTTGCATGACTTCACACTGCAGGCCTGGAGCTGTTGGAGGGATGCTGGTTCCTGGCACCTGCTGGAGCTGCTGCCCCAATGGTGTCAGGGAGTCCCTCCCAAAGAGACCTGGTGGCAATAGAGCTCTGGAAGCCTCTGGTTGTAAAGAGTGGCTGCTCCCTGTCCAGGAAACTGGGGCTGAGAACCATCTCTCCAGAAGGTGTGGCCTCATCGAGGAGCTGTGTCACCAGGTCCAGGATCTGCACGAGGACGTAAGAAGTTTGTGTGGCATTTGTGGGAATGAGAAACCTCATCAAGTTCAACAAGTCCAGGTGCAAGTGCTGCTCCTGGGTCAGGGCAGTCCCAGGTATGAGTACAGACTGGGAGGAGAAGTCATTGAGGACAGCCCTGCAGAGAAGGACTTGGGAGTTCTGGTGGATGAAAAGAGGGATGTGAGCTGGCAATGTGTGCTCACAGCCCGGGGGGATAACTGTGTCCTGGGCTGCTTCAGAGCAGGAGCGGGCAGCAGGTCAAGGGCATGTCATTCTCCTCCCACACGATGCCCAGAGAAGCTGTGGCTGCCCCACCCCTGGGAGTGTCCAAGGCCAGGTTGGACGGAGCTTGGAGCAACCTGGGATAGTGGAAGGTGCCTCTGCCACTGGCAGGGGGTTTAAACTGGATGGACTTTAAGGTCCCTCCCAACCCAAACCATTGTAGGATTCTATGAAATAAGCTCAGAGAGTTTAGAGACTCAGAAATCTGAATTCCCTGCTCTACATCAGGGATCCCAGTGGGGTCTGCACCACATCTCACAAGAAGTCAGAAGTGAATAAAAGAGGGAGACTGGAAAGTGGTCACTCTCTATACAAGGGGAAATATTCCTGTCCCTCCTGAAGACTTGACATTAATAATAAGTGGTGAGTGACTGCAGTGGGTGACTCCCTGCTGCAGGGGACAGACACATCCAGCTGCCCCCCTGACGGGTTGTCCTGAGGAGTTTGTTGCCTGCCAGGGGCTGGAATCGGAGATATTGTGGAAAGACTGCCAAGAGAGCTTAAAGGTCAGGATAAACTTCACTAGATTACTGATTACTGTTGTGTTTTTTATCCTTTCTTAAACACGATTCTGTGACAGTACCGGTTGGTTCAGTGATGGGCTCAGCCACGTCCTGTGGTGGGATGTGTGGAGCTGGCTGGAAAGGGTCCAGGGCAGCCCTGACCTCCTCCAGTAGAAGCTCTGTTAGAACCTGACACTAATTAGTGATTTTCTTTTTTTTTTTGTTCTTAGATTGTAACCTGTTCCTTAGGAGCTTTATGCTTTGTTTTCTAAGATACAGCTGGAAAGCCCAGTGAATCCAAAGCTTGTGCAGAGGGCGTGGGTGGTGGTGTGTCTTGTTTGTTTGTGGGTGGCTGGGCTGTTTTTAGATGCTCCTAAGGAATCTGTTCTGGTGGAAGTTTGCAGATGTAACGAGGCACTTTGTTCCCAAATGTGCTGTGAAAAGTAGTTTGAACTTCCTTCTTTGTGAAATCTGTCCTGAAGTTGGGTATACTTGGACAGCTCTTTCCCTAAGTGCAGAGCAGACTTTTTTGTAAACCGCTGACCTATAAATTTGAGATTTCTGAGTTCAGCATTTTTACATTGTCCTTGCAAGGTGAAAGATAGTTCTCTGTGAAAGTGTGACATTGGGGCACCAGCAGTGGCCTACTTTATACAAAAGTTTGAAAGGATTTAAGGTTTTGTGACAATTCATGAACTATTGATACTAAAAATAGAGGAAAATGCTCTTCTGTGAGAATAGAGTGGATTCAGGAATACGATAGAAAAAACTTGGGCATTTTGAATGACAGAAATCATGGAATCATGGAATGTTGAAGGGTTGGAAGAGACCTTAAAGATCATCTCATTCCAACCTCCTGCCACATGCGGGGACTTCTCCCGCTAGACCAGGTTGCTTAAGGCCTTTTCCAACCTATCCAAATATTTGCAAGTAATGGCACAGTTACTTCTAAAACTCTCTTTTGGTACTGTTATATTTAATCTAGTGTTTGTGCTGCGGAGTAAGGTTTGTTGAATTTGGAGACCCTTAGGAAAAATCTGGACACTTTAGAGATGCCTAATGGATATTGTAACCTCTCAGCCCTGCAGTGGGTTGGCAAAATGAATCAGTGTGGGCAAAACTGTGTCATTCTGCTTTGAGTCTTTTGTGTGTCTCTGTGGGTTCTGTTTGCTCGGGGTTTTTTGGGGAGTGTTTTTTGGGGAGTGTTTTTTGGGGTTCTTTTGTGCCTCTGTCTCTGCTGCGAAGGTATCCACAATGGTATAGGACAGAGAAATGCACAAAATAACCTTTTGGTTAAAGCGTAAGATTCCACAGAAGTAAATAAAATAGAATTACCCCTCATTCTGCTAAACTGTGTAGGTCTGGACCTGTGATCAGGGACTATGGGGTGGTCTCAGAAAGGAGAATTGGCAACCCAAGGGCTGGCTCCAAACCCGTTAGAGCCACAGAAACCTGTTAAAGCCGTATTTAGTTCCATTGAATTCACTAGAATTGAGTTTTAAAGCTGATGAATTTAGTGCTTAACATCAAGTCACCTGCTGTGGGGTTTTCCTTGTTAGCAGAGTTCTAAAGAAGGTACTGTATTTATTTATTTGCTGGATATTTAGAAGTAGGTTTGTTCTGCTATTTCAGAAGCCGTTTCATACCCCATGGAGAGATGTGCAGGAACAATTATTCCTGTGCCTTTTGTGCCATGGGGCAGGGGGCCTTCTTCCCTGTATAGTGTCAGATTTTTGGTTTCCTGGTGATATTTTACTTTGTTGCTATTTACCAATCAAAAGGCCAGTCCTATGCTGGAGCACACAGATGCAGAGATACACAAAGATATCCGTGTAATCAGAGTTTTGCAACTGAGTTTATTTCTGTTGTGTTCCAAGAGCTGCTGTGAAACAGGAGAAGGAAACTTTTAAGAACTAGAGTGGGTTGTTATCCCGTGCTGCTGGATCCCGAACAAACTATTCCTGGTGAACTGGTGAGGAATTTCTGTCAGGCAGGGCATGTGATGGTCACTTTATGAGCTGTCACAGCGAAAACAAATCCACCCTCTGCGTGCCAAAGTGAGTCAGGTGCACCTCTCCAGCCAGGATCCCTGCCATCCACAGGCAAAACAGGGTGATGAAATGACTGTTGGCAATCCTAATCTGCCACATCAGGGTTGTAATAATAATAATAATAATAATAATAATAATAATCAGGATCTTTTTTAGCAAGCTAATGTTGTGTTCTTGAAAAAGATGTGATTCTTCTTGCTGGTTTTGACTGGCTTTCTCTAAAGGTGGGTGGGTTGGCTCTCTCCTGGTGTTCAGGCTGATCTCTTTCATAGAGGCAGTCTGGGTTTCTGCCTCTGGTGTTTGTCCTGAAACTCCCTTGTCACATCAGTTCTGCATCTTGCAGTCCTTTCTACCCATCTTTGCATGTGCAGGAGCAATCCAGCGAGACCTCAGCCTCACACAAAACCAGGGCACGACGTCTCCAGAGCTCTGGGAGTGCTGCTCTACTATATTTGGAACCAGCTCTATTGCTTCTATAATAGGAAGGCTTCTGGAAGCTTTCTCCTTCCCCTCGCCCCAAGAAAGTAGCCTTTCAGCTGAGCTTTCATTAATTCACAATCTGCATGGCAAAACAAGTGTAGTTTTATAGGCTAAATAATTCAGACGTGGCTCGTGGTTCACGTGGCCTCGAGCGTGGTGTGTTCAGGGAGGATTTTTGCCCGTGCCCCGTGAGCTGAGGGTGCAGCAGTCACAGCCCCACTCGGGGGGGCTTGGCTCCCCCCGCTTTGTCATTCGGGGCACGCGACAGTGGCAAGGGGGGTGCCAAGGCAGCTTTCTAGAAAGCAGAGCCATGTGTGAGCCCCGTGTGTTTGTCACCAGAGCTGCAGCAGCGCTGCCCGGTGAGGGATTTACTGGTTTTGTTTTCCCCTTGGATCAAGCAGAACAAATCTAATGAGCCAGTTCTTAACTTCTTCCCAGCTGAGCAGCGAGTGATGTCTTTACCCAAATTGCGCAAGGCAGCTGAAACCTTTCAGGAATAGCTGAACAAGGGAAACATTTGTAATATTATTTTTTCCCAATACTCATGCAGGGCTAAGAGGGTGCAGCAGAGCTTGTCTTTCCTTCATTTTCTTTTTTCCCTTCCGAGATTTTCCTTTTGAGCAGACAACTTAGTCCTTCCAACACTTACCCCACCTAGAGAGAGAGCATGTGAGCTATGAATGTGGAGCCTTTCATTCTTTATTGACGTGATCTTGGAAGGAAAACAGGTTCTCCCTGTAGTGCTTCGTTGGAATAAGCATTTCACATGCTTATCAGTACAGCAAGTAGTGCTGTTTGACAGCAGTGAGGAGTCAAATGTTGCCTTGGAGCCCTAGATGCTCATTTCCCTGCTTCTGACACACTCTGGATTTTGCCCACTGCACATTCAGAAGTGTTCCTTTCCACTGATATGAAAGAAGCTAAAGCTCACGTTGTAGCAGACACATTTTCCAGCATGATTCCAGGTGTGGATTGGAGATGGCTGAGTCCAGTCTGCGTTTCCGAGAACCTTGTCCTGCTGGGGTTTGTGAGTTCCTGCCAGGTCAGGGGTAAGTGGGTTCAGGGAGCTGACCACTTTTGGGTTAATCCTGTCCTAGTGCAGCTCCTTGAGAGGTTTCAGGTGAGAAATCAGGCAGGGAGGCAGTGCTGATAAAGGGGAAGATGTGGAAGTCTTTCCTCCTAAGAGAGATGCTCCAGACCCCTCCTTGTCTTTGTGGCCTGCACTGATTCTGCCTACATGGGAATCTTCAGTTTTCATTTAAATTGCTGCTCTGTCTGGTGTGATCCAAGGACGGGAGCTTGGAGGAGCTTGGAGCAGGAAGGGCTGGAGTGAATTTGGTGGGGAAATGAGCAAAGGGCGATGATAACCAGGTCCTGCTGCTTTGCCAGCTCTGGTTCCTGGTGCCTAGCAGAAGTGTCATCAGCTGGTTTTGATGTGGGAGTAGACAAAGGAAGCTCCCCCACACTAATTCCAGATGGAGCCCCTGTGGCAGTTTCATTGCCTTTAGATCAGATAGTAGCAGACCTGATTGACCATCAAACGGAGGGGAAGCTGAGCACACAAGGTTTCACAAGGCAAACCATGCCCGTGGTGGCTCCCAGAGGGTTAAAAGGCAGTTCTTTAAGGTGTTTTAAATATGTAGATATTACCTGAAGAATGGTTAAAAAGAATGGTTGTGTTCCTGTAGGTGTCTAAGAGGCTGAGCTGTATCACCTCACTGTCAGGCCTGGTCTGGGAGCTGCTGTGGGTCGTTCCCAGTGGGAATGTTGGGATGAGGGAAAACTTTGTGCCAAAGCCTCTTGCTTCGGAGAATCTGGTGCTGTTATAGGTGTCCTGGGGGGTGTTTGGGGAGGGAGGGAGGGAGGGGTGACTAGGCTGGGGGATGGCAGAATTTCATGTCTGGTGCATTACTCTTTTGGAGACAAGGATCATGGAGCAACCTAAGCTTGAGCTCAGTGGTGGGGGAATGGACCTGGAACCCGGTTCTTGCAAGAAAACAAATACCCTTATCTTATTATAAAGTCTCAGCCCTGACTCTTTCCTTCCCGGTGACTGTTTTTGGTATTAAGTCCTCCGAGTTCTGCTCTGAAACATATTCTGATGCTTCCTTCTGCATCCTGAGTGTGCTGATGCTCTTTGCCCAGCTAATCCAGTGTGACATCCCTGTGGAGCATCCCAAAGCTTGCCCTGCATGGAGATGGGGTGGTCAAATGTGTTTTTACCAACAGGGTGATTGTTGCTCAGATCCAGTCCCGAGGCCATGGCCTCCTTTCAAGAAAGTGAATTTTCTGAGAGGATGTGCCCACCCTTTGAACTGGTTTGTTTAGCAGTTACTGTTGCTACAGCTAACACACTTGCTCTTGCACTTATCAAAATATCAAAAGCTGGAGTGAATTGCTACACAGATGAGGAGACCTTGACTGCGGTCTGGTTGATTTGATACATTTGTTTTCCTAAGCTGCAGCAGCGTTCAAACCTGGTGATAAGACGGGGAATTTTGTGGGACCGTTCCCTGAGCTGCCGTCCGCGGCTGAGAGGATGTGATGCTTTCTGCTGCCAAAACCTGAGTCCTTCCCACATCTTCTGCAGAAAGGCATATGTTTGGGGGTGGTTTCAGAGAGGGAGAAGAACACGATTAGGGTTTTAACTTCCTCTTCTGTTTTGTTTCTCTGTTCATCTGTATTTCAGTTTTTCGGGCTGTACCCGACTCTGTGCAAAACTTAACAAATCGGCTGCAGCTCCTTCTGCTAAGGATCAGCCTTGGTACAGAAACAGTGGTAGTTAAAAGGCAGTAAGTATATCTGCTAGCTTAAATGCTGGGGGTTTTTTCTCTTTTCCTTTTTTTTTTTTTTTAATTCACAAGCACAGCTTTTTACTCCTCACACAGTAGGAATTTGTCAGGATCTTGCTGGCATTAATAGTCTATTTCAGCTCTTTTCTATAGCCCAGCAGCTACAGAGGGGGGGAAAAAGCATGCTTTGTATGGAGCTGTGGTTGGGTCTGTGCTGCAGTGCCCATCTGAACTTGGCTGTGTTTATTTTGTCAGTTTTTGCTTCCCTCTAGTAGTTGCTGGTCCCTTCCTAAACTCACGAAATCCCACCATACAATGCCTGTGCTTGGATCAGGGTTGTGGCTGCTCCTGACCTGAACCACTTCTCTTGATGGTTTTGTTTCTCGAGCTCTTTACTGCAAACAAGATATCTTTGGGTTTCAATTCTTTGTCTGGCTTTTTATCTTTTACTTCTCAATTGATCTCCAGAGGAGTGGGACTAGGACAAAACATGTGGTATTCCTAACCAGGGATCCATGGAGAGGGTTGAAGCTATTGGAAGAGTGAGTGGCATTCTTGAAATGGTGTGGTTGCGTTTATTTGGGTGTGGATATAATCATGTTTCTGTGATACAGTTCCTGCTGAGTTTGAAATGCTAGTGTCAGTAAAGCCAGAAGGAGAGCCAGACAAAAGCTTGGAGAAAAGTCAGAATTTTAGTGCCTCTTACTGATGGTTCATGGGAAAGTAACGATTTTGTGTTTGACTTTGATTTTCCTAAGGCGCTGGGCATATGCTTTTTCTTCTCTGTGAATTACTGTTTGTGAATATATATCTTTACAGCATCAGAACATCAGAAACAGCTGGGTTTTGTGCCTAGGTTTCACTCGTAGAGGTAGGTCCTTGCTGTAGACCCTGGGTAGTCTGATGAAAACGGTGTTTAACTGCAAAGCTTCGATTTCTGCTGTTGCTGATCACGGCAGCCTAACTCCTGGTCCTCCCGAATCCCTGGAGCAGAGGACGTGCTCTCCTCCTCCTGCTCTGCCACTGCCATGCCTCCGTCTCCTCCACCCCACACGTTTCTTAGCCTTGTGTAGAGCTCAGCAGAGATTTTTTCATGAAGACTGGAATGTGTTTATATAATATTTTATATATTATTTTAGGCTCCTGCTACCCAAACGTAGGCAAACGCTTAACCTCTTGTTCACCATCATTAGACGAACCATGAAATTGCTGTAGCAGACATCAAGTCAGGTGGATCTAAACCAGCTTCTGTTTTTCCTGCCTGGAAGGTTCATCCTTCATCATTTTCTTGGCAAGTGTGGCTACCAAGAGCAGGTTTTCCAGGCCAGGAGTGTTCAGTGGGAGCATTGGCTGTGAACCACACTGGTCAAGCAGTGCCGAGCTGAGCTGGGCGTAGTGGGGGCTCTTCTGTGTGGGAGGCGTCGGGAAGGGGGTGATGTGAGAGGCTCCATCTCTGCAAAAGCGGGGGTAGGCAGCAGTAGGAACACCGGGCAAAGCTGCTGAAAAGGAGAGAACAACCTGCTGCACTAAATCACTGCTCCCCTGGGGACACAGCTCCATAGTTAGCATCCTCAAATGGCATTCCTTTATTACGGCATCACTGTGCACAGTCCTCTAGAGAGGAAGCAAACGGTCTCTAAAACAATCTGCTGGCAGCTCAGGCTGGAGTATTTGAGGTTTTCCAGGGCTCTTTTGCTGTGTCACTCTTCCCTTTAATGTTCCAGCTCGAAGGTTGTTGTTCTTTCTCCATCAAAGTGCATTAGAGCCCTGGTAAGAGTGTCTGCTCCAAGGACAAGGTATAGAAGGCAGCAGTCCAGGGAGAGCAAGAGATACTGCAGAACAGCTTTGTTTTGGTGTAATCTGTCTTATCTGCGTGTGATGCAAAGACAGGGCAGTTTTCACAAGACTTGGAGGCTGCGTGGTGACATGTTTTCTGTCCTTTTGTGAAATCCACCACGTTATTTTGATTAGAGCGCTAACGTAACTCCTGGCAGCCTCAAATCTCACTGCTAGCAGCTACTTCCCTCCAAAGCCTGATGTGGTGCTAACAAGCAGAGAGATCTTGTGCGTCCTGTTTACATGGAGCTGGGAAGACAGCGTGTTCCGTGGGAGGTGCCAAGGTAGCGCTGCAGTCGGATATAAGGTGAAAAAAACTCTGTGTGTGCAGACAGGCTGTGGTGGGGCGTGTTAATTTGTGTTTAATGGTGTTCAGGAACTCCAGCTGCAATACTGGCATGACGATGTTCAGCTCTTTTATATCTGAATATGTATCTTTCATATCTATGCATGCGTAGCATGTTTGTGTTTGTATATATTTATATTTTTATATATATATCTGTTCTCTCTCATGGGAAAGTCCATGTCCTGATTGTCCGTGCTTGTGATCTTCTCACGTAGCTCTCTGTTGTTCAGTTTTTAGGTGGCAGAGACACGGTGAAGCTGCGTGTGGGGCAGGCAGAGCTGATGGGGGAGCCTGGGGTGTAGCCCAGGATGGACTGGCTGTGACGAGGTGCCTTAGCCGGGAGAGGTCGTTACCATGAAGAGTTCCTGCAGAGCTGGCCTCCACAGGGAACCGCTCAACTCCACATCCTCCACCTTCCATCAAGTCAAACGGTATGAACAGGCTGGCTGCTCTGCCTGCAGCTGAGTATTCAGCACCGATTTTAGCCTTCTCCGTGTCCTCTCTCCTGTTGTCTTGCGCTGTCACTCAAATGTTTGCTCTCCATTCTGACTTTCGGGTGGTGTTTAAGGGAAATGTTGTAGTGGCTTAAGGGCAGAAGTGTTCTCTGACGTTTTTATTTGATAATGACAATTGCAGATTCACTACAGCTGGTAGTGTACTTGGAGAAATCCTTGGGTTTTCTAGCAACAGCTGTAAATTAGTTTGGGAAACATGACTTTGAAGTAAAACTTAATTGGCGAAAGGCTCGTCAGAGTAGGCTTTAAAACATGCAGGCAGCTTAAAGCAAGTGGAAATGCTGGCAGTCATTGTTGCGGTTTGTCTTGCTATGGACTAAGTAATTAGATTAGTTTAAGCTCAGATTTTGCATTGCTCACTCTCCTGTGTCTCTTATTAAGGAGAAATGCACGACTGATTTCAAACACTTGTGCTTATGTGACAATTAAGTGAACGCCTCTCACTGTGTCTCCTTATAGGAACACCGTGCAGAACAACTTGTCCTCATGCAAATGCAAGGACATGCCAGTTTGTTTGAGTTCAAGCTACTTCAAAATATATGTGTATTTTTTTTTTTTAAATTCTTTTTCTGAAACCAAGGCTCTTAAACTTCCTCAGTCTGGAGGAAGAGCGCCAGCTTTTTGGTTTCCAAAGGCTGTGTGGGTTTAAAGCAAACTTTTAACCTTTGTTCTTTGTGGTTGTGTAGACAGCATATACTTGCTATGTTAGTCTCATGGTAATTTAGTGCTGGAAAAGACTTCCTGGGTCACCCAGCTCCTTGCTTTCCCAAGCAGGATCTCATAATCCCTTTTGTGAACTTAGTCCAGCCTAAAAACATTTACATCTTTTCTTGCATCTTTTCTTCTCTCCTCCTGTAGATTAAGCCATTACTGAAGATGACAGATCTTGCTGTGCAGTTAGGAACCTTCTTTTCATTCCCAGGCTGAACATTCATGACAGTTTATAGACTCATTTGAGTTTCTGTTCTTTTATTTTCCTTCCGCCTAAGGACCGCTGCTTATTTTCAGTGATTTACCTCTTCTTCTGCATTCTGTAAAATGGGGTTGTAACCCTCACCTGTGGTTTTGCTGTGCTCCAAGTGTTCTCCAGTAGCTTCTTGAGTAGCAATTGCTGTTGTTCTCAGTGTGATGCCCCTCACAGAATGTTCTCAGTGGTGGCCAAAAGCGTGTGCTGTGCTCTGGAGCTGGTCTGCCCGGAGGGCTTGTCACTGCTGCCACAGCATCACCTCCGCGTCCCTGTTTTGTGGATGTCTCTGTGGTGGCCACTTCACCTCAGTTACTTCCAGAATTTATTGGTGTTCTTCTTGCTGGTGCATCACTGCATTTCTAAACCTTCCTCAGTTTCTGTTACTTGGAGCTTTGTGCCTCTGCTGTTTTGGAACTGCCTCTATTTCTGTGGGTGCAGAATTAGTGCTGAGGTCATTCCTAACAAAATCAGATGTTCCCAGGGCTGATTCTTGAGGCATGTCTTTGGTTTCCAGGCTGGTATTTTCTTATTCAGCATCACCTGGGGCTGTCTGCTGCTAAGCCAGCTCCTTTGTCTGTTTTCCCATTCCTCTGCCAATCTGTCTTAACCAGTAAATCTCTTTGTGCTCTCTGAAGTCCATGTGAGTAAGATATAGTAGATTGGTTTAAAAAGATGGCTTTTTTTGAGAACCTTGAGGTTAGTCTGGCATGTTGAACTACTCCCTCTTCCCCCTTTTTTCTCTGTGTCACATTAATCCTCTTTGCTTGCAAAGCACCTTTATACTGGAGTCAGAATACGAGCCCTGGAGAGGCTGCGATCATTCTCCTTCTCTTTCTCCCCTGCAGTGCCCCCTCCAATGTGCCACATGTTTATTACCTCCTATTGTTGCCTTTCAAGAGGTTTATAAATCCTGTTTCTTGGCCTGCAGTGCGTGAGCCTATCTGGTTTGGATTCTAAAACTGGGATGAGCCAATCCTCACAATTTTTATGAAGCTCTCTAATCCTCCCCCTGCCAATGCTCTTGTTCAGATTAACGCCTGGGCTTCTGCCCTCATCATCACCCTTACCTCCCCTCTTTAAAAATGGTGCAAAGTCAAATTTGGTACTTTGTGTTGTACTCTTGATCTCTGCCCTGCCCTTGCTTGCAGTCCTGTTTCTCTTTTTTCTCACAAACTGAAAAAACCTTTCACTTTTTCTTTGTTGTTAAGTATCTCTGCAGTGACTTAATGCTGCACCAGTTCTCATGTTTATTCCTGGACTTTTTGATCTCTAAGACAGAAGTTTCCAAGTGACGTGACCTGGAACTTGTGTCTGCTTCTGGTATCCTTCATGAAGAAGGATCACATTCAGTTGGAGTTTCTTTGGATCTTGTTTGGGATGCGCTCTTAATAATGAAAACACCTTTTTGACTCCTGGAGAATGCTGTGTGCAGTGAAGTCCTCCACACCCCAGCTGGCTTCATGAACCAGTTTCTTTCAGTCTTGAGTTTCAAAAGAGCAACCTGATAACTTGCCTTCAGCTCTACTTTTGCTTTTTTTTTTTTTTTTTGGAATGCTGAGTCTGTTACTGATCGTGTGGTCCAAGGTTAATTTCTGCAACCTTTCATGTGTTCTCATTACGTATGCACAAAAATGAAGGCTATAAATAGCATCACTCTGTGTTGGTTCGTTAACAGAAGAAATTTGTTGCACTGTGATATCAAGAGAGGTCTCGCTCCTCTTGCACTTCATAAATCAGAAAACAAATTATTAAAGGTAAAACATTTCCAGAAGGACACGTGTCACTTACCTGTGCTGCTCTGGGCAGCTTTCAGGAGAAGCCCTATAAAACCACCAGTTTTTGTCTTGCTGTTCCTCTGTGGTTTCCTCTCATCCTGTCCTGCTACAGCCACGTGTGCCATCCCATCATCTCCGAGGCACACGTTTCTGGAGCAGCTGATAACCTTGAATTCCAAATCTTTAGGTTTATTTTGTTCCCTTCTGCTTTGTCATCTCTGTGTCATGTCTGGTACGGTTGGGAAGCAGGGCTTTGAGCTTCCTGAGGCTCAGCAGAGAACTGGTGCTACATCACTCCCTTCATGGTAAGTGCTTCTGTACAAGAGCCTGGCGAAGCAGTGGCACTTCTTGTACAAAATTTAGAAAGCAGCCAAGGCAGCTGTGCTCTACTGAAGGCTGCGTGTGTGTGTTTGGTGTAAAACGTGTTCAAAACATTATTGGGTGGGAGCCTCAAAGTGGAGCGGTCTGTGCTGGGCTTGGGGGTGCGTTCTGTCACCCAAAACCTCCGCGTGCTGGAGGTGATGGGCTTTGTGTGGTGGATTTTCTGCGTGCAGCTGTATTTGGGCGTTGTCTCCCCCAGAGTCAGGGTATCTGAGCACCTGACGCAGGTGAACGAGCTGGGGAGGGATCCAGCGTTAGGAGTTTGGTTCTTATGTTGCATTTAGCTCCTCTGCTCTTCTGGGCCAGCTCTGCCCCACGTTTTTGGCATTCTTCCACTTCCCCCAGGCTGGCCACTGGAGCAGAGAGCTCTCCTTCAGCAGCCACATGCCTTCTGTTTGCCTTCAAATCCCACTCTAATCCTCGCTGGCTCTCCCTTTGCTGCAAGAGGCATTTTGGAAGTATTGGGAGGTGGGTCAGGAGCAGTCGCCGCTCCAAGGGGAGTGGGTTTTCAGGAAATCAGATGCTTCCAGAGCTGCCAGAGTCGAACCCATCCCTGCTCTGGAGCATGGTGCTTCCCAGCCCTCCTTTCTCCGGGCTTGGACCCTTGCCATGCTCCAGAACAACTCCACGAGTAGCAGAGCGCCTTCCATCCCGGGACTTTCCCGCCCCGGCAGAATCCGTGGAATGCCTTTGAAGCAGCTCTCTGTCTGCTTTGCCTTGCCCTGGCAGTGCAAAGGGGATGGAAATGGTACTGGAGATCGAGCCCAAAGGACCCACCAAGCCCTTCCAGAAATAACAAGTGGTTGACCGTGGTTAACTCCCACTCAGTGCTCAGTCCTTGCTAATTGTCAGTGTCCTTCGTGGAGGGGGAAAGCTCTACAGACAGAGAACTGGGATGCCAGGGAAGAGAAATGCTTTGCCAGAGGTGTGGGGTTTTTATTGTTGTTGATTTTTTTTTCCCCTTCTGTTTTGTTTGGTTTTTTTTTTTTTTTTGGCCCCTGCCTTGTGTCAGTATGTCCTGAGGGGTTTTTCAGAGTTGTAGCTGGCACCGGGTGTGCAGTCAGCAACGCTTTTGTCAACTGGAGTTGGTGTTTACAAGGAGAAATCCATAGGAAACTTGGGGGTTTTGATGGAAATTTTCATCCTAATAAAACCTTCCGGTGCTTTGCCCAGAAAACTTGCAGTGTGAATGTCCTGCTTGTGAAGATTATGCTTTTTTGCTGTTGTTGTTCTTGCTGGCCAGAGGAAGTCTTTTGGCTTCACAGGGCATCATCAGAGTCCCTGACCTGGGAGCTGCAAAGGGAATTAAGGCTCTCTGTGAACCTTACAAAGGAATTGTGAAAACTGAGTCTTTTCTAACAGTTTTTCCTCCAACTTTGGAGTTTCCACTAGAGCAAATATATTATTGTTTTAGGCTGCTGTGATTTAAAACATGCATAAATACAAAAGGATGCTGGAAGATTCCAGCCAGCTTGGCAAGGAGAATCATGGAATGATTTGGCTTGGAAAAGACCTCAGAGGCCATCTCATTCTAACCCATTGCCATGGGCAGGGACACCTCCCACTAGACCAGGTTCCTCCAAGCCCCATGCAGCCTGGATTTGGACACTTTCAGGGCTGGGGAGTCCACCAGTGGCTTATGGCTCTTCCCTTGGATGGGGAGAGGAGGGGTGTGTGAGCGTCTGAGCTGGTATAAAGGAATATATTTCTGTATCAACAATGTGTAGTAACCAGCTTGATAAAACTACAGTGGAAACAAGCTATAGTTACAACTTATAAAAACAGCAGTGTCATTCCAGCAGTGCAAGTATCCTGTTTTTCAGACACGGCTGATTAGGAATAGAAAAACTGGCCCCTTTATTTCATCAGCTTAAGGATGGAATAACAGTATAAAGGCAGCACTGCTCGTTGTTTCAGTGCTGATCATTCCTGGCAGAATTCTCTCTTATCAGCAATTTAAAACTGCACATTTGGGATTGAAAACCTTTTATGTTTGCTCTCGTGGACTTCTGAAGAGTCGTTGTCTCTGAAGATAAAATTAGAGAGCTTGATAACTTAAAGGGTGGAGGAAAGCAAACAGAATTATTCTGGAATGAAGTGTCATAGGGAATATGTGACTTCACCTTTTAACAACTATTTTTGGTGGTTTTAAATATTTAAAAGCTTACCTGCAGCTGCCACAGCCCTCTGCTTGCCAGCACTGAGGAGCAGGGGAGTCTGTGGGTGGGGACTGGGCTCTGGTTCATCTTCAAAGCAATTTCTGCTGGGAAGCCTTGTTCTAATTCTGGGAGCTAGAGATGAAATGTGCTGCTGACGTGCAGGGAAGAAGCTGTGATTGCCTAAAAGTTCGTTCTCAATGTCCACAGCAAAGGGCTTGTGAGGTGGGGGCTCGTTTTTCCCAAGTGACACTTTCAGGTAAGGCCCATTGCTAAGATGACTTTTAAAATGAAAGTTCTCTTCCCTGCTGCTGGAAGACTCTGAGGCAGGTGGCAGCTGGTCTCGTGGAGTTTGCAGTGCTCTTTTATAGCTGTCTGAAGTTATTAGATGAAGGTTTTCTTTAAATCCGGATCCATTAAAACATGTGCAATGAACTGAATGCTGAATTCAAATGAGGCAATTATTCTGGCAGTAAAACTTCTGACTAAGGCATAATTTTGTTATGTAAATTATAAGTTTTCAACCTTAAATGGTATTGTTGGCTGAGCCAGGGACTAACTGAAACACAGGAGGAAATATAACCTTAAACAAGAAATCTGGAATAGGTGAGGCAGAACTTTACCCTTTGTCTTTCTCCATAGATCAGAAATAGCTGGGAGCAGCTGAACCAACTCTGCTGGCTGAACATGTCCCCTGAGCCTGTTGGGGTAACCAGTTTGGTTCTGTTTTTATTCATATAATAATACCTGGTCTCACCTTCATTTGCAGCTTCTCTTAATGAAGGGTGTTGAGCCGATTGTCCTGCTGGATTCCTGAAAACTGCTCGAAGAAAGCCTTTTAAAAACAAGCTCAGCTCATCTTTCAAACACCTTGGCATGAAAACTCATGAATGAAATTTGATCTCCTGCTCCTGGCTCAGGAGATTTCAGCATGCAAAGTCGTGTTTTAATTGTATTCACCTCTTCTCCCCAGGGTACGGTGGCGAGCAGCCACTGGAGCTTTTCTCTCTGGTCTGGGAAATGTCCTTCTGGAAGGGAAAGGAAGGGAAGGCTGCAGGCACTGTTCTCTGCAGCAGTTTGCTGCAGTGCTTCACCCGCTGCTCTTTTGGGCTGGGCTTTGGCCGGGGCACATCGGTGGCCTGACCCTGCTTCGCTGTGAAATGCAACCACAATGAGGCAGATCCTGTGAAAAATGGGGCCAAAGCAAACTCCAGCAGCCCTGATTTCCCATTTTTCTATTCGTGCATCTATTTCAACGCCCCGAAGTTCTATTTTTATGCGATTATTTTAGCTTTTAGCATCCGACTGAGGAGGCAAACAAAGTAGCTCAGTTGCGTTTTGCACAGGAGACTAAATTGGGAGGTGACCCAATTCCAATGAGCTGGAATTGGCACGGGGAGAGAATTAACCCAGGGACTGGGTAGGTGTGTCTGCAGCCCTGAGATCTCTTACCCCCATGGTCTCTAGGTGAGGTGCAGGTGGTTTTGGCCCTGTCTGGTCACAAGAGCCAGGTGATGGTCTCCCTAAAAAATCCAGAGGGAAGGAACATAACATCCACCTTTCCAGCGGCTGCTTCCTGGCCTTCAAAGCACTGCTTGGACCAGAGGGGTGTAGAAAGGTGAACTAAGCCCTTCCTCTTGAGGCACCTCCCCAAAATCTCTGTGCCTGCCCTCCCTTCTTGTCGTTAGGGCCAGAAGGAGGAACCAAACCTCCAGGGAAAGCAGTGGTTAAGCAGCATGGCTGCTCCTAGTTGCTTCCTAGACACTTCCTCTGCTTGGGCAGCATCACTTATAAATTTTTGTTGGACTTTATAGACCAACAAGTTGAGGTTTTTAGTTAAAAGCTGGTTTTAGGCTAGAAACCTACAAAGTTGCCATACTTAAGCAACTCTCTTGGTGTTGGCTCTCAAGGGAAACATGTTCAGTGCCTGAATGTGTCTGTGTCAGCTCATAATGAACGCGGCATTGAACCTGCTGCTCCTCAACTCTCGAGCTCAGATCATCCCCAAGGAGGAGGCCTTCGAGTGCAACAACTCAAAGATTACCATGGAAACGTGATCTATAGTTAGTTCTGTAACGTGCTTGCGTGCTACTCCTGGGAGAGGAGCCTGGAGTCTCCTGGTGGTTGCATCCTGTGTGGCAGTGCCCCGGGCTCTGGCGTTCCTGAGCTTTGAGTGGAAGATGGCTGTGGAGGTGGGACAGAACAGAGGAGTCTGGGGCTGCTGCTGCAGTGTCAGCAGCATCCAAGGGGTCCTTCACAGCTCTGGAATTCCTGACTGTAAAATCCCATGCTTGAGAGTGGGTGTCCTCAGCCGGATGTTATGCTGCTCTCACTTTTGGGGGGGCATCTGATGTATGACATAAGGACCCTTATGGGAAAGTCACCAAATTTGCCATTATCAGTGTGCTAAAGGAAAGGTTTTATTGCCCAGAGAAGCTGTGGCTACTCCATCTCTGGAGGTGTCCAAGGATGGGTTGGATGGGACTTGGAGCAACCTGGGACAGTGGAAGGTGTCCCTGCCCGTGGAAGGAAGTGGAACAAAATGAGCTTTAAGGTCCCTTCCAGCCCAAACCACTCTGTGATTTTGGGTGATACTAGCAGATTAGATATCCCCTGGCATCTGTGATTAATAGAATTACACTTGCTTATTTCCCTTTTGAGCTTTAACCACACTTTATCTACTTAGAAGAGTGTGTGTGGTAGCTAATGTCCAGATAAACCTTGTGACCTATGTGTGCCTTACAACTGGATTAAGGAAGGAACAGGCAGAAGGATGGCTCTAGCTCAAGAATGAACCACTAGCTATGTTTTCACAACTGATACAACTTAAACTTTAGAATTTCTCCTTGCAACTGCCTGGAAACGGATTTCTCTAATGGGAAGTTCTCTCCTACTGCAGGAAGTTCTCCAAGGGTGGATATTGCAGCCTTGGTGGCTCTTTTCCTTTCTCATGTGGTTCCTCTTGAGGTGTGGGCTGGTGCCTGCTCTGGGCCACCTTCTCTCATTCCATACACGTGTATTTTGCAACTATAACTTCTTCCCTCTCTTTTTTCCAGGGTTTCTGGTATGCACTTAAAGCCATATCTCAAGTTACAGAAGAAAGAGCGATCTCCAGAAATAAGCCAGGATTCCCTGCGAGGCCACCAGGGACCAGCACAAGGAGAAAAATACACCAACTGCACCAAACTGAGCGTTTTCCCAAAACCCTCCCCCGTGACTCCATCTCAAAAGCTTCTGGGGATTATTTATCCAAATACTATGTGCAATATGAACGGCCCAGCGGACGGTCCAAGCGCAAGGGAGAAGAAGAACGCCCTGTCTGCGACGATCCACCAGGGAGAAGAAGGGGAAGGGCCACTGGATGTCTGGGCTGTGGTGAAACCCGGCAACACCAAGGAGAAAATCGCCTTCTTCGCAGCCCAGCAGTGCGGCAGCAACACCCGCACGGGCTCCATGAAAATCAAGAGCACGTGGGACATCGACGGGAGAACAGCCAAACGCAGGAAAAAATCGGTGGATCTTAAAAAAGCCAAAATTCAGCTGGAAAGAATGAGGGAGGCGAACGCCAGGTGCTCGCAGCCGGAGCCTTTCGCCTGTGGCATCGAGCACTGCTCGGTGCACTTCGGGAGCGACGGCGGAGAGGGCGCGTTCCCGGGCCGCTCGCTGTCGGTCATCGAGATGGTGGCGTTCCTGGAGCAGCGGGCGAGCGCCCTGCTGGTGGACTGCGCCAAGAGCTGCACGGCCGCCTCGGCCGCCAGGCCCGGCGCCCAGCCCAAGGCCGCCCCGCCCGGCTCCGACCCCTTCTGCTCGGCCAGGGCGTGCGAGGCGCACGCGGAGCGGGGCCCCGGCGAGCCCCAGGCCGAGCCCGTGCGCGTGCTGGACATGGTGGCCAAGCTGGAGTCCGAGTGCCTGAGGCGGCAGAGCGAGCGGGAGGCCGGGAGCCTCTCCCGGAACAACAGCTTCCGCAGGAACGTCGGCAGGGTGCTCCTGGCCAGCGGCACCCAGCCCGAGGGAGAGGCGGAGAAGGGGGGCCCGGCTCAGGGGGACGGCCTGGGGGAGGCAGGGGTGGCAGAGGCTGGATACGGAGGTCGCTGTGGCCCTCTGGGCGACACCGAGCTGTGGGATGGTGCTGCCTCTGCCCAGCAGCCGTTCCCTTCGGGGCTGGATACCCGGGTGGGGAATGTGAATTCGGGACTTGCCCACGCGGTGCTGGCGATGACAGCTGGCAGGAATGACACTGAAACGCGGGTTGAGCCTCCCAGGGCTCTGCTGTCCCCGTGTCCAGCTGCTGCCAGGCTGCCACCGGATCCCTTGCAGAGCAAGAACGCGACTGTTGATTGTACGTCGAAAGAGCCTGTAATGTTCCCAAAGCATCCTGCTAGGAAGGAGCCCTTATGCATCAGTATATCAGTCACCAAGACAGAGAAAGGGTGCAGGAAGGAGAAGCTCTCCAGCTCCAGTTCTGGTGAGGATTCGCTCCCAGGGAGGCTGTTTTTCCTCCAGGGCGAGCAGCCTGCCGCTCACGAGCAACAGCCACGGCGGGAGAGTACCCAGGAGAAGCCAGGGGAAGTAGCCCAAAACGAGGATGAGGATGCTCTGGCATCTGGTAGCTCATGTGTCAGAAGCAGTGTCCCTGCAGAGCCATTGGCCCCTTCTGTCCCTCCCGCAGAAGGGGCTTTGCAAGTACTTGATGCTTCCTGCCTAAAGCGGCAGGTTTCGCATGACTTTCTGGAGACCAGGTTTAAAATCCAGCAGCTTTTGGAGCCTCAGCAGTACATGGCCTTCTTGCCTCACCACATCATCGTGAAGATCTTTGGATTGCTTCCCACCAGGAGCCTGGTTGCCCTAAAATGCACTTGCTACTACTTCAAATTCATCATCGAGTACTACAACATCAGGCCGGCGGACTCGCGCTGGGTCCGCGACCCCCGCTACCGGGAAGACCCTTGCAAGCAGTGCAAGAAGAAATACGTGAAGGGGGACGTGTCCCTGTGCCGGTGGCATCCCAAGCCCTACTGCCAGGCTCTGCCCTACGGGCCTGGCTACTGGATGTGCTGCCACCGCTCCCAGAAGGGCATCCCGGGCTGTAAGTTGGGTCTCCACGACAATCACTGGGTCCCTGCCTGCCACAGCTTTAACCGCGCGATCCATAAGAAAACCCGAGGAGCGGGAGCAGAGGTGGAAGAGGAATATTAGTGCACAAACACTTTCCTGCGATGTTGTTTGGGGTAGGAGGAGGAGGAGATTCTCATGCCTTGTGCTGTTTACAGTGTATATAATTGTCGTGATTTTTTTTTTTTTTTCCACAGGGCTATGAAACTGCACATACTCAAACACAAGAGCCTTTACCTTTTAGATTAAAAGAGAGCTTTTAGTCCACCTCTGTAAATAACACTATAAAAACTAATTGTACATACAGAGTCTACAGCTGGCTGAACAAGGTAACCCCTACAATGCAGCTATCCCAGTGTTGCGGCTATAGGTGTGTGTGTTTTTAAGTGTCTTGTTTCAAAAATCTGTATATCCTGTATAATATATGAATGTTTCTGAGAAGAAACTCTAAATAGGTAAAGGTCAACTTGTTTAAAGAAGCTGCAGACAACTTAACTGGACAACCTGAAACTTAGACTATAGAACAGATCCATTACAGTAGTGTGGCAGTGGATAAAAAAAAAAAAGAGAGGAATATTATTGTATAGTCAGAATATAAAAAAAGTTCTTGTCTACCTTACCCATGTTGTCTGGTTGGGGTTTTTTTTTTACATAAATAAAATGTGCATTCTAGATCTGCCTTACCAGACTTTCTCTTGTAAGACTTTTGCCCCAAAATAAAAATGCTGTAAAACATGTGGCAGAAACTTGGTGCTGTGCTGTAGTTCAGATGTGCAGTGTGCTTTCTCTAGCAAAACTCTCCTCCTACTAACAAAGAAACAAAAAAACCCCCAAATCTCTAGTACTTGGAGAACTCCCTGCTGTAACATTCACAGATTCCAGCTTTTCCTTTCCTTCCTGCCAGCCCTGCGTGCAGCAGAGGCTCCTTTCATCGGCAATTCTGGTGCTAGGTGTGTGTAAAGCTTGCAAAAACAGGCACTGTCTGGTCCTCCTGCTTCTTGGCTCTGGTGTGGGCACCTGCCCTGTTCCCTGGCTGCTTGAGGAGGGAGCGTGGGTCCAGCAGGATGAGCGTGGAGTTGCCTTGGCTCTGTGCTGCGCTGGAAGCTTTCCTGTCTGCTCTGTATGGAATTTTTCCCTTGCCAGAAGAGCCCTTGCCGTGCTTTGCCCTGCTCTGCTGCAGCCCCTGGCCTCTGGTCCCCGTGCTGTGAGTCCGTGCTTCCCGGGGGCCTTGCTGAGGTTCGCGTCGGACGATTCCTCGCTCTCGGAATGGCAGCGGAGCGTGGAGAATTTCCCCGGGTCCGTTCCTGTCCTGCTGTGCTGTAAGCCAGACCTCAGCCTCCCGTTGCACCCCTCTGAGGGTGGATGGGTTGGAAGTGTGGGAATGGGCCCGGGCCAGTCCAGCAGCCACGTCCAGCGCGGTCAGGGGAGCAGCAGCGTTTTCCAGGGAGCCAAAGGGAGCCTGGCAGCTGTGCCTTTGCCCCGGCCACGTCCCTTCTCTCCCCCTGCCTGGTGCTGTTGCTGTTTCTCTGCCCCTTCTCAGGGCACGGATGGACTCCTGGCTCTCACCATTCCAGCTGGAGCAGCCAAAATCTCTGACCTGGTGCAAGAAGAGCCGGTGCCACCTTCCCATGGGGCTCACCTCGGGCCTTCCTCTGCCCTGCCAACTCCAGGGAGCAGCTGGAAAGGGCAGGGATGGGGAGGCCCTGCACCTGCCTCATCCTGGAAGCAGAAAGGTGTGGAAAACTGCAGGCTGAGCTGCCACCTCCACCTGCCCTGGGATCACAGGGAGCGACTCGCCTGGGTTCAGAGCTGAGGAGGACAAAAGAAGGTTTGAAGGCGGATGCTTTTGTTCTTTCCTGTAACAGTGAGAGAAGGAAAATCAAGCCCTGGCAGCCCAAAACGTGGGTTTGGTGAGCTCAGGCTTTGCAGGGAGGTTTAAAGGATGTGGTGGTTTTATTTTTTGCCTTCACCTGCTCCTGCCACCCCCCCGGGTGTCAGCCACCCCTCCCGGAGCTGCTCAGCCTCCCTGCGCTGCAGACATGATGACAACCAGGAGGAATGAAATTAGGAATCTAAAAGAAGGGTGCGGCCGCCTTGTAATCGGCTGGGAAGAGGGAGAGGGAAAGCAGGATCCCTCCTTAATCCCTGACTTCATCCTCTAACGGGGCGCAGGCTTCACCCAAACTTCCATCCGCTCCCTCGGCCTGGACCAGCAGCAAAACAACTCCCAGAGCCATCGGCATCAGAGGCCTTCAGCTTCATTTTGGTTAGGGGCAAAGGGAAAGAAGCTGCTTTCCTGCCCCCCCACCCAAGACTCTGGAAAACTTGAGGCTGACAGCAGCGAGGAAAGTCCCTGCGAGGCTGGAGTGGAGCAGCAGAGGAAAATATTTTGTAATTAGATAAGGGGCCAGTGAGGTCATTTTATTTGGAACAGGGTGTGAGATTTTGGTCATCTTTGTTGAACAAGGGGGAAAATGAGGATAAAATAGTATCATGAGGCTTATTTTGTTCTTGGAGCAGGTAAATCCAGAGGACAACTTGCTGTCTACCCTACCCTATCCCTGCCCTCCCCCCAGGCTGGCTGGGGAGCGTGGGCTGCTTTATACATCATTTATTACATTGTCTGCCGAACTGTCCCTCCTGCACAGCATTGCTGTTAAAAATTGTTTCACAGAGCAAGCTTTTGCATCCAGAAGTGGGTTGATTCCGAGTGTTGCCATGCTGAGCTGCCTGCAGGCTTTTTTTTTTGTTGTAAAATGCAGATTTCTGTTTCCTTAAGGGATGGTTCAGGGAGAAGCCAAGGTCTGAAGAATGTTGGTTTTTTTTTTCCTAAGAAGCAATTAAAAAAAAAAAAAAATCCAGTGTTGGATTTACAAAGTTCAGTGTTTAGAACTGAGGACGAAGGACTGCACCGTGTGCTTGACTTCCCTGCCTGGGAGCATTTGGAGTGTCTGGACTGAATTTCCAGATAGGCCTGCAAAGAAGTTGTAATAACATTTCCATTGTCCATAAGCTTCCAGTTTTCATCAGGCTCTGGGGCTGTCCTGGCATGGACACCGCTGAGAAAGCCGCCTGTGGCTGAGGCTTGCGGTTGGGCTCTTGCTCCATCCTGGCTCTTTCTGCAGCAGCTTTTCCCTTTGCTGGGCCCTGTTCCCTGTGCAGAAATCTTGGGATGCTGCAGCAGAGCTCAGTTCCTTGTTGTTGGACCCAGGTCCCCTCCTGCAGCATCTGCCCCCATGGCAGCCCCTGGAACTCGGTGAGGCCACGGAGATGCTCCAAGGGCTGGAGCCCCTCTGCTCTGGAGCCAGGCTGGGAGAGCTGGGGGTGTTCACCTGGGGAAGGGAAGGCTCCAGGGAGATCTTAGATCCCCTTCCAGTGCCTAAAGGGGCTCCAGGAGAGCTGGGGAGGGACTGGGGACAAGGGATGGAGGGACAGGACACAGGGAATGGCTTCCCACTGCCAGAGGGCAGGGTTAGATGGGATATTGGGAAGGAATTCTTCCCTGGTGGTGAGGCCCTGGCACAGGGTGCCCAGAGAAGCTGTGGCTGCCCCTGGATCCCTGGAAACATCCAAGGCCAGGCTGGATGGGGCTTGGAGCACCCTGGGCTAGTGGAGGGTGTCCCTGCCCATGGCAGGGGTTGGAATGAGGTGATCTTTAAGGTCCCAAACCATTTTAGGATTTCACACTTGCACAAAGCTGCACTGACAGATCCAGCCTGTGTCTCGACTCCCACTTCTTGCATGGTGGAAATGGTGCTGAAGCCTCACCCGGGGCTGTTTCTCCTTCCCACCTGCCTTTGGCTGGTCCAGGCAGTCCTTGTGCAGGGACAGGACTCGGGGCACTACCAGGCTGCTCTCCTGCCACAAACCAGAGTGGGCAGAGGGCAAAAGCTCCTGCTGCTGGCCCTGCTTAGGCAGAAGTGGTGTGAGCATTCTGTCTGCACGAGCTGAGCTCAGCCCCAGACTTTGCTTTGCCCGTGGCCATGACCTGACTGTGCTTTGACCGAGGCCATGAACTGCCCCAGCTCTGTGTGCAGGAGCCCCAGGTGGCTGCTGCTCCCACTCCTGAGCGTCCAACAGCCAGGAATCACAGGGCCATCAGCCCTCCCCATCAGATAAGTCGCAAAAAATGGAGTGGGAGTGTTTGTGTCTCCTCCATCGTCCAGCAGCCTGTGACCCATGGGCTGCCAGGCCACCAGGGCCCGTGGGCAGAGCCTGCTTGGCCCTTTCCCATCCCTGTCGCTCCGACACTGCTTCACTTTAATAACTCCAACCTTCAAGAGACACCTTCTTGCATCTTGAAATGACCTGGCAACGAGGAGCCCTTTGCAGCAGAAGGAATCCAGCACCTGCAGAAGCATCACCCGGCACAGGAGCAGCCCCGAGCCAGGCTCACCCGAGAGGTTTATCCGTTTACATGTACAGAGAGGGATGTGTGTGTGTGTGTGTGTTGTGCAGGACTCCACCCCCTGCTCCCATGGAGATGCAGTTATTTTATGTAAGAGTATTTTTTTAGAATGGGTATTGCTTATTCCACCGCTGTATGACTGATTGCACTGTAACAGGTCTGGTCCCTGTGACGCTTCCAAGGCTGGAAATTCTTGTGTACTTTGCCCAGCACGGTGAAAAACAAACCACACAGAAGTATCAGTCATAAATATACAACTTTAAAAAAAAAAAATTACTGTTAAAGATTTATTGCAATAATACAATAAAATTTAGAAGAAAAAAAAACCAAAACAACCAAACCAAACCATTTGTGTTTAGTTACATCTTAAGTCCGGAAGTTGCGAGAGAGGGGCCGCGGGTTCCGCAGGTGACAAAGCCACCCCTGGGTGTCCCCACCCAAGACCCTGCACAGGCTCCTGATTTTCGGCACAGGGCTGGGCCCCCGAAATCAGGCTCTTCCTTGGCAGCCCAAATTGGCCACCCCCAGGTCACTGGTCATGACCAGAAGTCCCGGCCTGAACTGAAATTCCCGTGTTCATGCTACGCAAAATGTTTTGTAAACTCTCAGCTCGCTGCCTTCAAATATTTATAATTACAGCTATTCCTGCCCTCCCTCCCCCAACCCCCCAAACAACCTGGAAAACAAATCCTGGTGATTGCACTCAAGGTTTGGACACACACAATTCTTCCTCAGCTACACATGTGCAAAACACTTTTAAAAAAACCACCACAACCTTGTGTTCTGTTACAAAAAAAAACGTTCCATGAAAAGCCCCACCCCGACGCACTTGAACACCCTCATGGTGCCCTTGTGCACTCTCAGAGTATGACAGGGTTGCAAATAAATTATTTTGGAAAACATGGATAGGAAGTATATGGCTTATAGAAAAGTTATTGTGTCGGATTTTCTCTCCCTAAGTTCAGTGACAGTGCACGAAGCTGAGTCATGGCCTGACCTTCCGGGGCTCAAAGCACAAAGGCAGCAATGAAAAAGGGACTGAAATGCCTATTAAAAAACAACCAAAAAAAGGTATTTAGACGGCGGGGTCCAGTGCAAAATACACGGGGAAGCAGAAGGGGCTGGGCTGCGAGCCCAGTTTCCAATACTGGCGTGTGCTGGTTGCTCAGAGCTGCGAGTGATAAAGTGCTGTGAGCCAACAGAGCCCAAAGCCCCGGGCTCGGCCTGGCAGCGGGGCTGGGGGCACTGTCCCCCATGGGGCTGCAGCAGTCCAGGGGCCTGGGCTGTTCTCCTAAAACAAACCCAACTCTTAGAGCAGAAGAGCGGCAGGAGCGAGGGTGGGGGTGTCTGACAACGTGCGCGGCGCTCGCGCAAGTTAAGGGTCTTTGGTTTAAAAAAAAAAAAAAGAAAAAAAGCAAAATTAAAAGAAACTACTGACAACAGATGCCCAAGCTCAGGGCTAAAGAGAAGCAGCTGCCATGGAGGGGTGGTTGACACAATACTCAGCAGGGCCCCCGGCATGGGGAACACGGGTGTCACTGCCACACCTGGCTTCCCACCCCTCCTGGGTGGGGACAGAGGCAGCACTGGCCAGGCTGGAGAGGAACAGAGCAAACCACAAAACACCCCGTGAGGTGGCTGGGAAAGCCAGCCCTGGAGCTGGGATCAGGCAGGGACATGGCCTCTGTGTCACTCACCAGAGCCCTGCTGTGTCCCCGTTAGGCGCTGTGTCCCCACAAGCTGCGGGGCAGTGGCAGAAATCCTCCCCTGAGGAGGAGGGCAGGAGGCTCGGACCTTGGCTGACCCTGTGGGGGAACTCTCCCAGCTCTAAATGTAAACGTTGGAAGCTTTGCTGAGCAAACCACCCGTGAGGGCCCCGTCCTGCAAGGCAGAGGGAGGGGAGGAGCCCTTGCTCACCAAGTCACCTGCAGGCACCCAGCTCCCGGGGTTCCACGAGCCAGCTGTGCCAGGGAAATAAACCAACTTCTTGGCAGTCAGTAAACAACAAACCCCACCGTGAACGTAAGATAAAATAGGGTTAAAAACACGTGTAGTGTGGAGAGCTGTGACTTCACCAAACTGGCTTGAAATAAGGTTTTTCTAATGCTAAAAAGTAGCAACATGGTGTGGTAACCCATGGGCATTATTGCAACAATGCAACTCTGTATCAGCATCGAATGTGGGTCTAGCAAGAGAAGGTCCAGTGTTTCTTTGGTGTATGGCAATAAGAGTACAGAGCCTGTGTGCCTCAGACAGCACAACACAAAACTTCTACACCTACCAGTGGAAACAGCATGAAACAAGCCAGTTTTCTATGGCAAAACTGGGTAAAGATTCACAACCAAATCTAAAACAAGAACAATTTGCTGTGTGAATTCCCTGTCCATGCTGATTGTTTGTATTAAAAATATGGCAACAGAGATTAGAAAACATGTTAAAAATGCATAATTTTCATGTCCTGAATGAAAAAAATTTAGAAATACGCATTTTTGCATTACGCAAGACAGATTTAAAACACACACACACAAAAGAAAACCCTGTAAGGAGTTAAGAAAGTGGGAACTGCATTTGCACCACTGTCCAGACCGCGCCCTGAGCAGCCTTCCCTGCGCTCATCCCAATCCAAACACTCCAAAATCTGTTTCTTCTTCAGAAAGTAGAGCTGGAGGTTGCTGGGTCCTTTTACAATCCTCGATGCAGACAGAACCGAGACACAAATTCCCTCACGGAATCCGTCGGGAGCACGGAGCTAATTTACAAAACGGGGCCGTCACAGTCATCTTGGGTAAATAAAAAGGTTTTCTCCGGTTTACAAAACGGAAGTCCGACCTTTCCTTTGTTCCAGGCACTACTTAACTGATAGGTAAAGGTTGACTACAGCACAGTCGGGGAGGGGTCCCTGGCACGGCTCCCGCGTGCCCGCTAGCGGTGCCCGGTGTAGGCCTTGAGCCACGAGGTGACCGAGGCGGCGGCGGACGAGATCATCCCGCCCGCGCTGCTGCTGGCGATGGGCTGGGACACCTGGGTGCTCTGGCTCTGCAGCATCTCCACCTGCTGCGAGGGGATGTCGCAGAACCTGGGGCTGGGCAGGTTCTCCCAGTCCGTGCCCAGGTCCGTCTCCTCGTCGCTCACGTGCTCGTCGCCGCTCTCGTCCGTCTCGCCCGCCGCGCTGGGGTCCACGAATTCCATGGAGTCTTCCAGGTCAGCGCTGATCTCGAAGGGGCCGGACCTGGGGGCGAGGACACGGTGCCATCAGTCCCTCTGTCCTCTCTGCCGGGGTGAGCCCTGGGCACGCCCAGCGCCCTGCTCTGCAATGGGCACGGCAGAGACCAAGCGCCCGTCTCTGTCAGCCGGCAGAGAAACTGCAGAGGGAACTTGGTGTCGCCACGGTCAGAACACAAACGCTTGGCCAAGGAGGGGACAGGGTTCCAGCCCACGGAGCAGGAACGGTGGGAGAGCAGCTCTGCTCTGGCAGGGGTAGGGAAACACACGCAACAGAGAAAGCCACTGGTGATAACTCAGGGCTCCACTGGTGGGCATCTCGGCTTGATGCGGAACAGCTTTAATTTCAACACCAGCCCTGGCCAGGCTGAGACGGCTCAGCTCTGTCGGGATGGAGCTACAACTCACAGGTCTGGCACAGCTCGCCAGTGGAGACTTCCCACTCTGCCCTGAGCAATACCTCAACCTCTTGCTCACTCTGAGGTTGGCCAGACACTGGAACAGGCTGCCCAGAGAGGCTGTGGGGTCTCCCCTAGAGACACGCCAAACCCCACCACACAGAATCACAGAGTGGGTCAGGTTGGAAGTCACCACAGTGGCTCATCTGGTCCCACTTCCCTGCTCCAGCAGGGTCATCACAGAGCACAGGGCACAGGATTGGGTCCAGACAGCTCTGGAATATCCCCAGTGGAGACTCCACACCCCTCTCTGGTCAGTTCCAGTGCTCGGTCATTGCACAGGTAAGTTCTTCCTCATGCTCAGGTGGAACCTGTGGGCATCAGTTCCTGCTCATTCCTCTTGTGCCATTGCTGGGCCCCACGGAGCAGAGCCTGGTCCCTCTCTGAGCCCTCTCTGCAGACAGGGACACCCAGGGCTGAGGGCCCCTCTCAGCTGGACAGCCCCAGCTCACTCAGCCTTTCCTGGGCACGGAGATGCTCCAGCCCTGGGCACTGGCTCTGCTCTGAGCAGGGCCATGGGCTGCACCTCCAGGGTCCTGCCCGAACCCACCTCTGTGACTCAGAGTTCCCTGCTGCCACTGCCTGGTGGGAGAAGCGATTGCATCCTGCCCCATCCCCCTGCTCCGGGCTGCCTGTATTCCATGGAAAAAGGTGGATTCCCCACAGCAAGCAGCGTCCCTGACAGAGTTCACTCCAAGCCACAGAACTGCCCAGTGAACGTGAGCAAGAATTTAATGGAATCATGCAATCATTTAGGCTGGAAAAGACCCCCAAGATCACCGAGTCCAACCACTAAACACAGTAACCATTTAGCACACGCAAGAGTTTCTCCAGCCTTAGTGGGAGAAGGAGTCTAAAGCAGTGATTTATCATGGAAAATATTAATATTTATAATTAAAGTTTGGTAAAATTATAAGCATATGAAAACAGCAGCATGTAAAGGAGATTGTCAGGCAACCACAGGCTTAGGTATCTAAAGGAAAATAAAGAGAGCTGGTTGCTGCAAACTTTGCAGCCAGCTGAGAAATTAAAGGCAAACACTCCTCTTTCATAATCTGGAAAGGAATGGGAGCGCTGCCTCCTGGCAAAGCCTTTTGCTTAACAAGGCAACACAAGAAGGGAGTCATCAGGGCTGAGGCCAGAAGGGACCATGAGATCATCCCAAGTGACCTCCTCTCTAACAAAGGCCACTGCGTCCCACCCGTTCTCCCTGTCCTGAGCCCAGCAACTCCTGCCTGATGACAGCATCCATTCCAGAAACTCATCCAGCCCTGAGAGGATGACAGAAGGAAACAGAATCCCCACCTTCATTCCTGTGGGTAATTAATGTCTCTGTAAAGTGCATGTGCCTCATTTCAACCAGCTCAGACTCTTTGCTCCCAGTGCTGTCTGTAAAGCCATTCAGCAGCCCGTGGGTATTTTATCCAACTCTCCTGTAACCCTTTCTTTTACTATCTGGACCCAGCTGATGCATGTGGAGCTCTGTGATGCCTGCACAGGTGCCCACTGCAGCCCCTGGACCTTTTAGAGCAGCTGCTTTCCTTTGAGGACACAGCTCTTCATCCTCTGGCTATTACCAGCACTCTCCTTGTTTTCAGGCAAGCAGCAGCAAGCACAGGTTTTTGTCCAAAATCTTTTCCAAAGACGTGGTTCCCCATGTCTCTGGGCTGAATCAGCAGGGCTATATCCAGAGAACACAAGGTAAGTGGGAACAGGCAGTTCCTCTTAGTGGCACTGCAGGATTTTGAATAAAACCAGATCCGTACACGAGCACAAAGCAGAAGAGTAGATTTCGGAACATTACTGTGTTTAAGGGGGGAACAAAGCACCAGGCACATCAAACAAATATTTGCAGACTGTCTTGGGCACAAGTGACTTGTGTCTGGATTATCCCAGCGGGGAAATCAGTGTTGTTTGCTTTCTTATATTTAACTTGTGAAAAAAAGAAATAAATTATTAAACCTGGTGCGTGCAGGCCAGAGCTGACGTTCTTTTCATCATGTTCTAAGCTAAGCTAAGAGTTGTCTTTAATCTTAATTTACATATAAATGAATATTATTTGAAGGGTCAGCTTTGGTCTAGGCAGTTCATTGACTGGAAGTATTTTGGGAAAGGTTTGCCTGGGATTCTTCTCAGGGTTTGTATTACTGGATGCTCGCAGGTATTTGCATGCTGGCAAGGCGTGGGCAGGGTCACGCTTGGAGCATGGCAAGGCTGCCTGGCATTTGTGCTGCTGTTCCCTGGAGGGAAGGAGTTCCTGCTCCTGGGTGTAGGGGAAATAAGTCCATCATCAGCTGCAAAGCCTCCAGCTGAGCCTGCCATAGGCAAAAGCACAGCAAACACACGTCTGTGAAATTTAATTTCCTACTCAGGAGCCCCTTTTTCTGTCCTGTTTTGCCTCCTCCTGGAACTACCCCGACTTCTGTGCTGAGGACTCATCTTTGGGCACAGCAGAAGAGAATTTCCCCTCTAAGTAACAAGGCAAAAGCATAAATTCAAAAGGGATTCAGCCACAGGAGAGCTCATATTTTGCTTTTCTTACCTGCCCAAGTTCTCGGTGTCTGGGCTGACCAGGTACATGAGGTTCCTGAGGGTATGCAGGGGGTGCAACAGATCTAAATTTACATGCTGACATGTGGAAAGGAAAAAAACCAATGATCAGTTCCTCGAGGAAATCCCGTGATATTTAAAAAGCTGTTTAAAGATAACAAATGTGCACCCCCCTACCTGAGAGAAGCAGAGGTGGAGGATGTTAGCATTCAGCTTCTTCACTGCCCGCGTGAACCTGTGTCTGCTGAGGTTCTCTCCACAGAATTCACTGTTAAAACACCACACACACAAACACACAGGAAGCAAAATGCTGTGAAAATCCACTTACTGGAGGCATCAGCATTCCATGCCCTGGCTTCCTAAAACATCCTGGAGTAAAAATCCTCGCAGCGAGCACTTGTTTAAAGTCTCCAGCCAGTTTTAGAGTGCTCAGGAGATTAATTTTTCACCTAGCAGGACTGTGAGCACTTTATCAACGGTTGGAAGGGACCCTGGCCTCACCAGTTTCCACAGGACAGGTGGTGTGAACTGTAGGGAACTCAGAGATCCACCAGTGCCAAACTGGTTCAGATCTCCTTTAAGATCTTGCATCATTTCCTGTGCCCAACCTTTTCCTTCTCTGAGCACTGAACATCCAAATAAAATCAGAGAAACACAGAATGGTTTGGGTTGGAAGGGACCTTCAAGATCATCTGGCTCCAACCCCCCAGCCGTGGGGTGGGAAAAACCTGAAACCCTACACAACTTTTGTGCCCTCACTTTGACAACCACTGTTTTTAAAACACCTAAAAGAATCTCAGCAGCACATTTGAGACCCCTGGGAGTCTGACCAGGTCTGCAGCTCCTTCTGCACAGATCCCAGCTGCTCCACACAGACACCAAAATTCTAACAGTGCCTTTCATCCCAAATGGGGTTTATGCAATGCACTCCTAGGTGTGTTCCCCATGGGGGTTTTATCCCATTGGGAATTACACTGCTGCCATGCCATATTACAGGACCTTGTCCTACAGCACAGGAGGCAGCAGAGCTGTTCCAGAGCTGCTGGATTGGGCTGGGATTTTGTGAAGCACAGTAGGGTCCAATAAAATCAAAAGTGCCATTCATACACTGCCATATTTAATGTCTCATTTGAGAATGCTGAATATATCAACTAGAAAAGTGTTATTTTCAACTGTGATGGTTGGGCTTCCTCTCAGGAAGTAAAAAAGAAGGGAGGGACTGTTTAAGGTGGCCTAAAATCCTGCTAGCCCTCCCCTCAAACAGCACAAAAATGTTACCAAATTAACACCCATGTTACCAAAAACGTTGTTGCAATTCTTTGCTGCAATCAGCTTTGTTCCCCAAACTAAGCTGATTTAAGGCCACTGATTCCCCTGCTGTGTTTTTACTTGCCTGTTGCAGAGCTTCTTGGGAAGATTTACATCAAGTATGAGAGACAAAGTGTTAACGAGCTGAGTTGCATAGCACAATGCAGCACTGATGGTATGAGCAGGGTTATTATGTTCCATATCTGAAAGAAATAAAAACAACATGAAATCCTTGTTTTAAATGAAGCCTCGGTGGGTGTGTTAATATGTTCCTGGAGTCTACTCCGGAATATATCATTTCTAAGTATGGAGAACAGCCTGAATCTAGCAATCATTTCCAGTGAAATCTGTCAGAACTTGGAAGAAAATAGTAATTCTTGGAATTCCTGTTAAGATGATGACATGTGAACTGTGTCAAAACTGTGAATAATTAACTTTCTCTATTTCATTGTGCTGTGTATCCCAGAGAGCTTTTCATGCAAAAGAAGATTTCAGCAGACTAATCATAAAATCACAGAATGGTTTGTGTCGGAAGGGACCCTAAAGACCACCTAGTTCCAACTGGGCAGGGAATCTTCTCCTGTAATCCCTATACTGGCATTCATTTCTGGCTCAGGGTGAGAATAAATGGACCAGCCTACTGCTCCTCAGTGCTTTTTGCTGGCACCCAAACCTTCTGGAGTGCCCCAGCTGCCTAAAACCAGGCCTTGCCCCTTACCAGGTCCCTGCGTAGTTTTCTTCTCCTCCACCCAGTTGTAGTAAGCTGAGTAGTCCCCGTTGTTGGGGAGGATGATCCAGGGCCCCGTGATGCTGATGCTGGTGTCCCCGTTGTGGTCGTCGCACACCCACCTCCCCGACAGGTACGTGGTTCTGCGCGCCTCCGCCAGCTTGCTCACAGTGCTGGAGGTCATGGCGTTGTCACTCTCCGAGGACACGTCCGCAGGGTCCCTGCAGGACCCCGGAAGGGTTGGAGAAGAAGTGGTTAAAAATAGAATCAAACGCGCACCTGGCAGGCACCGAGCCAGATTTCACTCGGGGCAAAATGGTTGTTGGAATGCTCCTGCGGAACTCCTCGGTCCCAAAACTGCTTTCATTTCTTCTGGGGTTTTTAATTGGCTATTTGTGTAGAATCCAGATCTGGGTTAGAAGGGACCTTATAGACCACTCCTGCAAAACTCCTCGTTCCCAAAACTACTTTAATTTTCTCTGGGATTTTTAATCACCTATTTTTGTAAAATCCTAGAATGGTTTGGGTTGGAAGGGACCCTAAAGCCCATCTCATTCCAACCCTCCTGCCATGGGCGGGGACACCTTCCACTAGACCAGGCTGCTCCAAGCCCTGTCCAGCCTGGCCTTGAACACTTCCAGGGATGGGGCAGCCATATTTCAAGGAAGTTTAACACTGGACACACAGCTCAGATGTCTCAGTGGGGAGATGCAAGCACCTCCAGATTCAGACTCTTCTATCCTGGACCTCTGTCTTTGGGTGAGAACATCCCTCCTCCTCCTCCCCACAGACCCTAAGGGAGCCAGAGCACCTACCTTAGACTCACACAACTCCCTTCTGGGTGCCTAAAACCAACCAAAATGATCCCAAAAGGACAAGCCTGCCATACCTCATGCTTGTCTTCACCTCTTCAATGGGGAAGATGACCGAGGTGAGCTCCAGGATGTGTGACCGACGGAGGTTTGCCAAGTGCTCATACTGGGTTTTCAGCTCGTAGGTCTTTTTCTCCACCAGGTCTCCCAGCTTCCTGTTGTGCTTCTGGATCTTCTCCTTCTTCTCCTGATGCCTCTGAGCCCTGCGATAATGCTTCTGGTTCTCCTCTTTAATCCTCAGCAGCCCCTCCGTGTCTGTGAGAACAGCAGCAGATGTTATCCCTTGGAAAAAGAGCTGGGAAGTGCTTGTAGGAAAAGCTTGAGAAAAGCTTTATTAATATTTATGGAAAACAAGATCTGTGGCAGCTTAAAACAGAAAACCCTGCTAAACTATTAACATCTTCCAGCTGCTCAGTGGTACAACTTTTTAATCTCTTCTGAAGATCTCCAGAGAGACTGCAACTGGGATTATTCTTTCCCTATCTTTTACCCAGCTATTTTTGGATTTGGAGCACAAAAGCCAAGATTTCCCACTTTAATTAAACTCCTGAGGTAATCATCCTGACAGAAATAGCCTGACTGTACATGTTTGCATCGTGCTGGCCAAAAAAGCCCTGCCCTGCTTGCAGCCAAAATCAAGTGCAGATAGCATCTTCATTCACCATTTCTGGCACCTCTGCTGCTGTTAGTGTGGGTTATTTGGGCTTCACTCATGGATGTGCCCTTACAGCACTTGGATCCCAACAATGCAGGCTCCTTGTTTCCACAGGGAACACTGGCTATCTCCCTTCCCACTCACAAAATGGGAAACGTGCTCATTGCTGAAGTGCTGCAACTGCCTGGATTCACTCCACGTGTCAGGCTTGGAAAAATACCCTGCAAAAGTGTCTTGAAGCCTCCAAGGTTGGGCCTGATGATCTTAAGAGGTCTTTTGCAACCTTGATGATCCTATGATCTGCTGATCCTGCTATAAAATAACTGGCTGTGGAAATGCTCCCACAAACATGGTGCTAGAGAGAGTCAGCCACCTCTGTCTTTAAAAAGCTCAGGGAAAGAAAGATTTCTTGTGCTCTCCCAAAATACTCTCCATGTGCCCTAGTTTGAAGTGTGCCTGCCCCTGCAGACACAGAGGCTGCTCTCTCTGAACATCAGGAATTATTTCCAGTCATCTGATCTGCTGCAATCCATGGTGTGGCTGGTAGGAAGGAAGATCTGGTATGTGGGAGATGCAAAGTCCCAAATTAAAGGAGGTGAGAATAGCTCCTCCATGCAGATAAGAACTAATAATCCTCAGGTTTATATAACATAAATAAGTGACCCCTGTTGGAGGAGCAGTCGAAAAATGCACTTTTCTCTGAGCAATACCAAGAATCTTTATGTGTCAGCTGCAATTCCCTTTTCCTTTAAGCACTCCTGTAACACCAACACAAAATCAATTAACACTTGCATTCATATTCCCAAACTCTCCCCTTGCATAAAGAACAAGAGACAGAGGAGGAGGGAAATGTCCATCTATTCAATTTTCACATTCACGTTCGACTTGAAAGGCTACTTTTTCAGAGTGAACTCCCTTCCCTGCAGGTCCAACAGCAATTATTTGGGAGCAGGGGAGACACTGCACTCACGTTTCCTCTTTAGCAGTCCCAGTGCACAAACAACTGTCCTGCTCTCTGCACAGCACCTCTGCTTTATGACCCAGTTTATGAGGTGATTAAAAATCTGTCCCCAGGAGTATTTCAGGACACCACTGTGTCCCACACACCTGCACTGCCTGATAAATGCAAGTCCAGGCACACTGATCTCTGCCCAGAGAGCTCTGCCAGGTATTTGCAAGCCTGTCTCCTTGAACTGTTCTGCACAGAAAGAAGGCAAACACATAGATGTTAAAACATTATTTTAAGCACCATCAATTACTGAGGTCAAGAGAGTCGACTCCAAAAGCAGGAACCCAGTGTTCTAGAAACCGTTCTTATTTCAGAAAATTAAACTACGCCACATCCAAGAGAAGAGAAACAACCTTTTCACACTTTTGAATGTGGCCCAAGAGTGACCAAGTTGGTTTCCTGATCTATTTGGCTACTCACAGCTAGAATTCATTTCTGGTCTCTCTCCAAAAGCAACTGAGCTAACAATAGGTTAGCTGGGCAACAGTCAGCTCAGTTTTTAGGTTAAATCTAACCAAATTCACTGTGAACCAAGAGAAATTGCCGAAGTTGCAGATAATAAATTCCACAGAAGAGCAGGAAGATTGAGAACTCCACTCCCTGGTTGGTCCTAACACGCTGCCACCTTCAGAGCATTTTGAGAAAAGGTGACTAATTCCTCAAAGTCACATTGATTTCCTCTTCTCCTTTCTTCACAGGCTAAAGACAAAATGTCATAATCTCCATAATAATAACCTTTTATCTACTGAAAAGCTTGTTTTTCTTCAACTTCCTCTTCTCTAAACCAAACATGAATTTTTCTTAGCCGTTCTTTCTGTTTCATTTCCAATACTCAGACTTTCTCCAGGTGATTTGTATCTTTCTTAAATTGTTTAAATTGGACACCAGACTTCCACCGAAGCAACAGCAATACCTGGCACAGCAGGGTAACTGCTTCCATCTTAAATACAGCACTTATATTAGTTAACCCAGAAAGAGGCCTGAGCCTTTCTGGAGCACCACGAGATTGATAATTTTTATTTAATTTGCAATTCCCCAGATCCCTTCCTGCCAAATCTCACCACCATCCCCCATTCTGGGTTTACGTTTCTCTTTACAACAACGTGTACCTTGACTTTGTCCTTTTCAGATGATGTTGTCTATTTATCTGCATGATTCTGAATTTGGTCCTGGTCTCCACAGAAGTCATTTCACCATCCAGCCTGGCTTCCTCCATTCCACCCTCTGCTCTACTGAGCTATTATGGGAAATACTGAAGAGAACTGGGCCAGGAACTGGCTCCTGCTGAGCTCCACCTGTCTCACCTCCTCAGCTTGACCAGAGTCACTGCTCTTCGAATGCAGCTTTCCTAACCTTTTGTGATGACCTTGCAGGGGCTACATCCAGAGCAAAAGTCTTGGTTTGCTCACAAGGCAGTTTCAGGCAGTGCCCAAATCCAAGTTATGTGCAACTTCTGCTTCATCCTCCAGTGCACCACTTGTTCCCCAGACAAGGGGTTGATTTGACATGAATATCATAACCATGACATAAATAACAAAACATGAATTTGACATGAATATCACAACCAAGTGATGCCTATTTTTAACCACCTTATCTTCCAGTTACCAGCAAAGTTCCCCCAGGTCTGTAACAGGATGCCTGTGTCATCAGTTTGAGGTTCTTCCTTCCTGCACCCTTTGAAAGCAGGTACTTTTTTCAGCTTCCTCACACACCCTCAACTCCCTCATGTGTTCCCAAGTGCTCCACAGACTACTTCAGCTTGTTCCTTGGGTTCCATAAAGCAAATATGTAGCTGTCTGTTTCCTTTCCTTAGCCTGCAGTCCCCTCATGATGTAAAGTTTAACCAGGCTAAGCAGCTGATCACATTTTCTTTGCAGGAAGATGGAGCAAAAGCAGCACTGAATGCTTCAGACTTCTCTGCATTGTTATTTGCTCTCTTTCCTGTTAACTAACACACTTGCCTACTCCTCTACCTTTTCTTTGTCATACATTTCCTATTGTTACTATCCATCCTCCTTATTAACTGAAAATCATTTTGCATCTCAGCCTTTTTTTGATTTTTCACCCCAAGCCTGTGCTAATCCTTTATGACTATCCTCAGTTTATGCATCTGCTTCCACTCTCTGTATGGCTCCTCTTGAATTTCAAGCCATAAAAATATCCCAGATTCAATCAATATGCTTCTGAATATGCTTCCTCTACTTCCCTTGCACATAGGTTGGAAGGAGAGATGCACATTCTCTTCTGAAAAATGACCCAGCAAATTTAGTGTAGAGCAATCTAATGAGTTTCAAAAACTGAAGTTTCTGAATGGAGCAACTCTCCAGCCTACACCATATTTCAGTGACTCTTGCTCAAGTAGGATTTTACAATTTTCAGACAGGTGTGGGTTAAAATTCAGCAGGTTCATGAAATCTGTGACAGCTGCAGAGCTGTTTGCTCCTCTTTATCAAGAGGAAGTGATCAGAAACACTACACTGAATAAAACCATCTCTAGGGACACAGCCAGAGTCACAGGCTGCTAAGCATTTGCTCTTAAAGCTGTTGCAAAACCATCTCCGTCCAGCTGAATAATGTCTGCTGTTTGCTAATTAAAACCCAAGCATAAAAAGGCCAAAATCCACTCACCAATTTGCCTTCAAGTTGATTTAAGAAGCGACGGTTTGGAAATTCACCGTTTTTTAAAAAACCAACGCTCAAATTCACCTCCATTGATTTTTCACTCTAAGGCACGGGGAGTTTTTGCACATCACAAAAGCACAGGCATTACTCACGTCTTGTCATTTCATCATTCTCTTTGCAAATGGTCTGCTTCAGCTGCTCAATCCTCATCTTGCAAGACATTATTTTCCATCTCTGAAAAAGAACATTCAGCAGCTCTAGGGCACAAACGACTTCAAACACGCTGAACTAATGATTAACAACAAAGCCAGCAGCTTTAGAGCAAAAGTAGCAGGATGCTCTTGAATGGATCAAACAACTAAATATTTCACACAGTGTTTTGTGCACAGAAGAACGCCACAAACAAAACGAGTGCCTGGTATAAAGTCAATTCGTAAAATAAGTTACTGAACAAGTATCTAGTGAGAAATGAAAAATTCAGACAGCTTGGAACACTCTGCTTGCAGAGCCCATTTCAGTTTTGCTTACAACAGGCTCTTTGGGAAAGCAACACAATGCCCTCAAGGTACACTGTAACTTTAAACTATGTGATCTAGGAATTCAGAGAGTTTAAAAACCATGGGACACTTGGAGCAACTCACCAGCTGATCAGTTATTTCTTTCCCTTCCATGGCCTTCAACACACTAGAGGAAAAAACATGATTGAAAGTTTTATGACTATCTGGACTCCGTCTGTCTCCAGCAACAGTGTGTTAAAGAGACTGTTTCCTTTTATGAGATCTCTTAGCTTTTATATAAATTTAATAAATACAACTTACTGTTTTTGGAATTCTCTCTGTTTGGTTTTAAGATGCATCAGCTTTTCTTTCTTTTCTGAAAACCTGGAAGAGATTAAATTCTTTTATTGATATTTTGCACAATTACAGCACTGTAAATTGTCTGAAAAAGATAATAAAATTGAACCTTGGGGATTCTCCAAACCTCAGCTATCTGTCTTCATCCTGGGAAGTAATGGCTAAATGTGTAAAACTCTTGCAGAATTCCAGAGCATGTGTCTCACTGGAATTGCAACAGAACCTCTAAGCTGGAGAAACATCAGAGTGTTGAATTATCAAGCTTGTAAGCAAATTATTGCTACTTCTAGATTTATAGCTTAGTATTTTGTGTCTTACAAAAATCATAGAGTACTTTAAAAACCTTCAGTCACTGGGGAAATTAATAGTACTATCTCACATAGTCCATGACCCAAAAGTCTGCTTCAGCTCTGCTTCACTGGATTCTGGGATATGGGAACTGCAGAGAACTGATCAGAAAGGAATTTTTTTAGGATTCGTCACCCTGTGTTTTCACCCTTTGAATATGCAGAAGCCACGTTCTGCCCCCCCTTATTGTTCCACAATTCATTCTCTTTTCCTCTGCAACATGTAGAATTGACAATTTCATCCTAACAGAGCTGTGATATTTGCACATGCCCCATCCCTGGAAGTGTTCAAGGCCAGGCAGGATGGGGCATGAAGGTGTCCCTACCCATGGCAGGGGGTCAGAACTAGATGGTCCTTAAGGTCCCTTCCAACCCGAACCACATGATTTTATGATTTTACCTTTATTTCAGGGATATCTAAGCTTTTTTTAGAGAGAATAGTACACTAAACCTTGACAGGATGACATCTTGGGTTTCCCTCCCTGTTACTCTGTGGATTTGATTTCAGGTAAAGCTTCAAAATGCTTCACTTTTTTCGAGTGCTGAATTCCAAAAGCTTGGTGACTACCTTTGGATTCAGAGAGCGCGTAACCACCCTTCCAGATGACATTAGCATTAGAACAACAAAACCACTGCCTGCTGCTTCTGTAGTCAAGCAAAAATATCTGTTTTCCTTCCAAAACAAACCAGAACCAAATGCAGGTGCTTGGCATAAAAGCCAGAGGCCACACGTGAGCTGGAGGAATGCGGTGCAACTGGAGCCCAGCTGCTCAGCCCAGCGCGTCCCCTCTTCCTGTGTGTCCTCACCCCAGGAGTCATCGTGGAAATGACAAAAGGCACTGCATGAGCCTCCTGTTTACCACAGAGCAGTGCACACCTACTGCACCCCGACCTTTGGCTGCCACCAAAAATCCCTTGGCCCAGAAACACAGAGCTCAGCAGTCACGCAGTGAGAGCGCTGGGGTAATTTGGCAGTTCTTGGTTTCAGAGCTGGATTAATGGGCACAGACTCTGACTGAACAGAATTACCCAAATCCCATCCATCACATCAGCAAAAAGTTGAATGATCTGTCAAAGAATACAGGAATAAATTAAGTTCTGACTGTGGAGGGAAGACAGAAATATTTGTGAAAGCCTGTAGAAATTACAGCTCACCACGTGCTTCGGCAGCGATGTCAAACAGCTCCTACCAACTTCTCCAGCAGGTTTCTCCTAAGCAAACATTTCCATTTCTTTATATAGCTCTGATTTCAATTGCATTGCATCCTGCAACTCGTTTTTCTTTATATATCTTTAGCCTTTCAATTTGGCAAAGAAACAAAACTCGGGATGAATTATTATGGGAACTCCCATAAAATGTAAACCGAGAGGAGAGAACATCTCGAATTACCCATGAAATGTTTCTCTTTCCTCAAGTCTTATCACATTAAGGTGAGATTTTCTGTGGTTACCTGGATTATTTCCACATGTTCATGATTAAAGAGAACCAACCAGAGAGAGGGGCTTCCTAATCTACAGGAGTTGATTAAAGCTGAAGGAGTTGAGGGCACTACACTCACTATAACTTCCTTGCTGCAAAAAGTCACTGTTCCTAATCATAACCCACAGCCCGGAAAATTAGACAGGCTCAGACGTCACAATTATATTGTCTTTGGCTTCTGTCATCTGCAGACACACAAAGCAAAGCAATTCAGCAGTCTGGGAAACACACTCTGAGAATTTCTGCACATGACAGGCTGGAGGACACTCCCAGGAGGAAGAGGAACCTCCGAGCTGAGACCAACATCAAGATGCCAGCTTGGCTTTTGAATATACAACACATTACTCATGAAGAGAAGAATGTCAGTGATTGTTTCATTGGAGGACTTCTGGACTACTCATCCTTAATTGTAGCTCTCCTTCAGTAATTAATCTTAACAGCTCCTCAGTCTCTCCCCCTCACAGATACGGGGTGTGATTTTTGCCAGACAGACGAAAAACTTCCAGTTTTACTGCAGCTCTTCTAAAAATTAGCACACAAAATAGTCCCATGAAATCTGAAATAATTAGAACATGAAATTGTTTGTCTTCGTATAAGGAAAATTCACACGGAAATTCTAAAAATAAACCACTGTTGGATACAACGAGTAATGCTTGCTTTGTTCATATTTATCTAGGAAGATAATGATCCTTTTCCCCTCTCTGTAACGCTTCAAAAAGACAAATGGGAGGCCCAAGTGCCCCCAAACACTTCCACATTCTGAATTTCTCATGCCAAGCCACCCAGCAAAGCCCTTGTCATGACACTCCTCCAGCACTAGCTGATCTAAAATTAACCCAGGTACTACTAGAAGGCATAAAATACACAGATAAATAACAGTGGCTGTAAACACCAGCTGAACTGCAGCCAGTGAACTGCACCTGCCCCTGCACGGCTTTGGATTCAGTGGTGCCTGGCCACCATTTAAAACATCTCCCCCTCTCCCCAGGCTCACATCACAAGAAATTCAGAGACACCCACAAAGAGCAAACAAAAAAAACCAGACCTCTTTCCCACTCTTACATCAGCCATTCCAAATATTAATTAGAGAACGCAAAGAAAATATTTCAGGAACGGTTTAAAAATAATCCCATTATCCCCAAAACCCATGAAGAAACCCAAGCTTTTGTCCCTACACGGAGCATTCCTGCTGCCATCAAGGATATTCAGGTTGTTCACGTTGTGTTATTCATATAGGTGTGCTGTTCCTTTCATTCATTAAAATAAATTTGCCATTTTTAATGAATTGCACTACTGCAATTCATTCACGGGAAAGTTCTGAGCAGCAGGAGAAACAAAGCCTGGGGAAATGGTGTGTATAGGGAGGCTCCAGGTTGATAAAACAGCAGTGATCCCCACAGATGGAACCGTGATGTCCAGGTAGAGGGTGGGAAAAAAACAGAAAAAAAAAAAAAGAGATTTAATTCTTGCAGTTGAAAAACACAGCATAAATATACAGGAGCTTTTCCAGCCACAGACAAATGGGGCAGTGAAAGCATCTCAGGAGGATGCAGTGACAACTGTCAGACAGAAAAGCTGATCCTGTCTCATGTGAGCAGTTAAAGAGGTTTTTCTCTTACACTGCTGCTTCTGGTACTTTGGCTAAAGCTGCTTCTTTATGACTTCATTTTTCTGATGGGCAGAGACTTCTTAAGCCTTGGTTAATACAGAACAACTCTAACAAAGGCTACAATTGAATTTCTATAATTAAACCTGATATTTAGCCAAAAACTTAGGCTACAAAAGAGACAGGAAAAATACCAAACTCGGTTTATGTTCCAAGCTTCATATCCAATCTTTTCACAGAATGTGCAGAAAACCCCAAGCACTCTCACACAACTACACGTTTTCCACCTATTTTAGAAAGACTAAATAATTTGTGGTTCCCCAACACAGCTTTTTTAATATAAAAAAAAGAGAGAGCACATCCAGTGGCAGACTAAGGTCTCAGTTCTGCAAGCTGACTCACACTGGCTGACAGCCTTTCCCCACTCCCATGGATGCTGAAGGGTGAAAGGCACCACTGTCCCCTTGTTTCTGAGGACAAAAGGAGCTTTTGGAGTGAGGACACCACCACCCCACACGCTGCTTGCCACCCTCCCAAAATAGCTCCAGGAATCAGTCCCAACAGCTGCTAACGAAGCTGCGAGCGAGGGACCAAGAACATGGTGCCAGCCAAGAATCAGAGCTATTCCAGACATGGCACTGGAAGACTTTTTAAGAATCTGGGATGGACACGCTGTGAACATCTGAGTCATATCATGAGAAAATTTGTTTATGGGCATAGCACTCATCCAGCCTCCCTCGTGGAGAGCCGGTGCTCCAAAAGGGGCAGGACGGCACATGATTAACTCAAGTGGAGTATTTTTTGTAATCCTAAAGGAAGGGGTGTTTATGGCTATACACCCAACAAAATATTTATTTTCTTTCTTACACACCTTCCTAACTCTGCTTAAGGATTTAGAAAACTACTGTTTCAAGGCGTGTTGCCGAAAATAGCTAACCCGCTTGAAATAACTCACTGCACGGGTCTCTCTTTGTGCCCTGAACTGTCTGGAGCTTCTGTGGCTACATCGACACGGACACATTCTGCTGAGAGCTGCACCTGACTGAGTGAAAGTCAGGGTGATTTCTTCATTATTATTTAAACCATTATCATTTCAAGGCTCGTACCGAGGGTCCTTCTGTGTCCGCCCGCAGCCCCAGGGTGGGCCCGGCAGCCCCCGGAGCGTTCCCCCGCCCACACCCTGAGCCCCCCGAGCCCCGTTCACCTCTCTCGACCCCCGGGACAGAGGGGAAGGGGCACAACCCGGGCCCCCATCCCCCTGCCCTGAGGCACAGCCCGAAGGGCCCCCGAGGCGGGGCGACCCGCGGCATGGCAGGGAGAGCCCGTCTCGTTCCCCTCAGCGCCGCCGGTACCTTTCGGAGTCGCGCCCGTCGAAGAAGACGAAGTCGCCGCTCTGGACGCACTTGGCGCAGGTGAGGCGGCGGCGCGTGGTGTTGCAGAGCGGGCACCGCTCCACCGCCACGTAGAGACCCTCGGCGTCCTCCTCGGCGCCCCGCAGAGCCCCGGGCCCGGCCCCGCTGCCCCCGCCCGGCCCCGCAGGCTGCGGCCGGCGGCCGCTGGGAGCCGCCATGTTGGGGGCCGCGGGTCACGTGGGACGCTGTTGCCGGGGCAGGGCATTGTGGGAAGGGGCGCTGAGGCGGCGGGCGGGAGCGGGGGAGGGCGCGGGATGGGCCGCGCTCCGTCGGGAAAATCCTGCTTTTAATATAAACTGCGCTCTTCTCCTTCTGGAGAAGGAAGGGGATTACCCGTGCCCTGCTCCCAGAGCGACGTGGGTGTTGTGTTCTGGTTCCTGGGGCTTCAGGGGTTACCCTGCTGCAGCTATCAGTCAGTAACACCGCTGTGGGGACTACGGCTACCGGTCAAAGCACGGCCCTGTATTTACAATAACACCCAAATCGCTTTGCCCAAGTGGCAAATACCGGTGCACGTCCTTAAAACCGACGCAGGGATAGGTTGCCTCAAGCCAGCCTCCATGGTGGAGCCACGATGGGGAGTTAAATACAGAGGATGAAGGAGGGTTGAGGAGAAGGGAGCTACTCCTCTGCATCAGGGAAGGGACCTTAAAGATCATCCGGTTCCAACCTTCCGGGGAAAGGGACATCTTCCATTGTCCCAGTTTGCTCCAAGCCCCATCCAGCCTGGCCTTAGACACTTCTTCCCAGGGATAGGGGTTGCCAAAGTTTCTCTGGGCAATCTGTGCCAGGGCCTCACCACCCCTTTTCTGAGTAAAGAATTTTTTCCTGATAACTAATATTTCCTCATATGAACCTACTCTCAGTTTGAAGCCATCCCCTCTTCTGTCTGGAGTGGGAAGCACCAGGCAATTAGAGGAGACCAAGTCCACAGAAGCCAGAATAACTTTAAGCAATCTCCCCCTTCCCAAAAGAAAGAAGCACGACTGCAACAACAAAACATTGCTCTACTTTTTTTTTTTTTTCTAAGAGCAATTTCCAGCCTACATTTCCCCCCCTTCCTAGTGTTATCAAACACTAGCAGGAACAGCACTATGGAGGTAGAACCAAGATTGTTGTTTTTAAGACAAGAGTTACCACAGCAAACATTAACTTAATCAGTAGCTCAGTGAAAAGGCACAGAGCCCCTTTCTTATCTCTAAGGCTTTATCTGTACTTCTAAAGAGCACTAATTTTACCACTGAAATCATGTGGTGAGCTCTTAAGCAAAATGTGATTTCTTCAAGAGGGCTCACCTTAGATAAACTTTTTTTCCCCCCAACACCTCAATAAAACCAGGGTGTTTTCACTTACAAAATATTATTATAACTGATGCTCATCAGCTACTACTACAGCTACAGCACAGATAAAAGTCCAGCCCATGGCTGTGGAAAGTCTCCAGTGTTAGAAAGCAAACAGAAAAGTAAGGCTGTGTTTAAAATAGATTTGAGTGTGGAAATCCAGTTCGACAGAGAAACTGATAACAGCTAAGACCCGTTTATCATGAGGAAGTACACAGTTTTTCAAACTCTTTTCCAGAGAAGCAGAGAGATAGATATAAAAACACTTGTGAGAGACACGTAACAGACACAGAGGATGAAGTCACACCCTCACCGAATCAGAAATAAACTTGTGGCAGCAAAACTAAGCCCAGCAAGACCCTGTTCTGAGCTGAGCCATAGCTCATCCCGTGTATTTCCAGCAAGGACAGAGGAAGATTTTGGCCTGGGTTACACTTAAGTCATCTAAGAGCAACCTCTAGTGGTGTTTCCAGACAGGTACCACACCTTCAGGAGGGGAGGACACAGCACAAACTGTGCTGGCTTGCTTCCAGGGAGTTTCCAGAACAGCCATGGGATAGGCTTTGCCCTGTTCCTGCTCAGACAGCACCAGTCTGAGCAGGACACCTTCTGAAAAGAAAGGCTTGAATTCAAGTACAGCAAACCCCACTGGTTTTGCTCCAAAATTACCAGATGGAGTGCCACTGGCTGGACTGTGGATAAATAATACAGATAATTAAGTCATGAGCATCTTTTTGTATTTTCCTCAGATCCATTTTTTAACAAAGTTCCAAGCCAACATGTTTTTGCCTGCACCCAACTCCCATCGTCTGAGGGCACTTCAGTGATACAAGTGGGTACCATTTAATTAAAGTCTAACTTGTCCCATGTCAAATTAAATCATTTAATTAGTTACCCCTCCACCCACAGATTTTCTAGGTATATGCCAGCAGTCAGGACCTGGAATGTCTTCTCCATAAAAGAAAATCCTGCACCATCACACACAAGAGTTCACCCAGCCAAGGGGATCAGTGTGATTCAGTACGTGTCTTCTAAACACCAAAATCAACTCATGCTGGATTTTGTAAGCCATGTTATACACAATGGTCTGTTTGGAGCTTAAACATGAAAATACAACATTGCAGGAGCAATTCAGGACACTTAAAGCTGAGGATTTTATTAAGCCAGTTTGAAGTGCAGTGTGGATTCACCTGCTCAACAGGGGAAGAGACACAGCTTCTATTACAAAATATTTTTAAGTGCCACCTTAACATACATTCTATTAAAAGTGCATCCGTTTGTCAAGTGTTTTAGCTTGACAGAAGCTGTCAGAACTCAGGTGGATTACAGACAATCTGAAAGAAAAGAACATTTCACAAACTACAGAAAGGCGTCAGCATACGTAGCATTCAGAAATGAATCATTTGCTTAATAGTCCACAGCTCCACAGTCGGGGCCAGGAATCCCCTTGGCTCCTGTTCCATGCACAGCAACACACACCCAGGTGTTATTCTGGATTGCTTTGTGAGCCATGTCACGATGGTTTCTTGAAACCTCTTAAAATGGGGTAGATGTTCTCAAATGCCTCATAGATTTCAGAACGGTCTTTTGCTCCTAAATGGACATTTAAGGAAAAAAAAAAACAACCCCACGAATTAACAGAGCGCTGAGAGTAACTGAATGCAATTTAAACCTAGTGAGATTACAAACCATGAAGAAACCCAGGAGTTTGAAAGCACCTTACTATTAAAGGCAGAATTTCTATCTGCTGCCTCCAAGAACAATTTCTAGCTTGCTTAGCTTTAAGACCAGTTTTGTTTCATCTGTGGAACCTAACCAGCAATTTTCTGCTCTTGACAGGTGCAAAATATTGGCTTTGAAGACGAAAAAAAGCAACTGAGCACCACCATGGTGTTAACTGCTTAAGAATAACAGCTCTGCTTGTGAGTGGAAAGGTAGAAACAAGACACGAGAGGCCTTTATTTCATACTGGAAGTTGTTCCACAGTTTGAGAATTCTCCTTCTCCAGCTCTGAGAGGCAATTTTAATTTTAAGCTGTGTGTTAGGACACCTTTGATTTCAAATCCCTTTCCATGGTACTGCAATCAAATCTTTAATACCAAGTCTTGCACACAAACTGCATTGCAGTAGGCAGGAACATCCCTTGCCAGTGACACTTCTCATGCTGGTCCCAACAAACATCAGCTACAAGAAAACTGCATTTAAATAAACTTAAAGTTGAGTTAAGCCCTGCTCAGGTTGAATGTGTAAACCTTTTCTCATGCCCTCACTTGGACATGAATAATTCATCCTCCTTACCACAACTTTTACTTTCAAAAGTACAGTTACTTTCTTGATTAGGGAGAAAAAAATCCCCTCACAGCTCAGCAAATTCTGTTTTGTCATTACAGCTGGGCCCAGTAGTCACAGAAAATGACTAAGGGAGTGTGCTGCAGAACCAAGGGTGTTACAATTAGTGTACCCCAAAAAATGCAAGCATCAGTGGAGTGGAACAGACCAGTATGATTTTACTGGCCAGTATGATTTTATTGACCTAAGAAGATTGTGGACATTGGAGGGGGAAGCATTTAAGCTTTGTCCTGAGTGCCCCATTCTTCAGTTAGCTGAGCTCATTCCTGGTTTATGATTGTGAGAACCTCTGGCCTAAGGCAGCGCTTCTCTTGTCTTCCACATGTCTCAAAGCTGCGTTGTGAATATAAATACAGCATTCAGAGCTTCTGGGAACGAGTACCATTTACCTTTCAGTACATCTGAATAGAAGCATGTTCATGGGCTTCACAAAAAGGATGTGCCAGGAGCTCAGGAATGCACCTTTTTCGACCTAGGATCCAAGGTATAGGTATCTGCTGATCACACTGATTCAGCAAGGCTTTTGCCTCGTGAGTGTTTTGCCAAACAGTCTGGAACAAGCTCTTAGATCTCCACCCTTTCCTCTGATAATCCCTACTAAATGTTGTCAGTGAAGTGTTTTAAGAAGTTTGTTTCCTGTCCAAGCAATTTTAAATTGCTTATTGTGAGGTTCCTATTTAAGTGTCTGAGTAGTTACTGGCATGTCAGCATCCTGTTGGCATCCTCTATATTGGCACGTGGCATCAGGCTTTGAATAAAAAAAAATACTTAACATGGAAATCTGAGACTCTATATATGAAACAATACAAGATTCTAGTGCAACAATACTGATGTTATCTGCAGAAAGCACAGATAAGCTGCAGCAGCCATTAAAAAGATCCCTGAGTGGCTTTACTGTGGCAAGATACTAATTTTTAGTTAATATTTAATTTAAATGCTCTCTCAGAAAGTGAGGTAGGACTGGGCTACAAATACAGAGAGGCACCACTTACCAGTCAGTACAACTTTTCCAGACACAAAGATAAGCAGCACTATCCTTGGTTTGACCATCCTATAAATCAGGCCAGGGAAGAGTTCAGGTTCATAGCTGTTCAAAGCAAGCAGGTAAGATCAGTAAAATGCAAATGCTTGTTTCAGTGTTGTATGAATAAAGTGCTCTTTAATTACACTAACAATAGGGTAATTAACCACACAGATTTTAGCTAGCTGCCCTGAGAAATGCAGGTCAGGTTTTAGACATCTTAGAAGAGAAACCTGTTAAACCCATCTGGAGCTGGTGGAAGATTTTCATGCTGACTTTTAAAGACTTGTGAGTCACTGCTGATTTTCCATAGCATTGGAACCTTTACTGTAATCTTCAAGCAGTCCTCAAATCATGGAATGGCCTGGGTTGGAAGGGACCTTAAAGATCATCCAGTTCCACCCCCTGCCATGGGCAGGGACACCTTCCACTATCCCAGGGTGCTCCAAGCCCCATCCAACCTGGCCTGGAACACTTCCAGGGATGGGGCAGCCACAGCTTCTTTGGGCACCCTGTGCCAGGGCCTCCCCACCCTCACAGTAAATCATGCCAGTTCTGGAAAGAGCCCTTATCAGGAAGCATCTTGTGCAACTAAAACAAGATAACAGCCAGGCATGAATATTTACTGTGTATTTAGCTTCTAAATGAAATGCAGACTATTAGATGCAGCACTAATAAAAGACAACTGAATTTTGGTTTTGTCAGTGCTGAAATCTTCCTTTCCTGATGGCAATATCTAGTTTTGAACAAGCTGATCTTGCAGGCTGAACATGCCCATCACTCAGCTACAGCTTTACTTTCAATTCTTGGCTAAAGAACATCCAAACAGAACCAAAACAACATCCCAGAAAAACACAGTATAGCTGCAATTCTGTATTTTGCAAATGCAGTTTGGCTTCATGCCTCAAGGTTGGAAACTTTATTCCTGCAGACAGGCATCTGCTTTGCTGGGAGTTAAGAGGCCACCTTGGTATTAATTAAAAGTCCACCGTGGAGCAAGGGCACAGACCAGGCTCGAGTAGCTGCAGACCCTGCTCCAAGGTGCACAGGGTTATACCTGATTTCCTCATACCTGCTGAACTGCTGGTGGGTGAGAACCAAGCCTTCCAGCCGGATGGGGAACCTCACATCACAGCTCCCCACCATATTCTGGATCTTGAAGTCCAAGAACTTGGCAGGGAAGCCGAGCTTCTGCACCACCCGCGCGTATTTCCTGGCTGCCAGCCGTGACTGCTCTTCACTAAGGGAAGAAACCTTTATTGCAATCTCCAAACAGCCCTCAAATCACAGAGCCACAGGATGGTGGGGGCTGGAGGGAACCTCAAAGATCATCTCATTCCACCCCCCTGCCGTGGGCAGGGACACTGCCCACTATCCCAGGTTGCTCCAAGCCCTGTCCAACCTGGCCTTGGACACTTCCAGGGATGGGGCTTTTCACTGAAGGAAGAGCAAAGGGGAAAAATCAACTTTGATTGGTGCTTTCCTCTGCTCTTGAGGTGGAATTCAGTTTATAGCCACCACTGTGCTAACCTCCACTCCAGAAAAAGAGATCCTGCTGCTCAGAATAGCAAGACTGTATCCCCAGAACTTTTAGCAGGGAGCTAAAAGGAGTAAGGCACTACATCATTCACCTTCCTGTGGTCTGGGTGAACCCCCTGGAGATGTTGCATCACCCAGTGGTTCCCCTTTTGAGAGGTTTCTCAGTTCCTCAAAATAGCTTCTCAGTGCTGATCCAGGAGTTAGACTGCAGGCACTGGTATAATCACCTGCCTGGGTGGTGGTAGGGCCTGGAGAAGAGGTCTCTTAAGCATGACTTAATTCTAATTGACAGTTCGGGGACATAAAAATCAAGGCAATCTGCTGGATTTCCAGAAAAAAGCTTCAGAGTACAGAAATAAACTTTGCTTTTCCCCAACTCCCATTTTCACTAGAGGCAGATGTGTTGATTGGTGAACACAGACACTGAAGAGAGACTTGACAGACACAAGTTATGTCCTAAACACTTTAAAAATCAGTGAGAAATGCAAATAATCCCTTAACAATTCCTGGGAATTTTAGCAGCTTTTCTGCTGATGTCTGCTCAGCTCAATCTAAATTCAGGGACAGAAGTACACAGTTCAGAAATTGCTAAGGTGCCATCATGAAGAAAGCAAGACTTTCAAGATCAGTGCTTCGCTTTTCCTTGCAATTAGTCCTTTGCTACATGTTTTAAACAAGACTTTTCAGACAGACATTCTCCATCAGAGTATGTGCATAGCTGCAAGATCCAGACCTTTAGAGGGAAGGGAAAAACCCAAAAAATACCTTTTTGCTCCCGTGCAGACCATTTTTCCTGAGCTGAAGATGAGAGCTGTTGTCCGTGGTTCCCTGATTCTCATGATCACAGCAGCAAACCTCTACAAATTCAAAGGAGGACCTGACAGGAATTTAGTTGGTACTGTATTTCTGTTCAGCCTTGCAACCATTAACATTTTCAAAGCTTGTCACAACACGTATTTGCTGTTTTAAGTGTTTCTTTACCACCCTAAAGTTATTTTCCACCCACCTAGGAGCAGGGGAGTTAAGACTACAGTCCCAGGACCATTGGGAACCATCAGCACTGAGAAAGGGAAGTGAGCGTAAAGCTTTGAGTCCAAGATTTACCTTTGGGTTATACTCCGCATTTCTGGCATGCAGAGCTATGTTCTTCAGGTCCAGTTTACAAGCCAAGTTTACAGTTGACACGATATTCCTGAGGAACATGAGAAGAATTTCCTTATTGCAAAAGCCAGCGACTGCAGAGCCACCCCCCAGCAGTACTGGCTTCGTGTGGAGCCACATTCCAACTAAGAATTGCCATCAGCTGATTTCCTGCCTGTCTCTTTCCCACTCTAGCATTAAGCTGCTTCTGGCAAAACTGAAGTAATTCAATCCCAAAATTGCACTTTGAGATAGATCAAGGTATGAAATTATTAGTCCCTGAATTAGAAGTTTGTGTTTCTTCCAAGAACTGCATCACTGAAGCCTTTCACAGCTTTGGACTGAACCATTACTGTTTAGAGTTACTGCAGCACCCAAGGTAGGTAAGGGTGTGTTATTTTCTACAGGTGTAAACCACTCCATTGTTTATCCTAGACACAACAGCATCTTTTAATGAGGCCAGAGTTTCTCACACTCAGTTCTGTTTCTCCTTTTGAAAAAGCAGAGCAATATCTTTAAACCCCTGGAGTCTGCTGTCATTCACATTCTCCTTCCTGGAAGAAATCCTCCTCTTCAAGTACCTCCATATTTTTATCCAGTACTGTCAGTTCATTTTCTCCACCTCTCCCCTTCAAGAGGAACAACTTCCCCTGTAATTTTTCGGTTGGGCTTATTTAAGACCGAGCCATGCTTGCTACATTCTCCGAAGTCAGAGCAACACCTTGGAGTTTAAGCCAAACTTTATGGTGTATGATACATAAATAATACATAAACTTACTGCAGCTGAGGAACTATTCCAGAGCTTTCCGAAGCTGGGGTCATAGGGGTCATTGGAGTCAGGGGAGGGCACATGCCAGATGCTTCAGGAGATGGCTGAGCTGCACCTGGATGTGACAAGTTGCTTTCATCCATGAAAACACCATTGTCCTCGTTACTTGGTAGTGACCCATCAAGCTCTTTTTGTGTTTCGTGACCATCCTCAGAGAGATTTTGTTCTTTGTTTTCTTGGGTAACATCTGGAAGAAAGCTGAGATCCACGGAGGAGAAGTCTGTATGAAGCTCCTTGGGCTGACTTAACTGGGGACCAAACACCCCATCTTCAGCTGTTTGAATTGGAAGTTCTACACCATAAGGGCTCATAGGAGTGAACAGATGAGGACTAGTGGAGAAATCATCCTTGAATTAAGAAAAAGTGCCATTAAGGGTCTTGTATTAAAACAGTTACTTTAACTGGGAAAGTAAATTAAGATTAATCTTCAATGAGGATGTTTCAATAATTTTTTCCCCTATAACTTATTTTAGCAAAGAACAGTTTTAAGATTGAAAGTTTGTCCTTTGCTTCTCTGGGAGTGTATAAAAATCCAGATAGCCTGTATAACGCATTTTCCCACCACAGTCCGTGGGCGCTCTAGAGAACTCCTGGGACAGCACAAATTGAGAAATGCTATTCACCTTCAGCCGTGGCTGCAAGTACAACGCTGGCACTTCACCCTTCAAAGCCGCTGTCACACCTCAGCTACACACACAACTACATTATCACACTCATGAGTTTTTCCAAGGAAGACAGACAGCATTTTCTGACTGCCTTTACCTTCCATTCCATTTCCTCTCCCTGCTAGCAGGAGACAGTGTCACCGCTGCTCTGTGCAACAGAGGGCAGCAGCTCACAGAACCAGCAGCAGTTTATTCCTCAGCTCCTGGAGGCCACCAGCCTGACTGAAGCTGTAGATGAGAAGATGCTACTAAAAAAAGCTTCACCACGGTCAGCAGAACCAGCATCCTGCCCTGCACTCAGCACACAACACACCTGCAAGCAAGCTCTTTCATACTAATGTCCTTCTTTATCAACTATTTATTATTAAAAGCTGTTTAAAGAGCATCATTATATTGATGAGGCAAGAGTTTCAGGACAGGATTTATTCCCTCTCCATTGGTGCACAAGCCTCTGCTCAGTGGAAAGCCTCTTCCTGAAGGTAGTTTCTGCCAACATCCACAGCAGGTGACAGCTTGGACTAAAGAATCCATGCAAGAGGTTTTGTGTTTAATCAGGCATTTTTAGGTTCAAGAGCCAGAAGGACTTGAGAAGTCCAAGCACAAATCAGAACAGGGAACGGTGCATAAGACTGAGGCCCTCAAGTTGGCAGCAGCTGCCTGACCTCCAGCAGGAGCAGGATTTCCAGATCAATGCTTCCCAGCCCTGAGCTAGCGCTGCTCTCTTCTAGTCAGCTCACTTGGCAACCCAGCCATGCACACAGAGAGATCTCTGCTCCTGCTTTGCAGTATGTTTGCCTGCAGACATTTGGAAAACTCCTACAAAGTGACAAATCCTCCCAGAGAACCCTCGCTAGCCTGAATACGGATGCAATCAGGAAAGCATTGCAAACACCTACATTTTAAACTGCTTCTAAAACTGACTTCTAAGTGCAGAGCCCCATAGAAGATCTGGTGGGGCAGGGTGCTGTTGAATAAATCTAGGTGCTCCTTCACTCTTTGGAAAACAGGATCAAATAAGTAATTAACAGTTACAAATACATTATGGAATCACAAATACATCTATTCTAAACAGATATTTTTCAGGTCAGCAGCAGGGGAAGGAAGGCACAGTCCCCGCAAGAATTCCAGTGGACTAAGGATTAGCTGTACAGGAGCTCATTAGGAAGGTTTTGTACAAACCACGATGTAGAGAAAACGGTACAAAAAACCCCTGAAAGACTACTCACATCATACTAATGGGCATCAAAGAATGAATATAACAGTAAAAAAAAACCCCTACAAACAACCAACCAAAGCCAGTTTGTGACATATCTTAAGGACGCTGATGAAGAAACGAGTGGTACGTGAGGCTGGAAGCATTACACAGCTGTCAAGTTTTTAAAAAGTAAATGAATTGCATAGAGCAGGTAGAAACAGAAAGCAAGTTTTCCTTTCTGACCAGGTTTGCACCTAAGAGGGCTGAGGAAAAGCCCTGATAGGGTTAAGTGCTGGGGAATATTCCCTTCTTGTCAGACAGATGCTCAGAGGCTGTGAAAGGGGCACAAGACCATGTTTGCGTTGGGCTGGCTGCCAAGTGTTATTGCTATAGACTCTGGGTTAATTAACTTCACCGAAGGCCCCACCAACTGCATAGCTTTGGACATCTCCCAGGAGCTCCAGGGAGGAGATTTCACACACAGATCCTGTCTGAGGTCCCTCGGTTTGGGGCAGCTTGAGGGGAAACAGCCTTTTTCACTTCCGCTGCAGAAATCCCTGCAACTCAGGTAGATACAAATCAAACCCAGCTGCCTTGAGCAACAGACTTGGATTTTTTTTTCCTCCCTGCACTGGTATCATACATCTGCTATTATCAAGTGTCCCAGCAAGTCTGAAATATAAAAAGCTTACTAGCATTTATAAAAGCTTTATTATACCTTACTACATTATATAATTTGTGGGGGGCACATTCAGAGGGCTTTACCCACTGCCACAGGAAGGCTGCTGGATTTAAACATCTTGTGCTAAGCCTGTTTTCTGAGCTGAAAATTAGTTTACAAGAGGATATAAAGAAGTTTTATTCCCTGAGTAACGACGATGCTCAGCTGTGGAGGTCCAGCCCTCTCTTAATCCCTCACCCGGTTGTTCCTACAGCCACCTGAGGTAAGGACGACCATTCTAAACACCGACATAATGCATTTTTGTAGACATTTACTAACCAGAACGAGGAGATACGAGCCTCCTGCCCTCTCAGCGCCCACCCACACCATCCCCCGGGCTGATCCTCGCAAGCAGCATCCCACCGCAAAAGTTCAAACGCAGCCGCATCATCCCTCATACAGGAAGCAAGAGCGACCTCCCGCTCCGGAGAGCTCCTCCGTGCTGCCGACAGCTCTGGAGTAGCCCGAGACAGGGGGGAATCCCTCGGGACGGGGGAATTCCGGGCTCAGCCCAGCAGGAGTGCGGTGATGACGCACTTGAGGCGCGGCTGCAAGACTCAACTCAGCGTGGCGTTGGTGGTATAGTGGTGAGCATAGCTGCCTTCCAAGCAGTTGACCCGGGTTCGATTCCCGGCCAACGCAGTTCCGTTTTGCGCTAGTTCATTTTCTTTTTTTCCCCGCCCCACTTCATTTTTTCCCTTCCTCCCTTACCTGCCCGCTGCAGCTCTCCAGGTACCGCTCCAGCGGCGACGCGCCCTCCATGGGCACAGCCGCCAACCCAAACCCCCAGGGAGCGGACAACTGCTTCGGTCCCGCTTTTAACCCCCAGGGACAGCACCGGGGCCACGTGCGGCTTGTCAGGGAGCAGAGCCCATCACAGCTGGGAGTTTTACCCTCATCAAGCAGCCCTGGAGCCTCTCGCCTGCCTGCACGGCTGTCTGAGAGGGTTTGCCCCGTCCTGCAGGACTAGAGAAATCGGGGTGCTCTCACGTGCTTTACAGGAGCCTAAATACACGACTTGTCCCCGAGGTCCTCTGAGCCTGCTCCCCTCTGTGGGGCTGAAGAGAAATGGGGAGTTGGACCTGTGGTTTAGACCTTGCACAGATGATGCTTTTTAACAAGCGTCATGTGCCCCTTAATTTCTCCCACCTGCCTCATCAAGTGCAATGAGGCACATCTGGTCCTTCGAGAGGAGCCCCCCTCCCGCAGCCAAAAGTGTAAACTTCAGACTGAAGGCGTCGTGATGAAATGGTTTGTTCTCAGCTAGGCTAACACTGCTTAGGGGGGGAAAAACCTTTACTCTTTACATTCAGTGTCCTCCCCGTGCAGACACTTCCCCTCTGGAGTGTACTTCTGCCCTCTGTAAGTGATGATTTAGGGCCATTCCCTTTTCCCGTGTCCCGGTGTGAGGCAGCACATTCCCAGGAAGGAGTTCATGTTGTGCCTGGCTGATGGATGCTGTGGGAGTCTCACGCTGCTGACACAGTTTGGCTCGGGTGCCGCTTGAGTCGACGCCAGCAGTTGCTGTCTGACTTGTTCCTTCTCTCCTGTCCTGTTGCTGTGTGGTGATGGATGGATGGATGGATGGATGGATGGATGGATGGATGGATGGATGGATTTCTATGGAGGCACAGCTGGGAACACATCCCTGTCCCTGCCTGGGCTGGTGGAAGTGCTGACTGTTGTGATCACTGCACCTGTTGCTCTGCCAGACAGGACTTTGCTGGGAGATTTGCTTACGAGCAGCAAGCTGAGCTGAAGAAACCGTTTGGAAGAAGATGTCAAAGCTCAGACATGCAGCAGGTCTTTGGGAGGTGCTGCCAGGCTCTTCTCACTGCCCCTGAGGTGCAAAGGCTTAGATTAGTGCCCTTTATCCAGGGAACAGAGCATACATGGCTGATGAGCATCCTTCCCTCCTCAGCCAGCCTGCTGGGCTGGTTTGTGGTATTTCTGGGACTCACCTTACGATTTATAGGTGCCAAATCCTCCCAGCCCCAGAAAAATCCAGCCTCAAGCAGGTTGGTTTGCATCACACAGCCTGTCCTGGAGCACCCGGGAGGCAAATCAGGCAGCAAAGCAAGGAGAGGACCCAGAGAGGTTGTACCTTGAATTAGGGAGGCTGGTGGAGCTAGCTTGGATCAGCTCGGGATGGTTAAATCTAAAATGTCCCATTTGGGGCTGGCAGGTGGTTGGGGTGCTTGCAGACAGCTCTGTAGCCTCAGGTGCTTTTGTGGGCACAACAGGACGGGGTGCTGAGGGTTGTGATGGGGGGCTCTGCTCCCACCAGCAGTGACAGGCCCAGCCCTCCCAGCGGCTTCCTGACAGCGTGGGCCTGCGCTGCCCACAGAAATCATGGAATGGAGCACGGGGGTTGTGCCGAGTTTTGCCCTTGCAGGGGCATCTCAGGGGGCCAGGAGGTTGGTGCTCCCCCAGTGTGGGACACCATTGCTGTGCTCAAGGGGGGAAGCTGGAATAGTGTGGTGCTCCTGGGGCTTCCGTGGGGTGGCCCTGCCTGCAGCATTGCAGCTGTAGTGCTGTGACTTTCCCAGGTAATTAACCCTTCATTGCAGAGTCCCCTGGAGAGGAGAGATGTTCACCCTGCAGCCCCTGGGAATTGATTTGTCTGCATTTTGTGAACCTGAGATAGAGAAGGTCAACTTACGGTGTTCGAGTGAGTGAGGCTACATCAGAGATGAACATAAAATACAAATCTCTTAATATTGGTGTTGCTTCTTGCCTTAAATATGAACAAATGGCCAGGGGCAGCATGAAGTGCTGAGATTTTGGCTGAGTTTGGTGTCTCAGGTTAAATGGGTGAAAGATTGTTTACCCGTTTGAAGAAGGGAAGATGTTCAGAAAGCCGAGAGATCATCTGAGGATCCAAGAGTCACACTGTGTGTGCAATTGAAGCTTTCAGGGTTGCTTTGCTGTGGGGGAAGGGTCTTCTGGCTGCTGCCCAAGGGAGGGCAGGTATGGCTGTGCCTTGGGAGGGCTCTGTGCTCGCAGCCTCCTCTTCCAAGCTGGGCATCTGCTCGTGGTGCCCAGTGTGGGGGAGGCTCCATGAGCGGGGTGTGCAGTGATGGGGGCCCCAGGGAGTGGAGATCTAGGTAGTGGGAGGTCCAGAGAGCAGTGTTTCAGCAAGCAGGAGGCACCAAATCCCTGGGCTTCTCCCCTCAGTCTCCCAGTTTCTGTGTCTGTCCTTCTTAGTCGTCAGAGGCATCATTCCCTCTCTGTTCCTTCCTTCTTCAGCAGGAGACTGACCCCTGTCATGGGTTGGACAGACATTAATTCAAAATGTACCACTTGCAACTCATGAGACCTACCTGCTTAATTTCTGATCATCCAAGTCACATAATGTTAGAAAAGTCAACTATTTTTCCCATCCCAACTTAAAAAAAGATTATTTCTCTCTCAAACTGCCTGAGGTTTCACCCACCCTCTTTTCTTCCTGACCCCCCCTTTTTTTTCCCTCTCCCTTTTTCCTCCCTCCCTTCTTTTCCTCCCCTTCTCTTTTCCCCCCACCTTTTTGATTCCCTTTGGAAAGCAGCAGCCATCCGGATCCCGGCCCAGCCCGAGTGACTCGGGGCAGGAGTGCTCGGAGCAGGGAAGGAGCCGCTGGAGGCAGCCCTTCCCCGCGTCCCCGAGAGCAGCCGGTGACGGGGTGATGAACTTTGCCAGCGCACAGTTACTGTAATGATGAATTGTCATGAGTCCTAATTAGCAAATTGCTTAATTTTACTTAGAAAGTTGATGATTAGCGCAACAGTAAGTGCTTTGTGTATTCTTTGTAAGAGTCATTCAATATCACTCTTCCTCGGCTAACTAATTGGGGAAGGCTGTTCCACAGAGCTCCTGCTAGCACGCCTGGATCAGCCTCTTAAACATTTCTGTAGCAGACCCTGCTGCATCACCTGGATGCTGTAATCTCGTTAGGGGACGGGACTAATCACAGGAGACTTCCAAAAACCTGGAAGGGACCTCTACCTGTTTAATTCATCAGCGCTCTGCACAGCTGCCTTCTATTCCAGCATGCCCTAAATGCCTCGCTGCTTGCTTTGAAGTTGGTTAATCTGGTTTGGCTTTATCTTATCTTTTTTAGGAACCAGTTTCAGAATTAAAAGCTTGTGACTGACAGTGTTGTGCTTTCTGCTCTCCTGAGCTTTATGCTAAACCTCTACAGCTGTAATTGTCTCAGAAGAGTGTAGCTTGCCTCAGGTGTAGCTTCCAACCCCCCGTGCCCTTGCTGCCTGCAGTGCTAAAGCTCTGCCTTTGGAGCACGTAGAAGAGCAGTTGAGAGCAGGACCGTGTTCCAAGGAAAGAAATGATATATTATGCACAAGATGTCTCCAAATTCAGCACTTTCTAATTACTCCAGGAGCCAGCACTCCTCTGTCAACAGCAGAATCCAAGTCTTGTTGCAGAGGTTGATCCCTCTGTGTGGTTTAGCCTTGTTTTGGTCCCTGTGCCTTGATTCCCATCATGTCAGGGATGTAAATAGAGTGAGGTGCTGAGGGGGACCCCAAACCGGGGTCAGGGAGAGGAGCAGGTGAGCTGCAGTGAGGTCAGTGGGAGCAAAGGGTCTGCATGGAGCTGGAAGAGCTCTCGAGAAATGCCTGCAGCCCAAAAGGCAACTCAGAGAGATGCTGGAGTGTCTTTGATCTGACAAGTGTGACCATTACTCTCTCATACTTATCTGTCCCATAATACTCCATTCTAGACGTGATCAATGCTTGGCAGTATCAGCAGATACTGGATTTATTGCCAGGGAAGGAAAGAAGTTGCCATGACTACTCGTCGAGTAATAGTGAGTAATTTGACTTTTAATTGTGAATTATTTAGCGTCATCATTAGGTTGTGCTGGTGTAAACACGAACAGAATCAGGTCCATTAGAGTTGATACCTGGGTCTAACTTGCCCTGTGTAAACCAGGAGTAACCCTCTGGCAGAAGTGAGGTTACAATGAGTGGAAGTTGAGCCAGAATCCAGCTTAATTTCCCAGGTTTGCTGGGTGATGGGAAGAGCTGTAACTTCCCATTTACCCCCTCGTGCTGTGTGCCCCTCCCTGTGTCAGGTGGTGCAGCCCAAATCACGCAGAGCTAAGGCTGCCTCTTTGCCCTGGGTAAGCTGGGGCTCTCTGATTCCCTGAAAAGGGCACTAATGGGGGAATTTGATACTTTTTGCAAATACCAGTGGACTCTGAGCATTTGTGTGCTAATACATGTGCCTGCCATGCTCACTGGCAGAGACCAGGGTGTGTTGGCTTTTGGATCAGGAAAGAAAATCACTTCTGTCAGATGGGAAAGGGGTAAACTGGCTAAAAGAGAACCATTTTTTCCTGGCTTCTACAGCTCTATTATGTGTGCAGTGGAGACACTAACTGCCCCCGTGTCCGAGAATTGCTGAGAACCAGACCCAGAGAGGATTGCCAAATCCTCCACTGAATGCCAGAGGAAGAAGCACTGTAAGTAAAAGTCATCTGTCTCAGCTGAAAGGCTGAATGGTGACTTGAAAACTGTACAGTTAACTTCATTTAATTTTCCTATCTGTGCCATGCAACAAACTGATTAAAGGAAGGCATTCTGTGTGTTGTTTGCATAGAAATCCACTCATCCTCATGTGCTCATGTGCGGCAGAGCACCGCAGCCTATTTTTACTTTTTATTCTGTGCTGTATTTAAAATGTGGCCAGAAAAGGGGGGAATGGGATGAGGAAGGTTTTAAACATTGGCTGCCACCTTAATTGCAGCCTAGCAATGAATGGCTGCAGGCTTTCTTGGACAGCTCCTCCGTGAATGTCACACACAAATCCATCTGACACCTGGGGTCAGAAGTATTCTTCCGTGCTTTTTGTTAAGTCATCTTTCCCACTTCTGTGCCAAAGGGTCTGGCTAAATTGAATTGCATTTAAATGAGGTGAGTGTATGATGGATCATCTGAGTGCTGCTGTTTCCCTCCAAGTTTTGTGACAAACCTCTCTAATGCACACACCGTGTCTCATACCTTGAACTCACTGCTGCAATTAAATACTGATCCTTTAAGCCTTATCTGGAAAAACAATACAGTCATAGCAGTCCTGCGTGTTTGCATGGAAAAGGAGAGGTGTGCACACAGCAGATGCTGGCAGAGCTCTGTTAATTTAGTTTGCAGGGGTCACAGTCACATTGAAGACACGAGCAGTGACATTAGCATGTCCAGACCTTCAGTGCAAGCTCTCCAGGAATTAGAGCATGTACTGTGATGCCTTCGCTGCTGTGTCAGCTGAGCTGTGACACCACCACAGTTTTTATCAGCTTACTGTACAACTAAATGCAAATCAAATGAGTCAAGAAAGGGTGCTGACCAGTCACTGAATTCCCCCTAAAACTGAGTTTTGCCTGACTGATCAGCAAGATATAATGACTGACACTGGAATGAGTCTGCAGGGCACACAGCTCGGTGATTAGTCAGTTCTCATTACCTCTTCCTCCAATTAACGTCAGCAAATCAGTGCTCCTGAATCAACGAGGACCTCAGGAGAAACTAAGCTTCCCCAAAACGCTGCCAGATGTCAGCAGAAGCTCCAATCCCCTGGCCTTGATGGTTCTGTACTTTTACCACACATAATTAACTGTTAACACCGTCCTGTTTCTGTCACTCCAGCCCTCCACCCACTGATGAATGCTGTTAGTTTAGCTGTGATGGAAGAGTCTGTGCCCAGCTCTGCTGTCTTGTCCTCCTGCACTTCATCTCATTTCCATGCTCATCCCAGCCAAGCAGGAGCCCAGCCTGAGATCCCTTTTGTTACAGCTTCATCCCTCCATTTGGATCTTCCTCCCTCCTCCTTGCTGTCTTTGCAGTTTCCCTTGAACAGGTTGTGATATTTGGCTTTTATGGTCAGTTTCTGGAAGTGGAATATAAGTTAATTTTCCCCATACTATCCAAGACACTATAGGGAATATTTTAATGTATTTTTGGTATCTGCAGGCTGTGGAGAAAGCTCACTTGTCACAGTGCCCTTCATTACAAAGGTGTTACTTTTTTCCTCTTTTTATCCCTGTGACTTGTCAGGAATAATTAAATGCTGTGATTGCTTTGGCCTCCCTTCAGTGGGCATTTACCCAACTCATAAGTACAAGAGTAGCTCCCCCGAAGTCTGTTTCCACTCAGGTAGAGTCGTGAAGGTTTGCTCAGCAGTGCTTTGAGGAAAACGAGGAACCCAGATGAGCATGTGTTTGGGAGGATCCCGAGCTGGTTGTTCTCTAAAACCCAAATAGTGTTGCTCAGATCAGTTAAGATTTGCTTATTAACATTAAAAATACATTCATCCCCAGGTATTTTCACAGTCCCCTTTGCTTCCAAATTGGCATGGGCAGTGCTGCTGTCCAAAATAAATGAAGTGTGTGAAGACAGGCCATTTAAAGGCGTTGAGGAATGCAGCTGTTTCAGACCTTTTACATCTCACTCGGCTTTCACCTAATTTGTTAATGGGTATGTTTTTCCCTGTGGGAAAATAAAGCTTTTCTCTCTGACATTTTATAAAGGACCTACTAAACCTTCTTTTGTCCCTTTGGGTAAAATCAGTTGAATTGGCTTTTCTGGTGCCTTTCTGTTTTCCCTGGAGAATCCCGGTTGGTTCTTAACCCTTTTTGTCCCCCAGGCCTTACGAACAGGGTGACAGAAACCCTTAGATACCTTCCAAGTCTAGGCACAATGTGGGCAGCTGTAGGTTCACTAGGAAGAGGCTTGTTACTATGTAAAAAATACTGGATATGTAGGTGAAGAGAAGAATATTTGCTCATTTTAGGTGTGAGCTAAAACAGAAGCTGCCAAGGGATGCGCAGTGAGTTTGCGACATCACTGGAAATTGCTGGATCTCCTGGGGCACCAGAGAACAGGATGTCTCCTCAGACCCAAGGATTGTGAACATTTTCAAGTCTCCAGCCACCCTTGGGACATAGGTGTGTGTCACCACCAGGGATGGCAAACTGAGGACTGCATCATGAAGCTCCCCTTGGTGTGGCACTCATTGCACCGGGCAGGCGGACGCATCCCTTGTGTAGCTGCAGACAAAACACTTTCATATTAACCTACTCTGCGCTGGCAAGAGCAGCTGGGATGGTTCCTGTGCTCTTTGATTTACCCAGACAGGTACCAGGGTGCTGGCTGCATGTTTCCTTAGAAGTTTGTCACGGCCTGACACACGCCGTTCCCGTGATGCCTCGCAGAGCTCAATCAATGTCCTTCCCCGGCTGCAGGAGGAAAACATGCTGAGCCAGCCTTGCAGGCTGCTCCAGCCGTGGGATACCTGATCCTCAGGCTGGAAGAGCCCTTGGAGCACGAGGTCTGTCTGACTCTCCATTTCTTTTTTCTCCCCGTCTCTCACTGCATGTTCTGTTTGCTGTCCATCCTGCTACGTTTCAGGTGAACAACAGGTCTGTGCTGAGGAGGGACGTTGTGTTGGTGTTGCAAAGGTTTTTCTTTGCAGAGGAAAACATCTTCATTCCACAGGTATTGATGAAGAAGAGTATTAATTTAAAACCTGCCCTAGATTAATGTAGAACAGCATAAATAACAAGCAGGTGCTGCGAATGATGAATGGGAGAAGAGGATTTGAACCGCCACTGTTCTACCACCCAGGGAGTGTTTTACAGGAGACAAGGTGTTTTCTCTCTGATTTCTGCATTTGCTTTACTTAACAATAGCCATCCACTCTTAAAAAAATCATCATCTGCTAGGATGCTACCAAGAAAGAAGAAGAAGAAAATTTGGAACTTGCTTTGAAATAGCACTCCCATGGGAATTCAAAGCACAGTTGTTATTACTGTGCTGCTCGGAAAGCTGCTTTTCTGTCCAGCTTCCCTGTGATCCCTTTAGCTCTATCTGATACCAAAGGCTTGAGATCTCCAGATTAGAAATTAAATTCCACCTCTGTGGCCCAGACCTGATGACTTGCTGGAGTCACAGCAAATAAATTTTCCTTTACAGCGAGTGCTTCCAGCTAAAGCTGTTGCTTTTTGGTCAAAATTGAACTTTTTTTGAAAATAAAGATAATTAAAACCATGCGATGCAGGTGTAGGAATAATAATTGACTTGAAACTGAGTAGGGATTAGTCAGAGTGATGGCAGGCCTTGATCTCACAGGGATTTAGGTGCTTGTTTTGTTCTGCTGGCGTGTGTGAGTACACAGGACAGTCAGGAGGGCTCTGTCCCGTGGGATTTACGGAGGCTGTGGCCTGGCCAGGAGCTGTGCAGTTGGGACAGCTGGGTGGGATGTAGCTCTTACAGCATCATGCAGCAATTCCTGCTGCTAAACTGGGTATAAACCACAGCGTTTCAGGAGTGGGCAAGTGTGGCTTGGGTGCCTGGTACGGGAACAGCAGCCTGGGGAGGGCGGGAGAGGGGTTTTCCCATGGCGATTTCTGTTTACTTTGCAGATGTGAAAACTGGGAGTGACTTGGTGTCAGGCTGTGCTGGCAGGTGGGCACTGAGGAGCCTCAAGGGAAACTGGCAGAAATCATGATTTAAGTGTGATCACTCTGAAGATGTCAAGTCACTGAGATGATTACTGAGCTGTCTGTGTGTCTCTAATTGTGCTGCTCATAGTTGGTCATATTTTGAATGTGATAAAATTGAACAGTACAGTTTTAAACCCAATTTTGGGCTTTTCAGTGCTCTGTTACAGTGATGAAATCCAGAAATGGAAGGTGAATGTAGTTTATAAATAATTTTTTTCCAGTGGGCTCTGAAACAGTTTCTAACAATTCACTTAATTAGCTGGATTTCCAGCAGTACAAAATGTGACCATCTCAATTTAATTAAAAGCATATCTACATTGTGATAGTGTGGGGATTATGTGGAGACTGGTAGTAGCCTGATGGATTTTCATCCTGCTCACACACAGTGTCATGGTTTAGACTGTTGGTTTTTTATTATGAGCTTTTACTCTTCTTGCAAGAGTTTCCAGTGTCATTTCTGCTGACAGATGCTGCTTAGGACAGATTTATTTTTATTCCCTTACAGTTGAATTGGATCAAACGTCTTTTTCCATGTAGCTCAAGTTTCCACAATGGAGTTACTCCTAGCTGACTACTCTGAAAAGAAAATTGTAGTCATTTTTGTGACCTTCTTTAGCAGCAGTTGGAATGGGTTTTGGCATGTGTGCATATAATCTATTAATTTCCACTTCCTGTCAATTGTAGGGATTCATGCTTATAAATAGTATGAAAAATTTTAATGCAAATAAAGAGGGAGAGAAAATCCAGCATTTGGTCTTTTTTTTTTTTTCCTAGCTGGATTCAGTGAGGTGTTGAAACATGCAGGGCATTTGTTCCTGGCATTGATAAGGATCTCTCACATTCTTATATAAAATACTACATTAACAATAATCAGCCCCCACGACTTACAGCCCTGCTCAGCGCATAGCTTGCCTTTCTCTCGGGCTTCCTCTGAATCCACAGATCTGAAGGCTTTTTCCCTGTGATCTGAGAAAGCAAAATTCCTGACAAAACTAATGACTTGGGGCTCCTGCGGCATTTTAAAACCTTTTCTTTTTCCCCATGAGTGGCTGCCTAATGTGAGTGGGATTTCAGCGGCTGTTTGCATTATTTCCTCCCTGCGGTCGGGACATTCAGCCCCATTAGCCTGCCTGGCTGCTCAGCACAGCGGTGGCTCTCCGGTGAGGTTTTCCACCAGGTTTCCCAATCCACACAATTGAGATAGTTTATTGCCTTGCGTTTTGGGTAATGGTATCCGACATGGGATTTAAAAGCATTTTCAGGTCCTCTCTGCTGTGGTGTTGTGGCAAGTCCATAAGAAGAACCAGAGATTTCTGAGCTGATAGGAAGTGGAATGTTCTCAGCTGAGATCCTTCAGAGCAAGCAGTGACCACCCAGCAAGGAAATCAACTCCGAATTCTGGAAGGAGGAAGAGGAAAAAGTTCTGAATTATAGAATCAGAGAATATCCTGAGCTGGAAGGGACACACAAGGATCATGAGTCTGACTCCTGGGCCTGCACAGACACCCCAAGTCCCACCCTGTGCATCCCTGGGAGCGGTGTCCCACCGCTCCTGGAGCTCTGGCAGCCTTGGGGCTGTGCCCATTCCCTGGGGAGCCTGGGCAGTGCCCAGCACCCTCTGAGGGAAGAACCTTTTCCTGATATCCAACCCAAACCTCCCCTGACACAGCTCCAGCCGTTCCCTTGGGTCCTGTCTCTGGTCACAGAGTGCAGAGATCGGTGCCTGTCCCTCCTGTAGCTGTAGCAGCTGGATTTGCACTCTGCTCTTCCACTGTGGCTCTACTCCCGGCAGAAGGGGCAGCCCTGTCCCTCCAACGCCCTTCCCAGGCTCATGGCTCCAGTGTTTTTCTCTCTGTTAGCAGGACCCCCCACCCACTGTCTGTGAGGCGGCAAATCCCATTCCTGAGAAGCGGCGATTTGCTTCTGATGCCAGCTGGAAAACTCTCCTGTGGACAAAAGCAATTAAACATCTGCAGAATCTGCTGCCGCTGAGCCCTGCCACAACCACGCCTGGAATGGTTAATATTAGGAATATTTGGCCTTCAATTTTCACCTCGGAAGCGCAGGGTGGGGATGCTGCCTTTGGCTGGATCATGTGCTGCTCTCAGCAGCGCTCCTGCAAGAGCGGAGTGACCGGCCGGGATGTGCTGAGCCAGGGAAGCTCCAGGATGAAGCGGCAAAACGCTGCCCGGCCAGCTGATGGCCGGTCACGCATTCCAAGTGTCCGGCCGCCTCCACATCCCCGCGGCCACCCCGCCAGCGAGGCCTCCCCTCCGGGCCCGTTTCACCTCCCAGGCAGAGGCACAGCTTCCGTCAGCATCCGCCTCATGCCGCTGCCTTTGTTTGCTCCGGATAGTTTGGGAATGCGGCGGTAGCCTGCAGCTGAGTGACACGCATGGCTGGCCAAGAGGGCAATGCTGAGCTCTCCCCGCAGCTCCATGCAAATCTTTCTTTGATACCGAGTGCTGTGGAGCGGTTGATTTCTCAAAGATGCTCTGGGACAAATAAACAAATGGCTTGCTCTGAGCAACAGGGCCTGGAAGTCAAACCAGGCTCCTCATTGCCAGAGGTCTGCAGAAATGATGGGAGGGTGCGTGCAAAGCCCTGCGGTGATGCCAGCCTCTCTGCTGCGCTGGGATAACTCCTTTTTGCCGGCTGCCTCCCGGCCACAACTGGACACTTGGGATTCCTGACCACATCAGAACTTCCCCGCAGCCACCGCTGGCTCAGCCATCCTGCTGAGCCAAAAAAAGGGTGCATTTTCTTTTGTTTTCCCCAAAATGTTTGGGATTCCGGGAAGCTGAGAGTTAATGTCAGTCCCTCAGCAACGGAGCTGGACGGGTGCCCTCGGTAGCTTCTTGGGCTGTTTCGCCGTCCCCAAGTCACTGACAGAGCATCAGTTTCCATCCCCGTGGGTACCCACAGATCCGTGGTCAGCCGCTGAGCTGAGGCAGGAGAAAGCAATCTGCACTTTGAGAAGGATCCACGTCAGAGGGAAGAAGAACTCGGGGCTCTAAGAAGTCAGAGCTGAAAAAATCCAGTTAATCTCCCTCCCTGCAGACTCCGCAGACTGCTGGGATGTCACTGAATGAGCCCCTGGTATGTCTACGCTGCAGGCAGGGCTGCCAGGCAGTTGTAAGACATTTAAGGGAAATTGAAGGACAAGCTCTATTCGTGGTCATGAGGAGGTGTCTGCTCTCCTTCATGTCCTGGAGGAGGCCTTGGGGTGTGCTCTGCCTGCTTGCCTTGGGCCCCTGGGATCCCCACACCTGCCCACCCTGCCTGGGGAAGGGGGTGGAGAGGGAGATGGTGGGAACTGGCTGGAACTGGGGGGGCTAATTAGGGAGGGTGGGGGTCTGGATGGGTGATCCCTCTGCCTGGTGGGTGTGGGCAGTGGGATCCCTGCATCGGGTGGGTCTGGGGAGAACGGTCCCCACACATGGGTGAGGAGATCCCCGGGGAAACTTGCCTGTGGGAAGTGATTCCCACGCTTGGGTGGGGTTTGGGTGGATGTACCTGTGTTCCCTGCGTGTGGGAAACCTGGGTGGGAGGATCCCTGTGTGCAGGAGGTCTGGGTGGGTGATTCCTGTCCGTGGGTGGGGTAGGGGTGGGGAGATCCCTGGGGATCCCTGCGTGGCAGAAGTCTAGGTGGGTGATCCTCAGGAATAGGTGAGGATCTGCATGGGGGAGCTTGGTGGTGGGAACCCCGCGTGGGGGAAGTCTGGGTGGATGATCCCGGGGGATCCCCAAGTGGGGGGACTCTGGGTGGGTGATCCCTGGGGATCCCCGTGTGTGGGAGATGTCTGGGTGAGTGATCCCTGGGGATTCCCACGTGGGGGAACTCTGGGTAGGTGATCCCTGGGATCCCCAAGTGGGGGGACTCTGGGTGGGTGATCCCTGGGATCCCCGTGTGTGGGAGATGTCTGTGGATTCTCACGTGGGGGGACTCAGGGTGGGTGAACCTCAGGACCAGGTGAGGGATCCCCACGTGGGGACTCGGGGGGCGATCCCCCAGCGCACCGGCGGCTCCGGGTGATGCACCCACACACGTGGCAAAGCCGGGCGGGCGCTCCCCGCTCCCGGGGCACCCCCGCGGG